>OX411747.1:13863300-14215280 GCA_948252205.1 Orthosia incerta
AACGATGTAAAAAGACGTGCACGTAAAATACACATAAGTGAGAACGATGTAAAAAGACGTGCACGTAAAATACACATAAGTGAGAACGATGTAAAAAGACGTGCACGTAAAAGCGGCTAGAGTAAAACAAAGAATCTCTTCAAAGTTAGAGTGAACAGGCTTCTTCTGGGTAAGCTCAATCCATCGTCGACTTTGTTTCTGTCATCTCTGACCTAGATTAAAGTCAAGAGCAAACCCATAACAAATAAAAAATAAAAAAATGAATACAAAAAGTACCAAATTAAAAACAGGCCTTCTCCATAGTTTTAATAATTAAAACAGTAATAAAGGGAATATTCGATATTTAAATGATAGCACATAATATCCACCGCGTATATTTGTGGAAAAGCTTCATCAGATTTGGGCGTCTTTAATAATTTGGGAGGCCACCAGCGAGAGGAGGCGGGGCTCTACGGTGTTATATTTATCACTATATATATAGTAGTATATAAGCTCTTTAAAACTTCAGCATTCAATAATAATAAAAAAATAAATAAATCAGAAAATTTTATTCAAAATGCAGAAAGAGGGCATACTTTATTTATAGAAGTACTTTTTGCCGATAGAATCTATCGGCAAAAAGTACTATATCTGCAGCATTCCACAATCCCGTGCGCGTAAAATTGATATTTATTCCCGTAAGTGTTTAAATTATTTAATACAATTCAATACTGCTATTATCTGTCACCACAAAACTGCGAATAGGTACCTCAAACTGTAATAAATTAAAACTTCCAAAAGCATAAACTTTTAAAAACTAAATATGATAGCAAGATAACATTGAAGGATAATGCCGAACAAAATAGTTACCACATTAATAGCAATTAATTTAAATATTACCTACATATGTATAGTTGGAGGTTTATTTTAGGTATCGAAATTTATCCTCCAACTGACCATACAAATCAAATTGAAAGGACAATATTAACTTAATAATAATTGGACTATGACTTATCAAGTTATCAATAATAATACTCCAATCATTCGAAAGTGATAATAACCCAAATGTTAGTGTAGATTCGGGATCGAGTGGTCGCGTGATCTAATCTAACCCCGTTAACAAAATTTAACCCATTCGTCAGATAAACATTACTTTGTTTATTTAAAGGGTTCAATTCGGTGAACGAATCCAAATGATAAAAATAGGGTCTTTTTTACCGGTCTATGCTAATACGATTTTATTATTATAGCAATGTTTTTTTTGCAATCGTTGCCAGATTATTTATCATTTCTTTTTCACATCTGTTTGAAATTACTGAAGGGTGATCTCTGCATAAACTAAAGGTAAAAGTAATAAAAGAGGAGAAACAAGAATTTTGTGTTAAAAAGAAAGAGATTTACTACAAAAAAAAAACACAAAAAAAAGCGTCTGTGCAAAATTTCAACTCAAACGAACAACGGGAAATTGTACTTGCAAGTTTTGATTATATACAACGGCACTGGTATCAAAATATCTTTAAAACTGCATTTACCTAAACTACAATACTATTATAAACGTGCATCAGAATAACACATAGGCTATTATTTATAAAGATATTGGGTGAAGTACTAATACCACGCGGGCGGAGCCGCGGGCAGCAGCTAGTCGTTAATAAAGTCAAGAGCCACATATTATGCCCGTAATTATATTTATCCGATAAAACGTACATTTTCACACCTCCGAGGCGATTACCACAACAGTACTAAAATCAAAATTAATTACGAGTATTCTTCCATATGGAAAAATAAATAATATTTGTATAATGAAAATTCCATTTGGAGTTAAGCTCGCCTTTGTACATGAATTTTGTTATCAACTTGTTTAAATGTAATGCCTTGTTGTACATGTTGTATGTTTATACTTACACACTCACACACACATAGACACACATACACACACACTTATACAGACTTACATAAACACAAGTTTTCATCATAATTTTACCTCTTCCTCACACACATCCATACATAGGTACATAATTAGGACTCATCATAGCTGCATTAGCTGGTAAATTTATTATAATTTAATAATCATAATTGTAAAGTGTTCGTCTTACAACTGCTGTTACATGTCCAGATTATGGCGAGAACGCTGGCACCCTAAACACAAGTTTAATCTTACATTGGGTGCCAGAGTTCATCGTAAACACTCTTTTCCCTAGTTGTAACGCAACGTGTTTAGATTAGTGTTTTCTTGTACAATTGAAGTAAATAAAAACTTTTTTTTTTACTTACAAGAAAGAATAAAGAGTCTTTTATTTTACTTTTGCCCATGTTTGTTGAGGTCCTCTAAGAAGCTTCCTATATAACCTGGATTAAATACTACGTAAATTTATATGGACCGACTGAATAAAACTTAATAACATCATTAAAACCAAAACCGGCCGTTACTAATAAATATTTAAATCAATCCTTACAAATGACCGTCTACAGAAAATCTAGTTTAAAAATCATATATTCGATGAAATATCTAGTTTAATAATAATATCACTCATAAGACGATACTATTAATTATCGTGTTACATTCGTTTATGAATACTTTAGCGTGTGTCATCCTGCCGGTCATTAAGGCGTGGACACATCGAGCCAGTGCGAGGTGTAGAAGTAATTATACTTAATTAACACCTTTCAACACTCACTGTGATAGTCACACCGATTTTATTGATGTGGAAATTGTTGGGAACTGGATTTGTTAATTCAATATTAGCTATCTTATACCTAAAAGGTTTTATAGTCGATTCTAGATTAACAACTTCCACTTTAAAAACGACTTCCAGTCAGAAGTTGTTAAATGCGCCTGAATTTCAGTACCCAGTAAGTTTTTTTTTTCCGATATGTGAGATCAACCCGCTTCTGTAAGGCAACAGCTTTTACAATAGGTAACTAATTGATTGGCCAAACAACATTCAATCGAAAACTTCACAGGAGGTTTGACAGCTATTAATTTGCAAATGGGGTCCGCAAACCAGAGGACAGTCTTAAATGCTTCAAGTAAGCGTTCAATGTTAAATAAAGAGTCAGTTTTTACAATGGCCAAAAGTGCATTCTTAATCTTCCAAAATGCAAATTGCTATTTTTTGTAGAAGAAGTTAAATTATCCACAACTAAAAAGTTGAAATTCTTTAGCCTAAAAAAACTATTGTCGCTGCTGTTTTGGTAGTGTGACTGCACTTTTGATTCTTTACTGTATTTAGTGCACAGGTGGATTCACGCGTCAATTAAATCGT
Organism: Orthosia incerta; assembly: GCA_948252205.1. Taxonomy (NCBI): domain Eukaryota; kingdom Metazoa; phylum Arthropoda; class Insecta; order Lepidoptera; family Noctuidae; genus Orthosia; species Orthosia incerta. Next base: position 13,866,546 of record OX411747.1, read on the forward strand.
TAAATCACCTTTAACTTGAAACAATTATTTAATAAAACACTTGGAACGTCCTTAACCATAATAAAAAAATATAAGTAATTGCTAAATCTCACGATATATTTAATAAGGCTTAAATAATTTTATAATATCACAAAAACAATAAAAAACCGTGTTACAACTTCACTAGACAAAAACTCTTTACCTTTTTTTAACTTATTACTTAATGAAAACCTTACGTTATAAATTATTTAATTATAAACATTCTCTGAACCAAAAAAACTGAAAGTTCAAATTGATGCAAGAAATTTGAATCGCATAAATACTTCTTGATTTTACCTCCGTCTACGAAATTTCGTAGCAAGGGCAGTACTTGATAACGGCTAGGGATATAACATAATGAGGCTGTGTCCGGCTTCGGCAAACTTCAGCGGACTTGGTCGAAAGCCAGACTCATGTGATAACCGATACTCTACGAACTCTCCGGACAACTTTGTTGGAAGTTTGCTACGAAAATATTGATACGAAAAAGGTAAGTTACAGCTAAGATTCGTAGCACTTGATTCTCTTTTATAATGTTCCCGTTTGTTATAATATTTACGGACGAATAGGAATTCTTGATTTTTTGTTTATAATTATTCACATAGAGATTATTTATTTAGTCTAAGGTTACGAAGACATTCAATGGACTCGGAAATCACGGTATACGGCAATAATGGTAATTGTGTAGAAAGTATTTAAATAAATATAAGAGCATGTTGGAAATTGTAAAATTGAGCGAAAATTCAAATTCGAACTAAATATTAATTATTTTAAGCAATAAAGGGTTTTAATTTAACCAAAACTGCAGTGAAATCAAAGCAAGATGCCAATCACCCACGTGCGAGTCAACGCAGGTGCGTGCGGAGGGCGTTACTATGGCGAAAACTATTGTAAGTGACTCATACCTTGGCCTGGTCCTCTTCTGAATCACCCGGCGACACCCCTGCTCACGAAAACTTTTAAAAAGTAAATTTTAAAAACCGAACGTGAAAATATTAATCAAAAACTTGACAGATTTAATTTTTAAACTTTTTTTTCAAATTTGAAACAATGTTTTTATATTTTTAATGGAATGAAGGAGTTCGTAGTTTTAAGTTTGTAAAGCTCGGTGGTGTAGTTAGGGGTGCGCGGTCCGCTCGGCGGGGCGGTCGACACAGGACTGGCGGCCTGCAGCCAGGGTGCGCACCCCGACGCGTGCGGCCGCCGTAACCCCCGTACAGGGTGCTGTCATTGTGTTTTGTACTTATTTTTACTTTATACCTGATTTGGATTGGGAATAATAATAGTGATGTGGATGTGGTGGGAGTTGGGGTGCGATAGGGAGCTTTTAAACGGAGAGTCGTATTGGAAAAATGTGATTGTCATTTTGTTTACGAAAAATATTCTTAAAAATCCTATTCATGCATTTCAAAATATTTTTCGGCAAATCTGATACTATAAACTATTTCGCTTATTTCAGAAGTCGTTTTTAGAGAAATCCTTAAGTTCTAAAAACTGCTTCAACAACGTAACGTAATCGTAAATCAACAAGAACTTACCTGTAACTTCAATAACCCACTGTACACGGCACGGCGGCATATCTACAGGTTCCGGCACACTACGGGCCCCCATGCACGCGCCACAAGTGTCTACTTGGGGTTTTTTAAACCTTTACCTTGTACCGATAACTGATAAGACCCCCATCTCTGTGCTACCTCGTTACTACTCACTTGGAACTCGAAACAACATAATTGGTGATGTTTGTAGAGGAATAAGTAGTAATTTGTTTTTTATTCAAAACTGGAACCGAGTATTTTGCACGTACGAAGGACTGAGACATTTGGCTTAGTAAAGTTTATTAAGAAAGAAAAGTGTAGATTTTTTTTGTTACATAGTTTTAACCGGTTGTCTGCCGTAATTACGGCAACAATTAAAACTTATTTTGTCTCGCGTGGATCCACGGTTTAGGCAGTCAAGGATTCGAATTTAGCTCGTAATTCATTAAATTACTAGCTAAATTCGATTACTTGGCGACCACAAGTCTAAATAAAAGTAAATAACGATTTTCTATTGTGACAGAAATAGCTGTAGCGCCTGCATTCAAGTAGATATGAGGCTTAACTCTAATTGTCTGATGGTTCAGTATTGATTGCTTACCTAAAAATAGACGTCAACAATGACATGGTTCCCTATCAACTTCAGCTCTATGTTCTAAAGGATTAAGTGAAGACTTGTTTAAGTATTCGTTTGATATGTTGAATCATGTACTATGTATGTTAGGTACTACTAGTACTGATATTGGTTCGAGTAAGTTACGTTAGTAGTCATTTTAATGTTCATCATGAACTTGACAAAATTCAAGGTGCCACATTTTGTTACATAGTAAGCTATTAATAGTTAGATAATCGTGTTTTTGTATTGATAAAAAGCACATTCAAATGCTAATGTTTTTTTTAAGTTACATGGCATGATATGGTTACTTTAACAAATTCCATGGTAGGTAGGTACGTAATTATGGAATAACATTCCTAAAAAAAAAAATACTGATTCCTTGTAAACATTATTATTGCAAATAAAATAATGAAGCTGGTAAAAATATGAGTGCTTCGTAGAATTGAAAAATTAATATAATTTCAATAACATTTCATTTTTGCGGTTTTCCATTCCCATCTCATATTCACACACTCAAAAACAAAAGTTTAAAGCGTAAAACGAGACACAGAGATATGTTTGGTTGGGCGGATCTGCGCGCCGCCCGCCCAGCAGAACCGCCCAATCCGCTGGCGCCCCGCCTTCCACGCCGCCCAGAGAGCTGAGAGAAAATAATTGAATGTAATTGAATCATGAGACTGGAGAATTCAATTAACGCATCACACTGGCCGGGTTTTCAGTAATCAGTGCAATTGTCGCGCGACTTGAATGCGTTGCGACCTTTTGTGTGAGAACAAACATGCTTATTAGTTTGTAGTCAGATTGGAATGGTGTATCACTGTATGCTGTTATCTACTTTGTTGTAGGTTTATTGGATAGTATATCGGAGAAAGGATATTGGATTAGCCTTGGATTGAGATTCAGCTTTCAAAAAACATCTCATATTCAAAATCGAATCAAAAATCATTTATTTGCGTCAATAAAGAGTCGTCGGTTGAGACGACTTATTAAGTCGTGCAGCCTTGAGGTACAGAAAGTTCTTAGTCAATAATTACAGATCTCTTATTCTGCCTTTAATTTCGGCGTGCAAATTTACCATAGAAGTTAGTAGATCACTAAAGTCAAAATTCATGCAATAAGTCAAACTAAATAATAAAAAAAAACTAGGTTTTATATTATGGGTTGTATTTGTTACCACACCATTTTAATTTACATCTGTAACAATTGTCAATATTTACTAATTTGCTAAATATAAAGATATCTTCTTCCCAGCAAAAGCACTAGGAAGTGGTGAAGGGCGGTCGTTTTTGGCGGACTGTCTTATGTAATTTTGACGTTCGGAAAGTGCTGATTCTCAGCCTAGTTTGAATAAATGACTTTTGAATTTTGAATTATTGATAACTAGGATACCTACTCTGTATTGCCGAAACATCACAATATATATGAATGGTAGAATGTGTAATTGCTATTGACTTGCCTTCAAGAATTGATATGTAATAGTGCACTCACTTTTTCCTTTTACCCACAACACTGTAAAAAATTTTATCTACTAACTTATTTACGAGTACCTACCTTTTTCATAAGTAATTCTTACATTTAGTTTTATGATTACCTTGTATTTCTCATATTAAGTGAATGTATTATTTTTGAGAAATGAATGTCTTAAACCGTAAACCGTAAATTAAGATTAATTAACATAAATCATTATTAAATTCATAATAAATTATATCACATAGATTGAAGTTGGAACATTAAATTTTAAGCATAATTAATATCCGCTACCGCTTTACAACTTATAATCTAAAAACTCCAATACACTGTAAAAGCATTTTTCAATAAGTAGATTTGTTAAACAAAGCTTAAAGTTAAAGAATTATAATTATTACATTGCATAATGTAATTGCCGAAACATCCTTATTCAGCACACTTACAGGCTGATTAGCACATAATACAAATCCTATTCACATGTCTGAACAAGGATGTGCCCAAAAAAAATATATCTGCTGCTGTAGTTGTTATACAACAAATACTGCAGAGCCAGGCAATTTTTCTGACAGTCCAAACCACATGTTTCTCTAGGGTCATATCTTTTACTGTTAGTTAATTGATTTTTTGAATAGGCCTTGTTAATTTTTCAATCAATCTACTCAACCTAGCGCAGTCTACTTATAGAGCTGATGGTTTTTGTTTTTGCCTCTATTTTGCCTCAAGTATTTTTTTATTTCTATCTTTGCCCAACTCTAGGAATTTCTGCCTGTATCGTGGGTGCGTTTACAAACATATAAACTCACGTACACAACGCCCGGAACAACCATCTGTAGGTCATACAAATATTTGTTCCGTGCGGGGATCGAACCCGCGACACGCAGCGCAGCAGTCAATCGCTCAACCACTGCGCCAACCGTGCGCCATAAAGCGCGTGCGCCCTAGTTTTTTTAAAACTTATCAAGATAATTAAGGAATTTAATTTTTTATTTCTATCTTTGCCCAACTCTAGGAATTTCTTCCTGTATTGTGGGTGCGTTTATAAACATATAAACTTACGTACACAACGCCCAGAGCCGGAACAACTATCTGTAGGTCATACAAACATTTGTTCCGTGCGGGGATCGAACCCGCGACACGCAGCGCAGCAGTCAATCGCTCAACCACTGCGACAACCGTGCGCCCAAAATATGGAATGCGCTAGGTATCGTAGCGAACGCTGGAACTGCTAGTAAACTGTTGCTACCAATAAATCTGTTGACAAAACTTTTCTATTTTAACGATATCTTATTTAAATATTTGTTCTGGGTATCTGACGCCAGCAAATGCTGAATTGATACCCTTTCGGTATTTTTATAATTCTTAAACTTTTTATAAAACAGATTATAATTGTTTCGAAAAAAAGTTTTATTTTGTATTGTAATACAAAAGAAAACTTTTATTCGAAACAGACAAGATTAGCTTACAAGCTAATCTTTATTTATTCCATACATACAGCTATCATTATGTATGCATGTCTGTAATAAATAAAGATTAGCTGTATGGTAACTGTTGACCATAATTCTATACTGAAGAATAAAAATACAATTACAAATACAAATCTTGGAAGACTCATAAACAGCCCATGTATATGTACCTATATGTAATTTAAAGGCAAGCTTAAAAATGCCACTTAGCACTAGACAAACCGCCATTGTACGAACAAGAACATATATGACGTACAAGATAGTACCTACTTAAATGCTCTTCGAATGTCCGGCTTAGCGCTTGCGCAGCAACGACCTAATTAGTACTATTATACCAACTTTTTTATTAAACTCACGATGACCCTTAACATGAAACAAATAGGATTGATTTTCATCCAGTTGTGGTCTAGAGTAAGTTGGTTGTAATAGGGTTGTGACAACTTTTTAATTCACCTGTCGTAACGCTTAATAAGAAAGGAATAGAGGCAGTTTTTGTATAGCTAGTATAAAAAATAAGTTCGTTTTCGTAGCGGAACTACGAAGCCGTACTCGCGCACGCGCCGCCGCACCGGAAGCCTGCGCGCGCGCATCCTTTGCTACCGGTGTCGTTTACTACCGGCTGGACTTGTAATTGAATAGTGTACTTGCGGATATCGATGACAAAGTACTTGCTGGTTTAATGATTAGGTGTACATAATATTAATGGTCGATATTTTTTCGTTGAATATCGGTCGACACCTAACACTTAAAAAGTTTCTGAAATGGAATAACTAGTAGAAATAAATCTATACGATGGATAAGAGCAACCTGTGCAATAATATACGGATGTAAATTCCCTCTTTGTTTCTACCTTATGAAGGAAACACAGTTACGTTTCGTGGCGTGGTGTGGCGCGGTATCCACCAATCAAACGACTCTGTTCCAACCTACATCATAACACAACGAGTTTTGTAGCCAATCAACTGCGTCAGAAGGCGCCACGCCACGACACGTAAGTGTGTTTCCGTCTTTTATCCAGTGATTTAAATGGAAAAGGTCAAAGAAAGCCGCAAAATACTTGAACAGGATTTGAGATGACTTTCCTGGTCCCTTCATTTTTCCTTTACCTACATATTTCAAATTCACCCGCAAACGCACTCCTACATTTCCGAGTGCGGTAAAGACGATGCATTATCTCCGCCATCTGACGGCGGGTGGCAAAAAGTTTCAGTAAAAACTCGATAGACTATAGTAAAATAAGAGTAAATGGACAAGTGTGGTAAACACCCGACTCGAAGCAGTGTTCCAAGTATCCTGTAAGTACCTTAATATCTCATTATATCCTTCAGCCTGTTTTCGTAGGAATAATTACCCCAAGCCACGTCCTTGGTTGGACGTGAAGCTCATTCAAGTAATGTCTTTACTATTTGTAGGTACAGAACAAATCAGCCAATAAATAAATAAGCGTCATATTTGAATTTAAAGTGTATCTGTGGGAACTCATCATCAAAACTCAATTGCATCCCGTTATGGGAAACACAGGTAATCCGTTACGCCAATTGATTAATTCCCGCCCTCTCAACATCATGTGTTTCACCATGAGTCCATGACAAGCATGGTGTCCTCCCATGGTGAGGTAACAACATGCATAGTTTCACACAGATATTGGCGTGGGAGTACCTGTTTACCTATCACTAGGAGGGACATCGATGATTAATAGTTTGAAATAATATTGAATTGACGTGAGAGTAGAAAGAGGGACAACTATGTACATCCTCTATTTGGGGTAATTCTAGTGTCAAAAAGTAATAAGCCCAGTGTCAGGTATCTTATCCTATACTATTTAAGGAGCACTATTTGTATATATATATATATATGTTACTGTAAAAGCCCGAACTACGGTAAAACCTAGGATTTACCGGCAAAATCTAGGATTAACCGATAAATCTCAGATTTGCCAAGTCTTATTGGTAAAAGTCTTGGGCCGTTACTAGAATCTTGACTTATAAATATTTAAAAAAAAATGTCTGCGACACACTAAGATTGTGATTTGAACAATTAAGGAATGATTGATCAGCTTCACTTATTAATTTACTAACAGTAAGATAACAACATGATTTTAAAACTTATTGGAATACTTTTAACGGTAGTTTTTTTTAAATCATAGAACAAAAATGTTATCCTAAGATTTACCGTGTGTTTGCTGCTGAAAGCCCAACATTTGCCATTATCACAGTAAGACTTAGTAATTAGTAAATATTAAGTATTTTTTTTTTATCTCGTTTAGGCTCGCGCTTGACCACCATCTCACCTGGTGGTAAGCGATGATGTGGTCGACGATGGATCACGCTTGCCTAGAAGTAACCTATTCACTCTTGACTTAAATATCCCTAGATTGTAGCTATCGGGAAACAGACTCCGGCAGGGAATTCCACTCCTTAGCTGTACGCATAATAAAAGTATTCTCAAAACGTTTAGTGCGTATGGGTGGGATGTCCATCATGTACCGATGGCGCATCGCCGTTCGTCTGGTAGTCCGATGATGAAACGGGCTGGGCAGAATTAGATTATGCAATTCCATCGCACACTCCCCGAAATGTAATCGATAAAAGACCGACAAGCTGGCAACTCGGCGACGATGTTCAAGGCTCTGGAGCTTTGACTTAACCAGTGCCTCATCGCCGCCGAGATTTACCGGTAAATCCTAGGTTTTACCATAGTTCGGGCTTTTACAGTAACATATATATATTTTTAATCACATTCTCGAAGACGGCTCTAACGATTTCGATAAAAATTGCAATACCGGTGTTTTCGGGGGCGAAAAATCGATCTAGCTAGGTTTCATGTCAGTAAATTTAAGTTTTCTCGAAACAAAAGCTGTTTCTATTTCTATTTCACCCGAGCAGAGCTCGGTCGCCCAGGTTCTATTACTGATATAGCATTAGCAGTTTCTTATAGTAGAACAAACCATATAAAAAATTTAAGAGGTCGATGCACATGCACATGCACATGCGAAAACTGATGGCAACTTTTGTCATTAGTTAGCAGAAATCGAATCAATTGAGAATTCATTTCGTTTTACCTACAGTTCGAAGTGTGGTGTTGGACACAGATGTATAGTTATGATGATTAGTTTGTCAAAGACACCTTTGTGGAACAGAAAATAAATCTTTATATTATGTTAAGTATGTGTATCTAATTCCAGGGTGCTTGATTTCAGCCTCGACACTACGGCTTTAGTACCATTATATGGCCTAATACTCATGTAGAAGCTTGTAGTTTTGCAAAAGATTGTCCCACACCTCTCCAACCAGTAAACACTACAATCCAAACAGTCCACTCAAGGGTCCTAGTGCCAGCTAGACCGTCAAGCAGCGAGTTCCCACCACTAAACCTCATTACACTGCCATTCAGAAAAAAGGGAAACAATTACAAAAGGTGTGTTGTGACGTGGCACTCGAACGTGTACACATCCTTCCGACAGCAGTGTGTTCCCACGAGAGTCGCGCTTTGTTTACACCTCGGCTCGTGAGGACCATTGATACACCTTTTAGGTCATTGACGGGTTTTCCAGGTCATAGTAATATTCAAGTGAAGAGTGGGTTAGTTTTTATGCACTGAAGTGTCTAAGTCTATGATACGCGTATATATTTAGCATTTGCATAAACTCTAAAAGGCAGTACGTCTGTCTACACATGTACATTAATGGTATAGAAAAGTGAAAGACAAAGCAGTTACAGATTTTTTGAAAGTAAACGCAAGCAGCTATAATACAATCGTTTTCGAATGAAATTCGAAAACAACAATGATTCGCGATTTATTTTCGGCGCTGATCGATCTACTATACCATAAAAGGATTAATACCAAAGCACATTTTATTTCGAAACATTGCGATAAAGCCTTACATTAACCGTTATATCGAATTTCGGTATTGATCGGACAGCAAGCGTGGAAATCAGTGCGTAGGGTGCGTGCACGCCGCCCTCGATCGACCAATCAGAGACGAGCCTGTGACAGATGCGCGTGCGACTCTATTGTAGTCCTAGCTATTGTGTGACGGACAAAGTTGGGGTGGCGTGTGAGAGCAAACATATGAACCGAACATTACTTCACTGCAATAAAATAACGGTGGAATGATGATACACATTTGTTTGCGAACGACGCCGCCGCTGCAGCTATCGGGTGACTCAAATATTGACGAAAGTCTAATGTTTTATCTTGGCGAAAGTGATACCATAGGCAGCCCAATCAAAAAGTCTGGTCGCGTGCTGAAAACACAATAGATTTCTATGGAATATACTAATAGTAATAAAGTTTTAATATGTCTACCATTCTTATGAGATCTACTACCTCACTAAGTCGAATTACGACGCTAAAGTGCGATTGATCTCAGGTCTATGATAACTACTCTAGCCCTATGTCTGTCTCCTCTCGTTTAGTCCATCCAAAGGTTGTCTGGAAAAGAGATTGCCCTGTGCGATAAGACCGCCCATTGTACACTTATATTTAAATGTTTTGTCCTGTAATTATGCAAGTGGTGTACAATAAAGTATATAATAAATAAATAAATACTTAGAAATCTTACTAATGTTATAAATGCGAAAGTTTGGATGTGTGGATGTATGTTTGTTAAATTGTTACTCAATCACGCCGGAACGGCTGAACGGATTTGGATGAAAGGCGCAGAGATAGATTATAATTTGGAATAGTACATGGGCTATTACTTCCTTTTATCCTGGTATAATGTTCCCTTGTGATGATAAAACACTTTTCACGCGGTCGAAGTCCGACAGGAGCTAGTAGAACAAACATTTACAATTATTGAATCTCTTTGCCTGATTTGTCTACGAATGGTTAAACTTGGCTGGAACTCTGTACTTGACGAAATGTAGAACCTTCATCTGTTGTAATTAGGAAAACAATTGACCGGCGTCAAAATCTGCCACAGATGAGGGCGTATTGAAATGATCGCAAAATCTATTCTGGTAATTCCCTATTGAAAAGCAGATGCAGTCTGGATTCCGCAAGTTACGCGCCCAATATTAGCATAATCTCTATTGCAGACTAAAGAATTGAATACCCTGATTAACCCTTTGGACATGTTCGTTAAATTCAAACTTGTTTATCAAAAAGCTGGTTGTCGGGGCAACGCACCCCCGGGGAACCATGGCGTACCCGTGCCATCCCGCAGGTGTGCGCAGGATTTAATCAACTGATTGTTACTGACATACACACACGTATACATACATACTTAGCTATGTAGGTAGTAGGGTAAGGGAACTACCGTTACTGAGGGTAAACAAAAGCTATAAAAATATTGAAGGTAAAACAATCGATTGATGCGTGTTTTAAAAGCGTCAGTTTGTTTTGGGAGATGCATTTGGGGTTCATGAAATGTTTCTTTCTAGTTTCCTCCATTTGTTTTCAATTTTACTCTAAATCATTAAAAAAAGTACATATGTACACATAGACTGTGCAGATTATTTTACTGTGGAACCTTTCTAAGCTGCTTGTCAGTCAAAAATAACGGTCCCACACAGAAAATATATATACTTTGCACAAAAAATCTGCACGTTGAGGAATTACCATAAAAATAAAGATCATTAAGCAAATCCTTAGTCAGGCATAATCATAAAAATATTTCATGTAAACATGAATGGATGCATTCTTCGTCCCCTCGTATAATCTCGTATAATAGTGGAGTAATTTACGGACTCATAGTCCATTGGCGAAAAAAAAAGAAAACTAAAAAGCTGTGTTAGCATCGGCCATGACAGTGCAGAAGCGTGGAGCGGGCGCTGCGCCGCCGCCGGCGCACGTGCCCGGCACGCGCCGCGCGCGCGTTCCACGCGCACCTTGCTACCGTTTGCAGAAAAGAAAAGATTTGTTAGAAAAATATTTATGAATTTTTTTGGTGTACGTGTACGTAGATGTTTTACGTGTATTGTTTTATGGTAAAATAAATTGTAAATAAGCAGTAACCAAGCATTTTCCATTTGAAGTATTTTTTATGATAAAAATGTACCTACTGCGTTCATTCTGTCTAAATATAGTTTGCTACAAAAAATTGGATTTTAACTCAAACACTTTCCTGTAAATCTGATAGTTTTTCTGAGTTTCTTTCTTTTGTTTTTTTTTAGGTCCCTGTGTGTTTCAGAAAAAAATATATAAAAACTAGCTGACCCGGCAAACTTTGTTTTGCCATAAAAACTCCAAACATTCACCTACCCTACACCTACCCGACACCCACCCTACACCTACCCTACACCTACCCTACACCTACCCTACACCTACCCTACACCTACCCTACACCTACCCTACCCTACACCTACCCTACACCTACCCTACACCTACCCTACACCTACCCTACACCTACCCTACACCTACCCTACACCTACCCTACACCTACCCTACACCTACCCTACACCTACCCTACACCTACCCTACACCTACCCTACACCTACCCTACACCTACCCTACCATATTTTTTTTTTTTTTTTTGGGATGAAAAATTGATGTTGGCCGATTCTCATAGATACCGGATAAGCACAAAAAATTTCATCAAAATCGGTCAAGCCGTTTCGGAGGAGTATGGCAACGAAAACTGTGACACGAGAATTTTATATAAATTTCATCAAAATCGGTCAAGCCGTTTCGGAGGAGTATGGCAACGAAAACTGTGACACGAGAATTTTATATATTAGATAATAATAATCACCTTAATGTTTCCTTCTGACCGTACAAAACTTGAGTACAAAGCACCGGATTATTTTATTGTATTTTTCGGTGAACGATTTCTCTTAAAAGGGGAGTTCAGAACACCTATCTTCCACCGTTGAGCACGGGTTTTTTATAGTAAACGCCATTACTTGTTCCATATTTTTTCTTTTGTCATAGATTTTGGCAGGAAATAAATATGTCACATACGTTGGCAGTGTTTCCTTTTTTGTGGGTAAGGTGATGAAACCAGATGTATGAAATTGAGGCATAGTGCACCTTTTGTACCTGTGTATGCAGCTTTAGTAGGCACGCGCTGATTTCAAATTTTGAACGCACAATCTTGGAGATTTTTTTTTGTGCCCGAACATTGCGACTGCATTTCAAACATTTAACTTTAAGATTCCGGCCCTATGTAGTTAATCTATTCATCAGCCAGTTTATTTAACAAAAACAATAAGAAACGAAGAAAAAGTATTGATTATTTCAGGAATAAAGGAATAATAAGCTTCAAATTATGAGATTAAACTAAAATCCTTAATCCGTACACTTCTCGCCAAACAGCAGGGCGGCCAAGAACTTTGGCGAGAACTATATCAGTGGTACTTAAATTATGTTAGTAAAGATAAATTTAAAATATACATAATATTATGTACATTTACCAAAACAAAGCAGGAAAAAAGGATGAAACAAACAGTAGACAGATGCATGTCATGACTGTGAGTAAGTTGACATAAGAACACTTTTACACAAAAAAATTACTACCGACTTCCAAATAAAAACACTACAAAGTGAAAAATAACTTTCTTTTCGTAAGTCGGTGTCTTTGGTAGGTACCATTTTTTTCCAGCAATCCCGAGAGATTTGCCTTAATTGAATGAAGATTTCTATTGTATATCTCCGAAGTTCTTCATCAGATATTTACCAAATTAAAATGGGTCCAATTTCGGAACAGACTCTTTCAAACAATAAAAGAATTTTCCAAATCGGTCTACAATTGACGGAGAAATCGGCGAACACAAACATAAAAAAATGCGCAAACATAAAGTCGAACAAAGAACCTCCTTCTTATTGGAAATTCGGTTAAAAATTACCATCACATTCATAATTTCAAGCACAAAATGAGCGGCGCGTCGCCGCTTACGTACTTTGTGTTGCAAGTCAGCAAAACTAGCCCACCTCATGGTGCTCGCGCACCTAAACGAAGCTGCAATCATGCACGACCTCCAAAATTAAACAAAACAAAATACCAAAAGGATTCACTAAAAGAAGATTATGTTCTCCTTTTAGTCACAATATAAAAGAGCTGGCTAGCTTTAAGTTGAATAGTCAGAGTCTACAGTTGAAAGGTCGCAGGCGCATGTTTGAGCAGCTGCGAGCTCACCCCGCGCATGCGCCGACCGTGATACGGGCAGGTGTACCCTGGCGACAATAGAAACGAGTATGCTCTGTTTTATTATTTTTACTGTACTTTCAAAGGTGAAAAGGACCGGGCAAGTTGACTGTCTGCTTTCGGTTTCGAGAATTATTAATTATTAACTAAAAATTAGAGTGTTGAATGGACACGGGTGTTTGACCACTTGAGCTCTATATTATAAACAGAAATCAATTTTTGATCACTGTACAGGCAAATATTCAAAAGTCATATAAAATTTACCATAGCTAGGAGCGAGAAATTTTCATCACGGTAAGAAATACCTCGAAATCAACAACTTTGTTTACGAATATATCTACCCTATCCAATTTGTAAGGATGGAATCTTAGCAAAGCTATATTGAAAACAAAACAGAGCATCTTTCCTCCCACATCCCAATATGTATGCGCATAACACACGAGTGCTATCGGCATTGTACAACCAGTATACTTATCTGCAAGCAACCGACCGAGCGAAATGCGGGCTCTCCACCACTATAATAGTTCTACCATTCAAATATGTACTAAGTAGTATGATATGCCATAAATTTCGTACACTTGAACAGTTCAATTGCAACGCTGTGCACTTATAGAATATGTATGAGTATGTAGATAGGAATCGTTAATTTTTAATCACGGTTTGAAATGTCCTCTCGGAATTTGGCTCGTATTAAGATACACTTCTAGCTCTTTCAAACTCCTTCTTTTTTTGTAATTAAACGAATCTACAAAAAAATATCCTCTGCTATACTGGCAGGCCTCATAAAATGTCGCCAAAGCGACGAAAAAGTTAATACATGTTTGTACTTTTGCCAGATAATGGTCATAAGGTTAGCACCCTGATATGTAAACGCTTTGATTACTTTCATCATCATCATCATATCAACTGAAAGAAGTCCCGGTCCCATGCATACCGCATCCAGTGGATCCCCGCAACCTTCACCAGATCATCAGTTCACCTGGTGGGAGGCCTTCCAACGCAACGTCTTCCGGTTCGCGGTCGCCACTCCAGAACTATTCTGCCCCATCGGCTATCCGTTCTGCGAGCAATGTGCCCTGCACACTGCCACTTAAGTTTGGCATTTCTTAGGGCTGTGTCGGTAAACCTATGGTTCTCTTGCGGATCTCCACATTTCTCATTCGATCACGCAAGGATATTACGAGTATAGCCCTCTCCATTGCCCTTTGGGTGACTAAGCTTTCTGATTGTATTTGTGATTGACCACGTCTCAAAGCCATAGGTCATTTCTTTAAGACCGCGCTAATACTGCTTTTCGTTCAAAGACGGTATGGCTGCAAAAACAAGAATTATAAACTCACACTTGACCGTCAGGTCATAAATCAAAATCAAATAAAACGTCCCTCCACCAATTCTTGAGCCCATAATCTAAGATCCAACAAGTTATGAACTTGTAAAGTTTTATCAAAAGCTCATAAATCAGGTGGAAGGCGCGAGCTCCCCTAATATCCTCGCTAATGGCTTGCCGAAGGGCGCAACAGGTTGAACCGCCTTGACCTGCTTCTTGAGGGGAGTCGTATCAATGCCACTTGCTTCAGACTACACATTCGTAAGGTTAATGGATGGTGTAACGGCGAGAAATGAGGGTTGTGTGCGCGGGTGCAAGACGATGTTTTTTTTTAAAGATTATCTTTGTTTTTGTTTCTGAATTTCATTTTATCTTTCAGCTTTGTCCTATGTTGTTTCTTAATTTCATTATTTGCTTATAGGTCAGACTCGATTATATTAAAGAGCTATTATTTCATATTAACTGCACAGATTTAAAAACTTTTTCTAACATTAGTTAGTGATTTTTTGTGTTTCTTTTAAATCCATTGACAATTTGAGACCCTATTTTTAAAAGTTAGGGTCAAGTTCATTGCCGATTTTGAATTAAATAACTAGAGTTAAGAAAGTTTTCAACTTTAATGCCAGAGTTTGATAGCTCTTTTTTGAACTTCAACTACTTAATATTTTTATCATTAATTTTATTTCGAATAGTCGCTAATAATAATTTTTTTTTTGTTAAAAATCCAATTCTATTTCTTCTTGTCCTCCTTCCAGTATGGCTTACATCTTAGTTCGGTGGCAAGTTCCTCACAAGCCACCTGTTTTGTTCTGACACATGGTGTCGGGGTGTCGAGGTTTTCACGCTCCATAAACACACAGATATCAAGATATACAAAATTATTCAATGAGATAACTTTTTCTGTTTGTTTTTATAGTACTTATTATCTCTTAAAGTGTTGATGCTATTTAAGGGTGTTTTGTTCGTGTTTAATGATTTGACATGTTTTTTTTATTGAGATTAACTGTTTATTCCGTTATAAAACCAACATCTAATACCACTGGTATTTGTTTCAATTCATATTTATATTATATATTCCACTCTTTTTATAATTCAAAATGTACCAAATTCAAGTTGTAAGTATTCTAACAACTTGAATTTGGTACAGTCGGCTCACTCAAACCTAATCAAAAATATTTCTGTATGGACGATAGTTATTGAATTAAATTTACACTAATGGTTCTTAGTGTTTTATATACGTGAATATTAGCACATTCAATAGCTATAAATAAAAAAAAAGAATAAAAAGTAAAAAAAAATATGATGAATGAATGGTGTGAATATACAAAAAGTTGATTTTCTGTGATATTTGACAATAGTTAGATTAAATGTGATTTGTTCTTGTAAATAAATACCTGACGTAAATATTATTAGATAGGTAGACGTAAGTAATTACGTTCATATCGAATAACAACCGTCAGTTAAATTTTAATGTAAATTAGGAGTTAATTTTCTGAGATATTTTGTAATTTTTAGATTGTAAGTAAATTGAAAAACAATTTAACACGGGCATTTAACGCGATTATTTCGATTATTTATTTACCTATTTACCCGGGACCACGGTATAGGTAAATAAATAATCGAAATAATCGCGTTAAATTCCCGTGTTATATTGTTTTTCAATTATGAAACGCGTAAGTTTTAAAGTTAATATTGTAAGTAAATTGTTGAGATGTTTTTGCAAAAAAAAAATTATGCGGGTACAAGGACTAAAATTATAATAAAGTTCATTATTAATCATATTTTATTAGACGTTTGCTAACATTTTTTTTGTTTTTCAATTAAAGGTCTAACATACAAAGCATTTTTACTGACTGTACTTTATATCTTTGAACTTGTTTGGGTATTAGTTTAAACAATGGTATTTGTTAGGCATAGAAAATTAATGTGAGTTGAAACAAATACCAGTGGTATTAGTTGTTGGTATTAGAACGGAATAAATCAGATTAACGTCGTAGGAAAGTGAATCAAAGGATTGTTTTGCTTTTCGAAATCAGCGAATTTTTAATGGAAACCGTATGAAAATGCATGCTTAACATATACTACCATGTGGGTTACAGAATACTTTTGTATGTAGTACATAACCGGTTTTTCTCGATACATGACTCTTGGGTGTCTCTATTTCATTTATTATAGAATAGAATAGAATAACATTTATTTGCATAAAAACATGTTGTAGAAGATGGTACAAAATTAAATACAGAGCATACATGTTTTTGCTTCATTACAAGCGTGCAAATTTTTCGTGCATACAATAGTCATTTAATTTTTTTCTCAAAAATCTCTTTTATACTATAAAAACTATTAGTGGACAGCCCGTTGTACAATGTTTCTTTAAATAATCTGGTATTTAGAATTTTTAGGTCGCTTGGTATCTTATTAAATATTTCTACACACGTATACAAACAGCTTTTATTATATTTAGTAAGCCTTGGCATGACATCCAGTACGAGCCTGTGAGGGTCGCGCCGGTTTCGAGGATGTACATCGTCTGCTTTTGTAAACAATGCCTATTTTTTTTTCTATTTGTCGTCTCGTAGTTCGGTCAAAGTGACTGGCAACTACTTAACCGGGCTTCCCTGTGGAGACTAAGCTATATGGCCTCCAGCCAGGCACAAATTTCTAAACCTAAGCGACAACGCTGAGGGCTACCCCAGTTGGGGTCGAACCTCGGCTCAGGGCGTCGCTGGGGGGACAAGCAATGGCTGGATCTTGACAAGTGATTTTACCATCCGTTCGGAAACCCTTATGCTTCCACACAAACATACATATCTCATATATATAAAGAGACGGTAGCGGTAACTATTTCTGAAATACCGGCCGACAAGAATCGTCGGATTAAAGCCCATATATTGCTCGAATGCATTTTTTTTGTGCAACAAATGCTCTATTTTGATCGGTGCTATTGCCCCACATAATCAATCCATAGCGTAACACCGATTCAACATATTAGGTACTTACATAACCAAATATTAATTTTTAAAAAGCCACGCGTGTAGTAAGTGTATGTTTACCATATCCGGCAATATTTTGGGAAAACACGTGAGATCTATTACCGATACATATGATTTGGGTGGTATGGCCGCACATTGCACCACGCCGCACCATACCGCCTTCGTCCGGAAGCATTGGAAATTAGTCCATTATCATAATTAGACATGCAGCTGGTCTGGGCGTCGTGCGGCTTGTGCCGTACATACTGCTACCAATTTTATACTCGGTTCACACGTGAGGTGAATGTAGGAGTTTTTTTTTACTTATATAAAATCCTAATTAGGTTTTTGTATTCACTTTTGTAAGTAGGGATTTTGGTAGATTGCTTTGATAATATAAAGAAGTTATGTTAAATTCTGTGTCCCAGCAGTGGGAACATTAATAGGCTGATGATGTGATGTGATGTGATGTGATGTAATGTTAATTTAACCAAACTTCGATTTGATCAGTTAAGGGTACACTAGTCGACGGCACGAACTATTTTGTGCGCGGGGTTAGAATGCATTTTATATTAACCGACAACACGTGAGGAAGAGATAGATGCTGTGATGAGCAGTAGGACGCTAGTTCGCGTACGAATACACACTTTTCCAAATTTGTAGCGAAATGGATAATGATTTAGGACGAAACCGAGTGAGCGAAATTTTATAAACAGACAGTCAGTCTAGATATCATGAAAAAACGACTAAATCTATCTGTTCAAAATAAAATTATTTGCATTGTTGAACTACTAATCTTTCATGGTACTCGTAAATAAACTTTACATGATTTTCTTGTCTTGTGCTAGCTAGCAAATGGTTACGGTACCTATTATTCAAAATGACTATAGATATTATAGATAGGCACATGAGCTTATACAAAACAGTTGCACAACACAAATTATCTTTTAAAGTAACTTGTTTCATCATATAAACTAAGTTTTTATTATCAGACATCAGTTCGTAACACAGTGTTTTAAGGCCGTACCCTGACCAAAAAATCAGCATGAGATTTGAGCATTCCTATTGGCCTAGCGGCACTGTTGGCGCATGAATTACGGAAGTGAATACGCCCAGATTTTAGAATAAAATCTTTATAAAATCGAATATTGGTCTTTTGAAAAAAATTAACTTACAAAATATTCGTTATCAAATTGTCTATCCATTAGTGTTAGTATAAAAAATAATTAATTAACACTTTACGAGGAGATGCATGCTATCAATAATTATTTGAAGTTAGTTAGTTTAGTGAAACATATACCTCTTTAAAAAAAAAAGTGTACTACAATTTTAGAATCAACATTATGTAGAAATTTAGTGTATTTTTATTAATTGATATTTCTTTTTAAATAAAGAGTAGATAGCTCTTAAAAACTGCACAAAAACGACTAGCGCGGTGTTTTGCTCGGGGAGGCGCCTTAACAATATTTGTTATTAAACTTTCAATGGATCGTGTCTAGTGCAGCCGAGTGTCGGTGGAGCCAGCCGGCGGATCTTCAGCGAGTTTGAAGGACTTCCCTCTCGGACAACTAGGCAACTCTGCCCCGTAATAAACTTCGATCGTTGTAATTAAGACGCGCTGTTGTAGCGTTCAGTTAATTATGACGAGGTAAAGGGTATTTTATTTTTAGATTTTCTGTTATAAAGGTGTGGAAAGACCGTAGCAACAAATTAAGAAAGGAGGTACTTTGAAGATTGCCTGCAGAAAGACACAGATTGCAGGCTGAAGGAAAAAAAGACACAGATTGCAGGATGAAATTAAAAAAATCTAGCTGATTTTGAACACTCACGTGAGTTTAGAATCGGTTTAAAATAATAGGATTTATTTATGGTTCAATTATTTTCAGGCGTGCTAACGTAGGTACTGAATTTAATTACCCATGAACGCTCGGCGGGCCTTTCTTGAATTTTCAATAATTATTGCAAACCCATCGAACCGTTCCTTGGAAGTATGTGGTGACTCATATTTCACACATTTCCAATAATATTTATTAAACTTCTCTTCAGTAGAATTTCACCAAAATTGGCTACATATTATAGTTATGATAACGTAATAAACAGCATTATTTTTGGAAATATTGACCCATTAAAAGCATAATATCAAATCAAAAATTGTAACAAAAAATCAAAAAGTTCTCTGCAAAAAACCACGACTTCCGGGCCCATTACCACTCCACCCCATTGAACATCTGACGAGGTGAATGAATCCTCAACTTTAGGGTGCTGGGGTGCTTGCCGAGTGATATAAAATGTACACCGTTTCTAAAGTTACGGACAAACAATTACATTCCGGCACACATCTGTCGGCGTTTAGACAATCACGATACGTCACGCGATTTTAAAGGAGAGTTCAACGTTTTGATACTTTTAGCTATTTAACCGACTTCAAAAAAAGAACTCAATTCATCTGATTTTTTTTTTTTATGTATGTTACCTGATTACCCAAAGACGCCTGGACCGATTTGGAAAATTCTTGTTTTGTTTAAAAGAGTATACTTTCCAGGTGGTGCCATGGTCATAAAAACAGGATTTGATGATGGAATCCTGGAGAAATCGAGAATTCTCAAATATTATAGGCAAACATATAGTTTGCAGTTTTGGTATTTTCATCAACAATGCAAGTATTTGCACTCAGAAAGTATCATTTGGTGAAGTAGAACTGATAAAAAGAACACAGAGGGCCACTGGTACTCATTAGTGATAAGTATGTCACGGGTATAAGATATCTAGAATAGTTAAGCGACTATGATGAAGCAAATACTTATTAATAATTAGTACTTATGAAAATAGTACCTTCAAACTGGTCTGATGATGAAGCCGGAAGGTAGACACTGGAACTCCGAAATAAAACAATGAATTCTAATCTTGTTTGGGCTTATTGGATTCGTCGTGAGATGTACTTTGTCAATAAATGATTTTCATGATAATTTGAGGTACCTACCTACCAAAACTAAAAAGAGAAAATAAAAACTTTATACAAAAAAAAATATCTTTTATGATTTGCAAAATGAGTGAAATAGTTTTGCGTACAAAAGTTTGCGATCTCTTTTGTTGAACGAAAACTCGTCAATGTCTCGTTGTTATTTAAATGTAAAAATCAAGATCTTTCAATAAAAACCACGATTTTGAGATTAGAATGCTAAAACGCAGCTCCTATACGATACTCATTTACGTTTAGGTACCAGCAATGCTATTGTGTAGAAATTTTGCCGTGTGGAGGTGATGAGCTGTCATTTCACCTCACTTCCATTTAAATGGAGGATTTCCACCGATGCTAGGGATTATTATTAATTCAATTATTTCTTATATCATATCCATACACGCTCATTATAAAATCTATACTATAATATTATAAAGAGGAATGATTTTTTTTTGTTTGTTTGTACCGAATAGGCTCCGAAACTACTGACCGATTTGCAAAATTCTTTCACCAACAGAAAGCTACATTATTCCTGAGTGACATAGGCTATTTTTTAATACCGTAAATGAGTCCCGTGGGGTGGTCCACGGGAGCGAAGCCACGAGCAACAATTTTAGCATAAATTTTCACGGTGAGAATTTTACAGACTTTCTCAATTTACAGATCCAAAAAATGTTTAAGCTGTCTAGTTTTTTTTTACTTTAACCCGCGCGTTTTTCATAGAACCCCGAACCGTACGAGGTATCAATACCCCATGGTCGTACTACACACTCCACGACAGCTGCGACTCGCGGCACGCACCCGCCGCATTAATTCGGTAATGCGCCGCCTTTTAATTACGGCTGATAAATCTGCGCGCGCGCGTGCCGTGTCGCTCGCGTGGTCACCGCCTTATGCCGTAATAATACTAATAATGTGTACGGACCCTTACATTTGACCTGCTTGGGTAACAATGGGTTGTAGATGTTGATGTTTTAGTAATAATAAGTTGCCCTTAACTCTGGCTTAGAAATAAATTTAAATGTTTTATTTTGTCTCTCAGTTATTTTTGATCTGAGGGGTTTTATTTGGATTAAAGAAACCACAGACTAGAAAACCGGCCAAGTGCGAGTCGCACTTGCGCACGAAGGGTTCCGTACCATTATCGCAAAAAACGGCAAAAAAATCACGTTTGTTGTATGGAAGCCCCACTTAAATATTTATTTTATTTTATTTTTAGTATTTGTTGTTATAGCGGCAACAGAAAAACATCATCTGTGGAAATTTCAACTGTCTACCTATCACGGTTTATGAGATACAGCCTGGTGTTAGACGGACAGACAGACAGACAGACAGAAGGGTCGCAGAGTCTTAGTAATGGGTCCCGTTTTTACCCTTTGGGTACGGAACCCTAAAAAGCATCAGTCACTATAGTCGTCTTAATTCAAAGTTTGGTAAACTTTTGTCTTTCATCAAATCTGAATTCGGCGTTCGGTGATGCGACATCGTATATTTCAATGCTTTTAGAGCCAAACAAAATGGAAAAAGTGACTTTACAATACGGCAATCAGATAAGCTCTTTTGGAGAAATAAGTAGGTGCAATAATTAGTGCAAAGTAAATCCGATCCAACACACTTGCTCATAAAGTGGCTCTAATTTCACCGCAATTAGGCACATAATGATACCTGTTATCAAACTGTGACTTTTTCATTGCCATTCACAAGTGAGATATAGAGATTTTTTTTTTAATTTATTGGTTGAGTTGCTTTATTCTTAAAAAAGTTTCGATACAAAAAAGATCGTGCTCAATAGTACAAATAAATTAATGTACCTAATGCTTGCTCATTTCATGCAACTTCGTATTTAAATAGATAATTTCAACTTGTACGTGCTTAATAAATAAAATTTTCACTCAAATATAAATTTTATTTGCTCTGTAATTTAGATAAATTGAAATGCCCTATTTTGTACGTAGCTACTACTACACTATCCACGAAACGCCAAAAAAAATAAACCTCATTATTTTAGTCTATTGTTAAATGCGCCATTGTTAAATGCGCGCGCATAGGAAAACTGATTAATTTTGCCCGCCATTGCGAAAAAAAATTCACAACTCGTTTTTACTGTTGAAAATTATTTTTTTGTATTATTTTCTTCACAAGTGTGTTGAAAAACGTCGTATGATACACGTGTGTATTGATGATTACCGTCCTCGGCTCTCCACCTACGGCTCGGGTCTCAATGGCGCCTCAGCGGTAATCACCAACTTTGCACACTTGTACCGTACTATTATCTGATACGTAACCGAAGCTATGTAACCTCTATAACGATTGAGTTTTTCAAGTGGGCGTGGATGGACAAATCCGAATATATGGGGAATCAGACAACACAAAACAACACTCAAAGAGGTCACTGAGCTTTAGATGAAACTAAAACGACATCATTGGATTTTTGAAAAATTAATATTCCTCGCCTGGAATCAAACCCGTTTTGAAAAAAAACACACACGCTGTATTATTACACCATCCGATAGTTTTGTCAATAAGGATCAAATTCAGTACAGCAAAGTTAAGGCAATACCTTATTTTGAACCAACACCTTTTTTATTACGAAATCGACGAAAATACGTATCATGCAATTGATGACACGAAACAATCTTCAGTGAATATTCTAAACGGAATCAAAATTATTGTTATTATTATTATGCTGAATGTGGTGCAATCCTTGAGTTGTCGAATTCGGCTTCGTATTGGAAATAATGACGTCATGCTCCCTGGCGGAACCACTTTTGCTTTAACAAGTATAAGTTACATAAAAAAAATCTATGAAATGTCTATAAAATTCTAGTCCTATTAAAAAAAAGTCTATATCACTAGTTTCGACGTAAACTTGTATTTAAAGTGGTTGTGCTGCGGAGTATCCTTTCCGGCGAAACCACCATGATATAACTATTACTATACACAGTATAAGCAAATATATAGTATCAAATAATTCTATAACAATTCTATATTGAACTAGTATTCCCAAATCCTCAATCTAATTTAAACATACCAACAAAACGGTGCCTCTAAACTTTCTTTTCCAAATAGTCGCTTAGCGCCTACATTAAAGTTCTTAGCAAATAACGTTTACGTAAAATATCATAAAATTTTCTTCCAGGCGTTTAGTTTAATAGCATACAAAATATAATTATCTATTTTATTGTGTTATATTATTAGTTTTTTTTTTAATATAATCTTGTAGGCTCGCGCTTGACCACTATCTCACCTGTTGGTAAGCGATGATGTGGTCGACGGTGAGACACGCTTGCCTAAAAATAACCTATTCACTCTTGACTAGGAAGACGTTGCGTTGGAAGGCCGCCCACTAGGTGGACTGATGACCTGGTGAAGGTTGCAGGGATTCGCTAGATGCGAGATGCACGGGATTGAGAGTCCTAGATTGTAGCTGTCACGAAACACAGAATCCAGCAGAGAATTCCACTCCTTAGCTGAACGCATAATAAAAGTGTTTCCAAAACGTTTTGTGCGTATGGGTGGGATGTCAACCATGTACCGATGACGCATCGCCGTACGTCTGGTAGTCCGATGATGGAACGGGCTGGGCGGAATCAAGTCATGTAATTCCATCGCAGCACCACAGCATGCACCATGCAGCATCGCAGCATGTACCGATGGCGCATCACCGTACGTCTGGTAGTCCGATGATGAAACGGGCTAGGTGGAATTAGATCGTGCAATACCAACGCACACTCCCCGAAATGTAACCGATAAAAAACTCATAAGCTAGCAACTCGGCGACGGTCTTCAAGGCTTTGGGTGCTTTGACTCAACCAATTCCTCATCACCAATGTGCCTCTTGGCCCGCTTCTCGATCGACTCCAGTGCATCAAGCTGATATTTGGCAGATCCGTCCCAGAGATGAGAACAGTACTCCATTCACGCATGACGCCATATCGCAGCCATGAGTATGCGTATGCGTAGTAAGCAGCCATAGCTGTTTGTGTGTTAGTGCTTTGTTTAATTTCAAAAAGAGCGTAAGAGAATCTGGAGAGTTTTGTTTTTATATGTTCTATGTGTGACTTCCAGTTAATGCAATGCAATGCTTGTAAAAGGCTGATAAGTCTTAAGTACTAATATAACAAAACACCAACATTATACACTTAGTTCGCAATAAACGTTTTGACTTTGACTCTAAAAATATTAAAAATAATAAATCGGAATTTTATAAATATTTGCGAATCGGGGAGATGCATTTAACGAACTTTTAGAAGTGATTCAAAATGACACCACATTGTTTGCATCTTCGGAGCGCGAACTTGCTGAGTTATTTGTGAGGATAGAGCGTGAAAGCGAGATAGTCGGACTGTCGATCAACAAGTCCAAGACCAAAGTCATGATCACCAACAGGGCTGGACTAATAGCACGCACGGATGAACTTGTAGATCTAGAGTTCGTCAATGAGTTTGTGTACCTGGGCTCCATGATCAGCGATCAGGGGGGCTGCAGTGGCGAAATTCGGAGACGTACGCAAATGGCCAAAGCTGCTATGAGCAAGATGTCGAGGGTATGGCAAGATAGGAACATCTCTAATAACACCAAGAAGAGACTCGTTAGAACCCTGATATTCTCAAGTTTCCTTTACGGCTCCGAATTTTGGGCAATTCGCTCGGTGGATCGAAGAAAGATTGAGGCTTTCGAGATGTGGTGCTGGAGGAGAATGTTGCGCATATCATGGACTGCAAAACGCACAAATAAGTCTATTCTCAACCAGTTAAACATCAAAACCAGTCTCTCCACGATTTGCTACCAAAGAGTCCTAAATTATTTTGGTCACATCGCCCGGAGACAGCCAGATAACCTGGAAAAACTGGTTGTTATAGGAAAAGTGGATGGGAAAAGGCCACGCGGACACTCACCCACTCGGTGGTCAGACCAGATCAGGGCGATTACGGGACTCACGGTTACCACTGCCCTGAGAAGAGCCGAAGACAGAGTGGCTTGGAAGCAGCTCGTCAATGACTCCGTGAAAGCTTTCCAAGACGGGCACGACCTTCAGTAATGAAGTCAACGAATAATAAGAAGACAAAATGACATAAAATATTTAGACACTAATCTCAAAGTTTCAGTATCACCCGAAGAGAGGCTTGTTATAACTTTGCGGTATGTATATAAAACCCTTTTGTGTATTTTTTTAACCACCTGTTTTATTTATTCAAAGACACCGGCATAAGTTTCACAATAATCAAAGTACGACGTGATTGTACCTGTTGCCAAAAAACGCAACGTTACCGTCGCGTTGGCGCGTCGTTAACGTTGAGAAGTCTCAGCGCTAACGCTTGCCACTAGAGTCGAGCGCTGACGCTGCGTTGAAACGTTGGGGGAATGCCAACGCTCGTAAAACGCCAGTGGGATAGCGGCCTAAGTTGTCTCTTTCTAAAGTCTGCTTTTTTATCTCATGAGAAAAATTGACACATTTTTTTTTAGAGTTTATTAGGCCTCCTGAGGTATGTTATCTCCTTGTAGACCTAATACAAGACTTATATAAAACATCTCTTAAGGTGTCTGTAAACGGGCTAATTTTTTTGGACAATTTCTTGCTGCAATAGTATAGCCACCAAGTTGCCAATTATATCGCTCAACACAAAGCAACAATTGCTGCAATCCTACAGTGTAGCCCGGCGATATTGCCAAGATATTTCAAAGTAGTCGCATGTATTCAATGTATATCCGACTAGATTGCAAATGATTTACCCCGCTTTGACTTTACTGCAATATCGCCGTATATCGTCTTTGCTCTCATTTAGAGGTGCATCTCATTTCCATCAACAGATTCCGCCCGCCTCGTCCTGTTGCTGCCTGATACTAAAGTTGTTTTGTATCCGTTGTTGATTTTATTCTGTTCGTCATGGCCAAGTGCTCAAACGAAAAGATTTTGAACTTTATCATCGAAATCCATGTACGTCGACTGAATTATGGGATGTAAAAGCTAGTGCGTGTAAAGTTTGCAACCTTAAAAAGGATGCTTCGGCCGTAATAGCTGTGAAGTTTCATGTAACGACCGAAGAGGCATACGTGAAAATCGTCATTAACTGCTGAGATCTAGCCGCAATTATTGCTCCGCGTGTAGGGTTATAAAATTCCTCAGCAATCCAGTTGTACTATTTTGCTGCACAACATCCGACATTGTATTTCACAATGAAATTGCAGCAAGTGTATAAGTTGCAAATATACTGAGCTATATTGTTAAACCAAATTGCCAACATGATGCATGTTTTGTAGCCCGTTTACAGCCCTCTTAAAGGTCTATTCACACATATCAGACTTGTGTGAACGAGTTCATATAAAATGTACACAACGATATTTTTTTAAGCCCCTGACGGGGCACGGTCCGTCTACGTCCCTAGCACGGCCCTGATATTTGTGGATAGAGCTTAAGGAGACCTAATACGTAATTTGATATTTGCATGTGTCAATTTTGACTCAGAGATTAAAAACCAGACTTTAATTGATTTAATGATATATAACATTATTACACACAAATAGAAATAACTATGCTATTAATATTCTATTATTATTATTTCATTTAAAACTAATAATATAACACAAAAAATATATTATTATATTTTGTATGATATTAAACTAAACGCCTGGAAGAAAATTATATGATATTTCACATAAACGTTATTTGCTAAGAACTTTAATGTAGGCGCTAAGCGATTATTTGGAAGAGAAAGTTGAGGCACCGTTTTGTTGGTATATTTAAATTAGATTGAGGATTTGGGAATACTAGTTCAATATAGAATTGTTATAGAATTATTTGATGGTATAGATTTGCTTATACTGTGTATAGTAATAGTTATATCATGGTGGTTTCGCTGGAAAGGATACTCCGCAGCACAACCACTTTTGCTTTAACAAGTATAAGTTACATAAAAAAAATCTATGAAATGTCTATAAAATTCTAGTCCTATTAAAAAAAAGTCTATATCACTAGTTTCGACGTAAACTTGTATTTAAAGTGGTTGTGCTGCGGAGTATCCTTTCCGGCGAAACCACCATGATATAACTATTACTATACACAGTATAAGCAAATATATAGTATCAAATAATTCTATAACAATTCTATATTGAACTAGTATTCCCAAATCCTCAATCTAATTTAAACATACCAACAAAACGGTGCCTCTAAACTTTCTTTTCCAAATAGTCGCTTAGCGCCTACATTAAAGTTCTTAGCAAATAACGTTTACGTAAAATATCATAAAATTTTCTTCCAGGCGTTTAGTTTAATAGCATACAAAATATAATTATCTATTTTATTGTGTTATATTATTAGTTTTTTTTTTAATATAATCTTGTAGGCTCGCGCTTGACCACTATCTCACCTGTTGGTAAGCGATGATGTGGTCGACGGTGAGACACGCTTGCCTAAAAATAACCTATTCACTCTTGACTAGGAAGACGTTGCGTTGAAAGGCCGCCCACTAGGTGGACTGATGACCTGGTGAAGGTTGCAGGGATTCGCTAGATGCGAGATGCACGGGATTGAGAGTCCTAGATTGTAGCTGTCACGAAACACAGAATCCAGCAGAGAATTCCACTCCTTAGCTGAACGCATAATAAAAGTGTTTCCAAAACGTTTTGTGCGTATGGGTGGGATGTCAACCATGTACCGATGACGCATCGCCGTACGTCTGGTAGTCCGATGATGGAACGGGCTGGGCGGAATCAAGTCATGTAATTCCATCGCAGCACCACAGCATGCACCATGCAGCATCGCATGCAGCATCGCAGCATGTACCGATGGCGCATCACCGTACGTCTGGTAGTCCGATGATGAAACGGGCTAGGTGGAATTAGATTGTGCAATACCAACGCACACTCCCCGAAATGTAACCGATAAAAAACTCATAAGCTAGCAACTCGGCGACGGTCTTCAAGGCTTTGGGTGCTTTGACTCAACCAATGCCTCATCACCAATGTGCCTCTTGGCCCGCTTCTCGATCGACTCCAGTGCATCAAGCTGATATTTGGCAGATCCGTCCCAGAGATGAGAACAGTACTCCATTCATGATCGAACTTGCGCTTGATACAATTTGAGGAGCTGTTCCGGCGTGAAGTACCTTCTCACCTTTGCAAGGATCCCCAACTTTTGGCAGCGAACTGAGCCTTTGCCTCAATGTAAGGACCAAAATTAAGAGTCGATGTCAATGTAACGACAAGAAGTTCAAGATGGTCCGTTATTGGCATGGTCACATCTCGGAAACAAAAAATAACATATCGATCGCGTTCGGTTCCGTTCCAAAGCTATAGAAATATACACTATATATATACTTACATATATATATACTATATATACTTTTAGAAGTGATTCAAAATGACACCACATTGTTTGCATCTTCGGAGCGCGAACTTGCTGAGTTATTTGTGAGGATAGAGCGTGAAAGCGAGATAGTCGGACTGTCGATCAACAAGTCCAAGACCAAAGTCATGATCACCAACAGGGCTGGACTAATAGCACGCACGGGGGAACTTGTAGATCTAGAGTTCGTCAATGAGTTTGTGTACCTGGGCTCCATGATCAGCGATCAGGGGGGCTGCAGTGGCGAAATTCGGAGACGTACGCAAATGGCCAAAGCTGCTATGAGCAAGATGTCGAGGGTATGGCAAGATAGGAACATCTCTAATAACACCAAGAAGAGACTCGTTAGAACCCTGATATTCTCAAGTTTCCTTTACGGCTCCGAATTTTGGGCAATTCGCTCGGTGGATCGAAGAAAGATTGAGGCTTTCGAGATGTGGTGCTGGAGGAGAATGTTGCGCATATCATGGACTGCAAAACGCACAAATAAGTCTATTCTCAACCAGTTAAACATCAAAACCAGTCTCTCCACGATTTGCTACCAAAGAGTCCTAAATTATTTTGGTCACATCGCCCGGAGACAGCCAGATAACCTGGAAAAACTGGTTGTTATAGGAAAAGTGGATGGGAAAAGGCCACGCGGACACTCACCCACTCGGTGGTCAGACCAGATCAGGGCGATTACGGGACTCACGGTTACCACTGCCCTGAGAAGAGCCGAAGACAGAGTGGCTTGGAAGCAGCTCGTCAATGACTCCGTGAAAGCTTTCCAAGACGGGCACGACCTTCAGTAATGAAGTCAACGAATAATAAGAAGACAAAATGACATAAAATATTTAGACACTAATCTCAAAGTTTCAGTATCACCCGAAGAGAGGCTTGTTATAACTTTGCGGTATGTATATAAAACACTTTTGTGTATTTTTTTAACCACCTGTTTTATTTATTCAAAGACACTGGCATAAGTTTCACAATAATCAAAGTACGACGTGATTGTACCTGTTGCCAAAAAACGCAACGTTACCGTCGCGTTGGCGCGTCGTTAACGTTGAGAAGTCTCAGCGCTAACGCTTGCCACTAGAGTCGAGCGCTGACGCTGCGTTGAAACGTTGGGGGAATGCCAACGCTCGTAAAACGCCAGTGGGATAGCGGCCTAAGTTGTCTCTTTCTAAAGTCTGCTTTTTTATCTCATGAGAAAAATTGACACATTTTTTTTTAGAGTTTATTAGGCCTCCTGAGGTATGTTATCTCCTTGTAGACCTAATACAAGACTTATATAAAACATCTCTTAAGGTGTCTGTAAACGGGCTAATTTTTTTGGACAATTTCTTGCTGCAATAGTATAGCCACCAAGTTGCCAATTATATCGCTCAACACAAAGCAACAATTACTGCAATCCTACAGTGTAGCCCGGCGATATTGCCAAGATATTTCAAAGTAGTCGCATGTATTCAATGTATATCCGACTAGATTGCAAATGATTTACCCCGCTTTGACTTTACTGCAATATCGCCGTATATCGTCTTTGCTCTCATTTAGAGGTGCATCTCATTTCCATCAACAGATTCCGCCCGCCTCGTCCTGTTGCTGCCTGATACTAAAGTTGTTTTGTATCCGTTGTTGATTTTATTCTGTTCGTCATGGCCAAGTGCTCAAACGAAAAGATTTTGAACTTTATCATCGAAATCCATGTACGTCGACTGAATTATGGGATGTAAAAGCTAGTGCGTGTAAAGTTCGCAACCTTAAAAAGGATGCTTCGGCCGTAATAGCTGCGAAGTTTCATGTAACGACCGAAGAGGCATACGTGAAAATCGTCATTAACTGCTGAGATCTAGCCGCAATTATTGCTCCGCGTGTAGGGTTATAAAATTCCTCAGCAATCCAGTTGTACTATTTTGCTGCACAACATCCGACATTGTATTTCACAATGAAATTGCAGCAAGTGTATAAGTTGCAAATATACTGAGCTATATTGTTAAACCAAATTGCCAACATGATGCATGTTTTGTAGCCCGTTTACAGCCCTCTTAAAGGTCTATTCACACATATCAGACTTGTGTGAACGAGTTCATATAAAATGTACACAACGATATTTTTTTAAGCCCCTGACGGGGCACGGTCCGTCTACGTCCCTAGCACGGCCCTGATATTTGTGGATAGAGCTTAAGGAGACCTAATACGTAATTTGATATTTGCATGTGTCAATTTTGACTCAGAGATTAAAAACCAGACTTTAATTGATTTAATGATATATAAAATTATTACACACAAATAGAAATAACTATGCTATTAATATTCTATTATTATAATTTCATTTAAAACTAATAATATAACACAAAAAATATATTATTATATTTTGTATGCTATTAAACTAAACGCCTGGAAGAAAATTATATGATATTTCACATAAACGTTATTTGCTAAGAACTTTAATGTAGGCGCTAAGCGATTATTTGGAAGAGAAAGTTGAGGCACCGTTTTGTTGGTATATTTAAATTAGATTGAGGATTTGGGAATACTAGTTCAATATAGAATTGTTATAGAATTATTTGATGGTATAGATTTGCTTATACTGTGTATAGTAATAGTTATATCATGGTGGTTTCGCTGGAAAGGATACTCCGCAGCACAACCACTTTAAATACAAGTTTACGTCGAAACTAGAGATATAGACTTTTTTTTAATAGGACTAGAATTTTATAGACATTTCATAGATTTTTTTTACGTAAATTATACTTGTTAAAGCAAAAGTGGTTCCGCCAGGGAGCATGACGTAAATAATGGCCATTATTTTGGACAAAAGGTTTCACTGGTAGCGAAGTAATCGTAAAAAATAAAATCGTAATCTTCCAGAGTAATCTCTGGCAGCACTCATCTGATTACAAAACCTTAAATTAGTTAAGTCTAGTATTATGAGGATTCTATTGTTGTGATCTATTATTTGATATTCCTTATTGAATTACGTTAAAAATAATGTTACTTTCTGTGATTCTAAACAGACACAATATTCACTCTACCCTGCGGGTAATTTACCAATAGCACGAAAATTACTGGCCAACAAATAGGCAATTATATCGGACACAAAATCCCGGCATTGCATGCACATATTCCGGTAACAATGTAGGGTAATAATAAGTGGAATGTCACAGGTTATTAGCACACGTGTGTGGGGAGAGCGAGCAAATGGCGACTCCCGCCATTCCAGGTCCTATTTGGGCGCCAACAATTTTGCTCGCTTGGAAATTGTATGACGTAATTATCACTTTGTTGTAGTAGCGAATATATTATTATGTATGTTTCGGTGGCAGATTGGGTGTTTTTAATTTATGTTATTAAGTAATATGTTGCAGGGTTGTAAGGCCGGGACTCCACCAAAGCGGAGATGTGCGGAAAGTCCAGCTGAGCGGAGACGAGATGTGTGAATAACGAAATTCTATTGGTTGGTTTTGGACATCTCCGCACATCTCCGCTTTGGTGGAGTCCCGGCCTAATAGTGGCATGTGGCGATCATTACAGCTATTTTCACGCTGTATTTATACCTAAAATCTGAATCTGTGTCAATAAGTAATAAAACTCCAAAAGCTTCATGGTTGTCTAAAAGCAAAAATTCGCTTATTTATCGTCAGTATTGAACAAATTTAATTCATTTAAGTAAATAAATAAAATGATTTCGGTTATGCAACATCCATAAGAAAGCAACCTCTACCTATGTTTCGATTGCATCTGGACTGCACTGCCGTGCCCCCATCAAGTCGAGCAAACAAAGGCACAGACGAACTCGAAGCCATTAAGGACATTTTCGACACTAACTTCATTGTGGATAAAGCAAAAAGCCTGACTTTTTCATTCATTAACTAAGAGACACATATAATAATAAAATTACCGACTTGGTTTTACTTTGGAAGAACACAATAATATCGACCCCTTCTGCAAAACCGGTTAATTTTGATTGTTTGTTACCTAATTATTAGGGCACACGCTGAATAATAAATTTATATTAAAAAAGCATATTATAAAATCAAGGACTACGTTGAAGATAAAAATTTTGGCTTTAGCTCCTTCTGCGCATGCGGCTTCCCTGGTAACTCATAAACGGCAGAAATATGTGAATGTCTCTAACTATTCTCAATCTCATTTTTTTTCTCTTTTATTCAGACTTTTTACAATGTTTTTCATATTTTTAGCCCTTTCCTAAGAATAGTTACAGCACTGATAACAACATTTGTGCCACATGTTAAATTAGTGTTGTTAGACATTATTTTTTTTATTAATTTGTTTTTTTTTTATCTTTGGATAGATTCTTTTACCGATTGATTTGTGAATGTGTGAACATTGTAGGCCTTCTAGATTTCTAGATGATTGTTATCATTTGTTAATTTTTTATTTAGTTTTTTTTTTTGTTTTTTTAATTTCTTACGACTTAATTGTCGGGCCTACGTTGTCCCCCGATATCAAAGTACTAATGCTGTATCATGGAAATATTGTAAAACCAAACCATTTTTAAAAGAGTAACCATGGAGTTTCTTGCCGGTTCTTCTTCATAGGAAACGAATAACCCGACTGTCTGTTCTGTCTTTCTTACGTAAATTGAATAAAACACTTTGACATGGTGTTTTTACTTGAATTTTAAATCTTGAATTGTAATTTCAATTTAATTTAAATTTTTACATCGTTTTTTTTATTGAATCTAAATTTTGACATTGTAATTAAAATTTTGATATTGTATTTTTTTTGGTATTGTTTGTCTAGTGCAACAAATTTTGTACGCCATAAATGGCAAAACATGTAGCCACCTCATATTAATATAAGACCTTCTGTACTCATGTTTTACAAAATAAATATATCTTATCTTAACCGTGCACCTTTTGTCGACGTTTTATAAGTGCCCATGTAGGCCTATGTAAAATAAAAATAAAATGATTTTGATTTGAATAAATTATCCGACTTGGTTTTACATGAGCTCTAACAACTTTTTGCGGTAGAAGAACGCGAGACTTTTGTTTTTAACACGCTTTTATTAGCTTGGTATGTATGTATCTATGTATCTATGTATCAATGTATCAATGTAACAATGTATCAATGTAACGGAATCTTTGAACGTGATTTTCACCCACTTCAAAACGTTGGATTGATTTGAAACTTTGCACACTTATCAAGGACCGATGACAATGCAATAATTTAAACAGTTTGTCCCATTATCCTTACCAATAAAGCGTGTTTTTTAGTTTTTAGAACTACAATTTATTAACACGCTTTTATTGGCTTGGTATGTATGTATCTATGTATCAATGTAACAATGTATCAATGTAACGGAATCTTTGAACGTGATTTTCACCCACTTCAAAACGTTGGATTGATTTGAAACTTTGCACACTTATCAAGGACCGATGACAATGCAATAATTTAAACAGTTTGTCCCATTATCCTTACCATTAAAGCGTGTTTTTTAGTTTTAGAACTACAATTTATTTAAGTTTTTGATGGGATTCGATTTTCTTGATGCTGATCTCTACGATTAGGTCGTTTATACAGAATGAGTTTTTAAAGTGGGAGAGGATGGCCTAATGAGAAACTATAAGAAATAGCGAAAAACACTCAAAGGAGTCACGGGGCCGACTTAGATGAAAACTAAAACTTGTAACGTTACGTGTAGCTAAAATAGCTACACGTAAGCCACGTTAATACAAATAAGATTATAAAAAATATAAAAATCTTCGTGGGCCGGCTTCGCACGATGTGGGCGGCCCAACCAGGCAGCAGGTCGGATAGGCAGGAAGACGTGGAGTAGACAGCAAGTCGGTGGGCGGCTAACCAGGCGGCAGGTCGGATAGGCAGGAAGACGTGGAGTAGGCAGCAGGTCAGACAGGAACGCCTCTTGAGTAGTGATATGCTCCAAATTGACAGATAGGCACCACGATGGTCTAGCTGGCACACGGGTTGATATGCTGTTATGTAGGCATACGGTAGGCGGATACGTAGTTTAAAAATCAGACACAGTATATCACACACAATATATTAAACTGGATAAACTTCAGTTATAGACATACACGAGCTGGATATTAATAGACTTGTCTTCAGATCAAGACTTGACATTTAGTAATTCAAGGTAAAATCGTCTTTCGGATTTCAGTGCAGATTCCAAACTGCCCCAGGAATGTCTGGGAAATGCCTTTTATAGTCAGCGTTTTTCCAAACAAACGTTTCTAGAATTCCATTATTCTTTCTATAATTTTTAAATTATGAGTTGCCTGTATTTAAAACGGCCTGTATTATTTAGGCATAAAAGAATTCTGTGAGCGTTAACATAATTTTACAAGCGTAAGAAGATAAGAAACTACTATCCAGTAAACAATAGTAAATTAACAATAATATATAGAGCTAACAATAAAAATTATTTAAATTACTTAAAATCAAATTAAACCTTCATAGTCACTAAGAAAATTACACAAAATTAAAGAAAAAGTAAATGACAGGCTTGACAACTGACGTAATGTCAGACAAAAAGTAAACATTGAAAAATTATTATAAAATTCAATATTCTATTTCAGCAAAATAAAGTTAATAAATCGAATTAGATCGATTTAATATGGAAAAAGGACATTTTATAAAAGATGAGAATGATTGATAGTAAAAGTGTAAGTATGGATACTATATTTCCCCAACGACCCCGAGAAAATTTTTGGTCTAGAACAAAAATTTTGTAAGGTAGTATAACAGCATTCACAAAACGTACACACTTCACTCAAACACACCGTCATCTTACGACAGCTTTCACAAAACGTACATACTTCACTCAAACACATCGTCATCTTACGAAGATTCAATGATCACTACTCAACCTGATAATAACTTTAAGGCTTATTTTCGGAGTTGTAATCCGCTCTCGTCTAAAACCCATTGATGATATGAAATATATTTTTAACATAGGCTTATTTTTAACGAAGTTGTCATCCGCTTCTAGTCAACTTTAGTTGATATTCCCGAGTTAACGTCAGGACAGCTCCTGCCAAGGTAGGTAGTAGTAAGCTCCGAGTTAACGTAAGGGCAGCTCCTGAGCTCCGAGTTAAACGTCAAGGGCAATAGCCTACTTTAAATACCCACTTGTCAGCTGCTACAATCGACTTTTAGAGTCGATAGTTAGGAACAAGAATCATACTAACTTGTAGAGTTAGTTGATACGAAGGTTAGATAACTAGTACATAAAAGGTTATCTGATAAAAACAGAAATAATGAAAGATTAAAAATAATCCTATAATGGTTGAACTGATGAATAGATTAGAAAATAAATAGAGTTTAAATAAACCGAAAATAACTCTATTTTAGAAGAGGGAAAGAAGAAAGAGATGATTCATGAGCATATAATATTAAAAACTATCCATTATTAAAAATTAAAGTTTAAAAAGATAAAATTGTATCAAAGAGAGGAAAATAAGGGTTAAGGAGTGTTAACGATGACTCAAGAGAGTCAGAGTATTCAAGGACTCGTCGAGTTTAAGAGCGTAAGGGAGACAAAGAGTAGGAGATAAGTTCTGAAGGAGGAAGGAGGAAAGGAGGTCTCTACTATGAAGTGCATCGTGTGTTGCATGTGTGTGTGTGTAGGTAGGTGTTAGTAGATGTTTGTATAAACGACCACAGGATATTGTCCTGAAGCCGTCGTAGAGTAACCAATCTCCAACCTTGGCAATGCCCACAAGTGGGTTAACACATCCAAGAGGCCGAAAGGGTGGCAATTACCAGAGGTAAAAGAATATGTGTGTGTGTAGGTTAGTGTAGTATATAGATATTACGTAGGTACATAAATATTTATAAACGACCACAGGATATTGTCCTGCAGCTGTCGTAAAGTAACCAATCTCCAACCTTGGCAATGCCCACAAGTGGGTTAACACAACCAAGAGGCCGAAAGGGTGCCAATTACCAGAGGTAAAAGGAATTTGTGTGTGTGGTGTGTGTGTGTGTGTGTGTGTGTGTAGATTAGTGTTAAGAAGTGTAAAGATTGATGAAGTGATGATGAAAAATAATTATCATACCAAATTTGATTGCCTTGTGTAAGTTTGTTTTAGAATTTTGAGATATGAAAAATCGAGCCCACGTTAACAAAAAAAAAAAAAAGCGTAGAAGAGTAGGTAGTGGGTGATGGGGTGAGTCAGAAAATTGGGCGCACAAACAATGTTGTTGCGCCTAATTTTTAAAAGTTGGGCGCCAAACTGTAACGTTACGTGTAGCTAAAATAGCTACACGTAAGCCACGTTAATACAAATAAGATTATAAAAAGTATAAAAATCTTCGTGGGCCGGCTTCGCACGATGTGGGCGGCCCAACCAGGCAGCAGGTCGGATAGGCAGGAAGACGTGGAGTAGACAGCAAGTCGGTGGGCGGCTAACCAGGCGGCAGGTCGGATAGGCAGGAAGACGTGGAGTAGGCAGCAGGTCAGACAGGAACGCCTCTTGAGTAGTGATATGCTCCAAATTGACAGATAGGCACCACGATGGTCTAGCTGGCACACGGGTTGATATGCTGTTATGTAGGCATACGGTAGGCGGATACGTAGTTTAAAAATCAGACACAGTATATCACACACAATATATTAAACTGGATAAACTTCAGTTATAGACATACACGAGCTGGATATTAATAGACTTGTCTTCAGATCAAGACTTGACATTTAGTAATTCAAGGTAAAATCGTCTTTCGGATTTCAGTGCAGATTCCAAACTGCCCCAGGAATGTCTGGGAAATGCCTTTTATAGTCAGCGTTTTTCCAAACAAACGTTTCTAGAATTCCATTATTCTTTCTATAATTTTTAAATTATGAGTTGCCTGTATTTAAAACGGCCTGTATTATTTAGGCATAAAAGAATTCTGTGAGCGTTATAACATAATTTTACAAGCGTAAGAAGATAAGAAACTACTATCCAGTAAACAATAGTAAATTAACAATAATATATAGAGCTAACAATAAAAATTATTTAAATTACTTAAAATCAAATTAAACCTTCATAGTCACTAAGAAAATTACACAAAATTAAAGAAAAAGTAAATGACAGGCTTGACAACTGACGTAATGTCAGACAAAAAGTAAACATTGAAAAATTATAAAATTATTATAAAATTCAATATTCTATTTCAGCAAAATAAAGTTAATAAATCGAATTAGATCGATTTAATATGGAAAAAGGACATTTTATAAAAGATGAGAATGATTGATAGTAAAAGTGTAAGTATGGATACTATAAACTGTAACATTGGAATTTACAAAAATCAATATCCTACCTATCCTTTGGAAAAAAAAACACGCTGTATTATTACAGCATCCGATAGTGTCGCTAATAAGGATCAAATTCGGGATAAGGAGAGCAGTGGTTGCCCAGTGGTTAATAAACAAAGCATTATTATGCAATCCTATTATAAGGATTAAATTCTCTGAAAATGATTACAGCTTACGGCAAACGGAAAGACCTAATTTTTAACAAAATACTCTTTTGTTTTTAAGTACTGATCCAGATACGAAAACAAGAAGTTTTCGTAATCTGTTAAAACTGATAGAATGCTAAGTTATCACTGATTGTCGTATAGCTACTTTTTATCCCGAAAATATGCACGATCTTCGGGAAAGGCCATGGATGCGAAGCTGCGCGAAAAAAGCTAGTATGCGTCTTACTTATATATATATATCTTACTAATATTATAAATGTGTAAGTTTGGGTGAATGTATGTTTGTTACTAAATCACGCCAGAACGGCTGAACGGATCTGCATAAAATTTGGCACAGGGATAGATTATAGTCTGGAATACACAGGCTACTATCCCGGGCAGAGGTAATTAGCTAAAAATAACATGTGTGAAGTTGCAAACACATCCATTTTATTTACAAAGTTAACTATATAGACTCATGGATTATTATCTATGGAAGGACTATGACATGATTTTCTACATCCCCTAAATTTAAGCCCGTAGCTCTTTCCAATCAAACATTTAATCGAATTATTTTTATTAATGTCTAAATATTTTTTCTCTGCCACAATTAATAACTATTATTTATCTCACCAGATAAAAAATCTATAGATTAATTTACCGATTAATGGAAACCGAACATCTGTTTCTAATGGAACTATCAAAAATGTTTGATCGTCATCAGTGGGGTGTTTGTATCGAGAGTCATTGATGTCTGTTTTTTATTATATTTTTATAGGCATATAAATATGAAAGGGCAGTGGCATAATGATCATAACAATGCGGCATTAAACACATTTAAAAACAGCTTGTGTTTGCTGTTTTAGTCTTCTTTTTAAATGTCCCAAAAATGGTCTAAAACAAACCGGCCAAGTGCGTGTCGGACTTCGAACATTTAGGGTTACAATATATTGGTATTTGTTAGTAAAATATACGTAATAATAATGAATATTATACCCAAATTCTAAGTTCATAGATCTATGGGAAGTTGAAAAACTCTTGGACAAAATTTTGTGATAGACGACGGACAGACGGACACGTGAGTGACAGCAATATATCGCCGTTTGGACCCTTTGGGTACGGACTCCTAAAAAAACCAGCAAGCTCCAATATGATGCAACTGTTTTTTAGGCTTTCCACCCTTTCCGTGGTTCTAAAATCTCCATATTAGAATACTTACCCCCTTTATCTGCCTTTTTTTTATCTCCACTTTAGCCTGAAAACCTTTCAGGTTTTACACGTTCTTAACTCCAAATATAGAGTGGCTGGTCGTACAGGGAAAAGTGGAGGGAACCAGATCGCGCGGCAGGTCACCTATGCGCTGGACTGACCAAGTGAAATCCGCAGTAGGAGGCCGCATATCTGACTGCGCCAAACAGTCCGCCAACATGGAGAGATGGTGGGTTATCGTGCGGACAGCTGTGTCCGCATCTACCACCGACGTGGACGCCTCGACGGCGACGTGACCACGAACGCTCTGCCAAGAGCGAAACAACAGAGAAGAAGAACTCTAAATACTCATTTCAGAAACCGGCCCTTAGACGTAATATTAATTTAAAGTATTCGGCCTACATAATGTTAGTTATAGGTATTTAAAATGCGATTAGACTGTAGTAATATACAACAAGTCTGCCAAAGACATTCAAAAGCACATCTACAAAGACTATGCCGGGATATGCATTTGCCATTTCCTGCAACATAACATAAGCCTTGATCAAAGAGCCTTTAAATAAATATTCTTAAAGCTATCAAAGATAAAACGAAACGTCAAAAGCAACAAATGGACGGTGGACATCGCTGCGTCCTATAGCGAGAGTGTCACTATATGACATTTGGCAAATTTTTAGTTTTTAGTACCTCCGTAATTGGGAAAAAAAACATCTCTATCTATGTTTACAAACCCTATTTTTTGATAAAATTACGTATCTAATTTATCGGCAAAGAAAGCCAAATAATTATAGGCCAGTTTCAATTCTGCCGGTTCTCAGTAAAGTCTTCGTAAAGTTAATGCTCAACCAATTGTTGGGTCATTTTAACAAACATTCCATCTTTCATGATCAACAGTACGGTTTCACCAAAGGGCGTTGCAAAACTGACGCTGGCTTCAACCTAATAAAGAACATTTAGAACAACGCCTGGGAAGAAGCACAAGATGCCATTGGAACCTTATGTGACCTGTCGAAGGCGTTCGATTGCGTTAACCATGAGACACTGTTTTTGAAGCGAGTTACATAGATCATATTTGAAAGCCACACAAGTTAAAGTTCAGTTAAACGGCTTATACTCAGTAGGGTCTGAATGACAATGGGCGTTCCTAAAGATCGATATTGGGTCCAGTCCTCTTTTTAGTTTACATTAACGATTTGCCCCAATTACTACAAAATCAATCGAAGAAGGCGTATTTGCTGCTGCGGTCACAAAATCTTGATGATGTGAATAACTCTATTAATCAGGTCCAAAATTGGTTCACGGCAATCAATTTGAAGGTAAACGAAAAAATATATATTCACATTGCCGAATGTTAGAAGTAGCGAATGCGACATCATATTGAATGGAGAAAAGCTGGACTTTATAAATTTGTCTGTCTGTCTGTCTCATGAAACGTGATAGCTAGACAGTTGAAATATTTTACAGATGATGTATTTCTGTTGCCGTATAAAATAAATATTTAAGTGGGGCTCCCATACAACAAACGTGATTTTTTTGCCGTTTTTAGCGATAATGGTACGGAACCCTTTGTGCACGAGTCCGACTCGCACTTGACCGGCTTTTTTTATTTTAAACGAGTAAGTGTGGCGTTTCTTGTCCGTTCTTCTCCTTATTAAATTTTGCCAAATGGACGGTGGATTCCATTATTATAACTTTTTTTTTGGGCGTTCAAATTTGCCGCATATTGGCCTAATTGAAATATAGAATTTTGAATTTCATTTTAATTTAAACTAACATGGGTCTATTTGAATTGTCAATTAGATAAATTTTGAACACCGGTAAATCTCGCATATGATATAAAGTTGATAAACAGCAACGATTTTTATTATTTCACAGTTTTATGTTTTTCGTCTATAACTCAAACCATGATTTTGTCAGATAGTGACACTTTAGCTACAGGACGGCAGATCGGTAGTTCTACCTCTCAATAACTTGAGAACGTTGAAAAACTGTCCCTATAAATCTGTTGAGG
The DNA here is from genome assembly GCA_948252205.1 of Orthosia incerta. NCBI lineage: Eukaryota > Metazoa > Arthropoda > Insecta > Lepidoptera > Noctuidae > Orthosia > Orthosia incerta. The sequence continues at coordinate 13,907,973 of OX411747.1, forward strand.
AGAGGCTCGGGCAGGGATGCTATTAGCCACAAATCCCCTGTGACTTGCAACTAGGGTACGCATGAAATTAATGTAGAGTAGTATTTTTCGCAATTCGAGAACACGCAAAAAAAAAAATAAGTAAAATAATGAGTGTGACTTTCAGGTGTCTTTAATTTTAAATAAAATTACTCATAAAAAAAATTTAAGCAAACAAACCATTTCATCATTTCATTTGATTTTCAATATCATGGCAGTGCACAAAAAATAACTAGTCCGCCATCTTGGGCCGTCCGCCATTTTGGATTTAGAATGACGTCACTTAGCTATGCATTGTCATCCAAACTAAACGTGTATGCAAAATTTCATCCTAATCGGTGGAGGATCTGCTTTAAAATTTAGTTGCAAGATTTGGCCCGCACACACTTACATACATACATACATACAACGCGGTCACATTAACTTGACGCTTGGCGTTGATGACGACATTTTGGCACTCAGGTACGGTGTGACAAAATAGCATCAACAACTAAACGCACCTACGACACTGGAGAAATTCCTAGTGGGGCAACGTTTTTTTTTAAGAAAAAAAATAGTTATTTTTTTTAAAAAAATTAAGAGAAAAAGAGATGCGTCAAGTTAATGTGACCGTGTTGTACATACATTGCAAGTTAAATAAAAGCTTGTAATTATAGGCAGTGATCAGATATCTAGAAAGAAACAATAAATATATACTAAGCACATAAACAATCGTAAGTATATAATTATACTCGTATATGGCATATTACAACTGTGAAATTTTGGAAGCAAATTTAAAAATGATTCCCTAAACCCTAATAGCCTTCGCAGTTTTTACAACCAGAAGCAAGTGATTTGTGGGAGAGCAGTCCTTCTTCGTTGTCAACATTATGGTCCCCATAGAAACAGTGGTCAGATAAAAGTAAGATTGTGTACAGCACCCGGAAGTAGTGTACGCTGCGTTCCCGCGCGCCCTTCGATGTGTACCTTTCTTTATGCACACACTTGCATGCTTCCCACTGCTGTGGATAGCCTTACATTTGACACAGACAGGCATTTAGACATATATATTGTAATTTAATTGTATTCAGATGAGTTACTAAAGTCACTTATTGTTTAATTTAGATGGTTACGACTGTTTTACGGGCTAATGTTAGCAAGAACTAGTGCTGATAATAAGGATCTGGGTTCGCTTCCCGGAAGGCTTATTGCGTATCTTGCAAGAGCAAAACGATAGCAATGATTGCTCTTCAATCGCGAATCCAATCAGGTATCACGTACCTACAAGAAGACAGTGCTGTTGGCTACCTGCTGGAGGTGGGCCCCGCCGAGTGGCCGGACGAGGGTGAGCCCGGGCGGCTGCATCTGCACTTGCTATGTCTCCATGCATGATGAGATGACCCCTTCTACCTATTCCATTTTCAAAGATAGCCACATCATGGGAATTTTTGACAGTGCTGCCTCTATGGAACAATTAGTTAACTAAAATGTTCATTTGAACGCAGGGTGATCACTATTAAGGCGAGCAAATTTGGCTGTCATATTGTGATTACTTTTTCTCTTGTTGTTGGTCGATTGCCAACCGCTACCAAATTGCTAAGTACATTTATAAGTTTTAGACACTTAGGAACGATTTTATTCGAAATAATTGCATTTGACAAACAGCGAGCGGTTGGCAAATAATTGGTTACGTAATTTCGATGTTTATGACATATAGCGATCGCTGCAATATTATTGCTGATTGCTGATTCATACGTAATAATCTTACGAGTCGGGTAAAGTCTAGTAAAGAAATTCGAGATGTGTAACTTAAGTTACACATCTAGAATTTCTCAATAGCAGCCCGGACCCTGGATCTGTGCCCGGTCAATGGCAATAGATTCACCCCGTACCTTTTTAATGTTCCCACTGCAGGGACACAGGCCCCTCTCTGTGAGAGAGAATGGGCCGTAAACCACCACGCGAGCCCAGTGCGGGTTGGTGGATGTCACTACATGTCTTCGAATTTTTGGTTCTAGTTTGGAGGAATGGTTGGTTCCTCGCGATGTTTTCCTACACAGTTTTGAGAGCAGCGGTGATGAAATAATTTACACAAAGTAAAGCGCCTGCCTGGGCTCGAACTCAAGACTTCACTTGTAAGTCGCGGCCGCTAACAAAGGACCACCACTGCTCTCTTGAGCTTGAGCTCTGGGCACTGGCATGAGCTCTGGGGCTTGAGTAGAACTGGCAAAATGGGGATTAACTAAAGATACACCTCCGCATAGCCCAATGTTATGACTCAATTTAATACTGAAAGTCAAAATCAAAATACTTTATTTCAACTAAACCATTCAAAGGTACTTTAGAATTGCAAACAAAAAGAAGATGAATATAGTTGTACATTCGCAAGCGTAGGTCGTTATGGAGAAGAATGTGCAAGAAACTCCACGGACACTCTTTTCCAGCAGTTTTAATTACAAGTATTTGGTTACATCATTGGTAAAATACATATATGTGAGAACGATGTAAAAAGATGTGCACGTAAAACCGTCTAGAGTAAAACAAACAATTCAAAATACCTGATTAAAGCCAGGCCGAGGCAGCCAAGTTTTGACCAATCCTAACTGCTGTCGCCCGTTCACGAACAAGACGCATGGATTGGCACCACTCAGCTCAACCATCATAAAGGGAACCGAATGATCCAACACATGTGCCACCATCAGAGAGACATTAAAGAGAGCATGACACTTGGAAAAGTTACTTCTGGAGAATAATCTGATGATCGTTGCAATTTATTTGATTTAAATCTAACACTAGCTAAAACACATTAATAACGCTACAGTTTTTCCAAATCATTCATTCCCTCCCTGCCCAAACCCCATTGTTTCCAGCATGAATGCAATATGATATGATTACTCCTTATTGTCTCTGCCAGTGACATTTACCCTGCACTCTAGTACTATGGCCATCATTACGGTCTGGCGGCATTGGTTCAAGGAATTCCTCAATTGCCGGCTATTTGTGGCAGACCCGGTTCTTCAAATGTCTTACTGCATGTAAATGTCAGGTTATCGGAAAATACCTTCGTGATTTGTTGTATTCAGTAGGGTTATATAGCTTTATATTTTAGTGTTCGCTTTAGGACACAGGCATGAATGATTTTCTTTTTGTTTTGTGTCCTATTTTGGTAGAACAATCGTAAATTGAAAAGATAAATTAATAATAAAATTGTACTCGGTTTATTAGATGAATCTATCGTAATGATCTATTTTTAATTTACATAAACGAATTTGTAATTGTGAAAAATCTGTTGATAATTTGTTGCAAAATGTTTAAATGCGGCCAAATTAGTATGTGGCGGCATTTAAACATTTTGCGACTATTTTGCAAGATTACACTCTATCTCTTTCTCTTGATCTAGTGATCAAGGCTATTTTTCGATTATTGTCTTGGATTGCCGCAAAGTAACGTCTAATTTCATAACTTTGTAAAAGTACGTACCTACCTACGTAGAGTGTAGAATCCTTTACCTATTCACCGTACAACAAACTTTTGTCTTAAGGCGCGTCCCCGAGCAAAACGCCGCGCTAGTCGAATTTTGTGCAGTTTTTAAGAGCTATCTACTCTTTATTTAAAAAGAAATATCAATTAATAAAAATACATTAAATTTCTACATAATGTTGATTCTAAAATTGTAGTACCTACACTTTTTTTTTTAAGATGTATATGTGTCACTAATCTCCTTCCAACAAAACCATAAAAATGTGAAATAATTATTGATAACATGCATCTCCTCGTAAAGTATTCATTTATATTTTTTTATACTAACACTAATGGATAGACAATTTGATAACGAACATTTTGTAAGTTTTATTTTTTTCAAAAGACCAATAATCGATTTTATAAATATTTTATTCTAAAATCTGGGCGTATTCACTACCGTAATTCATGCGCCAACAGTGCCGCTAGGCCAATAGGAATGCTCATATCGCATGCTGATTTCTTGGTCAGGGTACGGCCTTAAGCCGAATGCAATGAAACCGTTTGATTCAATTGTTAGCATAACAAATTAAACCCTCCATAGATTCATATTGGCACCCTCAAGCAGATGTACAATACATAATTGCATAAAATCGTTAAAAAACGTACGTATCATAAAGTTCGTTGATCACCATAGTAACTAGACAAGGTGACAGTATTCACACACTCCCGGAAACAGCAAGCTGCACTCTGCCCTCCGTGTCCTTCCCATTACAGAGAGAAAACCAACCAAAAAAAATTTCTACCCGCACGATAGACTTACAACTCTATCTATCTTAAAATAAGTTTGATTCTCTATTTTTTTACTGTAAAAATTATGTTTGATTGGACACACATTGGAGTTACAACTTTATCTTCCTAAAAATAGAGTTGATACTGAATTTTTTTGTCAGTCAAAGGTATGTTGGTACTCACGGTGGAATGAAGTAAGCAAGTTGAGTAAAGTTCCGTCGGCGTTCGGTTACATGTGGTAAGCGGTAGGTGGTTAGTTTGTATGCATGATTGCTTCCTGAAGGCTGTCTGAGTCTGATGGTTAAGTTCGTTTTTTGTTTGGACGAGGTGATGTGTTTCCTATTGGGTTTGATAAAAGCTGTTTTTGGTGTGTTTGCGAAAATAACGTACGACAGATTTTATTTGATATAGAAAAATCGTTTAACTATCTAAAGAAAGACATTACGAATCAAAATGACTAAATGCAGCCCTCATTAAATGCTTTTGCAAAAATGGTTAATTCTTTACACGCTCCTAAACGTTTAAAAAAAACCGGCCAAGTGCGAGTCGGACTCGCGCACGAAGGGTTTCACACTATTATCGCAAAAAACGGCAAAAAAAAACAAGTTTGTTGTATGGGAGCCCTACTTACCTATTTGAAATACGCTATCTGTGAAAATTTCAACTGTCTACATATCATGGTTCATGAGATACAGCCTGGTGACAGACAGACAGACAGACAGACGGACACAGGAGTCTTAGTAATAGGGTCCCGTTTTTACCCTTTAGGTACGGAACCCTAAAAATCAACTTAAGATTTTAAAATGCAAAGAAGTTCTTACAACATATTAAAACATTCAATCTTATTATGTACTTATGTATTGGTAACCATCCATCATATTATGAGTATACTTCACAGAATATACAATGAATAATTTGCTCGTTTTCCTCAAGGTTTGTCCGCATCTTGCATAAAAGTAATCAAAATGTATTAACTTCATTATTTCGTAGGAGGGCGACCTCTTTTTGACGCAACACTAGGAAGAAAGATGATTTGGTGCATATTTATTCTATGAAGCAAATAAAGATACCTACAAGTACCTATAGGTATCATCAAAATATGTAATGATACCTGAACGCAATGCAGGGGCGGCGCACTCGAGGCTTCGGGCAAGCATTATAGTGTTGCGTTACATTATTAGTTGCACGCTGCACGACGCGCCTGCAGCAACGTTCGAGCGCATGATATTCTACACCTTTCCAAATTGAAATATGTTGTGTTCTATTACGGGGAAAATAAGTAATCAAAATTGTTATTAAGGGTTGTCTAAGTCTCTATCGAGTGTCTGTCGCGATTGTATGATCAGTTGGCAAATTAGCAAGCAACTCACTGAATGTGGCCAAAAAGTGGCCACATATAGAAACAGAGATTGTTTATTTAATCACCACCGTCTATAGACTTCTGAATAACAGAAGAATCCTAGAATTATTGACAAAATTTGCACATTGCTCTCAGAGTGGTGACCATAAGCTCTTAGAGCGGTATCAATTTGAGATCGAGTAAGTGACAGATGTATACACGTCAGATACATCTGTCCCTTATTCGATCTCAAATTGATACCGCCCTAAGAGCTTATGGTCACCCCCCAGGGGTCGAGCATGACTCGCTACTTGGCGGTAGAGATCGGCAGGTATACATTTATGGTCGAACTTGGTGGATTGCCACTGTATCACTTCTACAGACAATCTTCTTTATTCGGAGAGCTCTTTTACCTACTGGATTACTACTGAATTTTTGGTCGTACATTGTCATGTTTATGTCTGTAATGTGCGTTTTATTTGTGTGAAATAAACTCTCTTTTATTTCGTATACTACAATTTTTGTGGCGCCCTACGACGCTAGACGCGTAAAATTTCCTAGATTCACCCCTCAAATTAGCTGAAAACAATCTTGTATAATAACTTCACAAGTTCACAACAACCACTTAAAACATGATTATTTTACAATAAAGCCAGGAAAGATTTCTAAGTAACTAATTGTTATTTAGCCCTCGAAGAACAGTTTATTAAATGGTGAAGATAATTAAATTAAGCGCCGTCTTTGACGCCGGCCCAGCTAATATTTTTATTAAGGGTTCCATACTACTGAATAGGAAACGGTAGGGAGGGACTTTACGAGCTTATAAATGAGTTGTCGATAAAGCGTTTAATTTATTTATCTAAACTCACAACGTAGGTAATGTTCCAAATATGAATTCAAAAATATTGTACAAACACGTACTTTATATTCGTGGATAGGTAAAATTCAAAAAAAATAACATTAAAATGCAACATTTTCCTTCGATTTTCAGACAACTGCATCATAAAATAACTTTTCAAGTTTGATGTCACACTTTTACTTTTTAATTTATTGGCGCTTATGGGCTCATTGACTTAATGTAGAAAAGTTATGTCATTGTCTACGGAGGCGCGCGCTGCGCGCATAATACTTATTTTTTCTGTTTCCACTTTTGTTTTATTAAAACTGTATGAGTGAAGATAAAATAGTGTATGCAACGGTATAAAATAAGGTATTAAAACACTCGTGTTTTAATAACCCGTATTATATGACCATTGTATAAAGTTATTAAGAAATGTTTGTAAAGAATTTTATATCTATTAAGTATTTCAATTTTATATCTTACGAACAAAACCAGTCCAACTTTTCTTATAAAACATTCATAATTGCATAAACTTCATAAACCTCATCGACTTCGATAACTTCCCAGCTCACCGGCTTTTTTCTCGGCGAGGTGATAATGTCGGAGTTTGAAGTCGGCCGTAATTACAGACACGAGCCTCCTACGGCCCGGCCGGCGAGGGGCACGGCTCATAATCGAGCCAATTATACGGAACCAATAAATAAGACAGAATTAAACCAAGGACTTTTTGTTATTTATTACAATGTTTTTTTTTTTATATTTTCTTTACAATAATAATTTGTGCATGATTATATTATATAGGTCCTCTTAGGCACCTCTTAGATTCTAGTAGAAGCATGCATAAAATATAAATCATTCTGGTAAAAAACATTTTAACAAAAAAATGAACCGACTTCCAAAGCAAAAAATTAGTTACAAAGCTAAAAATAACTTTCTTTACGAAGTCGGAATCTTTGTTACCTATTGTTTTTCCTGATTTTTCGACACCGACTTCAGATAAGAAAGTTATTTTTCGCTGTGTAGTGTTTCGTTTTGGATGCCGGTTTATTCATTTTTTGTTATTTTTTTTTATTTTTCTCTTTTTAGTTTTATTTATTTGTTTATTTGGAATATAGCACAGCCACATCAAATGCATTACAAATAGACAAAACAATCTAAACAACTATTGGACCAATGCATATGACAATTACGGAGTATATAACACTCTTTGTAACATTGCCGCCCTGAGATAACTATAAATTATACAATTCAAACCACATAAAGTAGATGACACAAAAAATATAAATGGTTAAGTACATATAAATCAGACTTAAAAAATTCATCATCATCATCATATCAGCCGAAAGACGTCCACTGCTGGACATAGGCCTCCCCCAAGCGTCGCCACATTGACCGGTCCCGTGCGTCCCGCAACCAGCGGATTCCTGCAACCTTCACCAGGTCATCGGTCCACCTGGTGGGAGGCCTTCCAACGCAACGTCTTCCGGTTCGCGGTCGCCACTCCAGAACCTTTCTGCCCCATCGGCCATCCGTTCTGCGAGCAATGTGCCCTGCCCACTGCCACTTAAGTTTGGCAATTCTTCGGGCTATGTCGGTAACCCCTGCACCATGCCTGTGGCGTTTTGCCCTCGAGTATGACGGAATCAAACAGCTTCTGAAGGGCCTTAAGGACCGGTTTTCCACCCGCCTTCAGGAGTTCAGCAGTGATTCCGTCATCACCCGGCGCCTTGTTGTTTTTAAGCTGTTTCAGAGCCATCCTAATCTCGTACAGGCTCGTCAATCTAGCGCTAGATTCGCAATGGGTTTACTGGTTGACGTGTACAACTGCCCATAGAATCTCTCGATCTCCCTCAGAAGCTCCGGTTTTCCACCCGCCTTCAGGAGTTCAGCAGTGATTCCGTCATCACCCGGCGCCTTGTTGTTTTTAAGCTTTTTCAGAGCCATCCTAATCTCGTACAGGCTCGTCAATCTAGCGCTAGATTCGCAATGGGTTTACTGGTTGACGTGTACAACTGCCCATAGAATCTCTCGATCTCCCTCAGAAGCTCCGGTTTGGTGGAAACGATCCTGCCATCATCGGTCTTCAGTTTTGTGAGCTGGCTCTGCCCAATAGACAGATCCCTTGCAAAGACCTTGGAGCCCTTATTCCGCTCAATCGCATCTTTAATACTTTCAGTATTAAAGCGGCGGAGGTCGCTTTTCAAGGACTTTGAGATCCGTCTATTTAGCTGCCGGTATTTCACCGCATCGTCTGAAGACTGCAGGATCACCTCACGCCTCTCCTTCATTAGCTTTAGAGTTGGATCAGAGAGCTTTTTGTTTCTATCTGTACGGCGGGTCTTGAAAAACTTAGACCCGACCGTATGGACAGCTTCCACGAACCCATCGCTGTAATCGTCCACGGAGCTCCCTGGGCACTCGAAACGATTCTGGAGTTCGAGCTGAAAGGTTTCGGGGTTTTGGATCTGGATCTGTGCTGGACGGAGCGTGGACTTCATCAGTCGAGACCTTTCAAGCTTGATATTAATGTTCAATGTGCCTCTTACCATGCGGTGATCGCTCCCGGTTTTCACCGAATTGATCACAGAGACATCATTGAACACTTGCTTCTTGGTTGACATGATGAAGTCGATCTCATTTTTAGTTACACCATCGGGGCTTTGCCATGTCCACTTCCTGTGCTCACGCTTTCTGAAGAAGGAGTTCATCATATAGAGGCCTTCCTTCCGCCATATTGTATTTAAAATGACATCACTAACCTAACCTAACCTAACCATGCATTGTCATCCAAACTAAACGTGTACTCAAAATTTCATCGTAATCGGTGGAGGATAACTGCTTTAAAATTCAACTGCAAGATTTGACCCGAACACACTTACATACATACATACATACAGTGCAAGTTAATTAAAAGCTTGTAAAATAAAACTTCAAAGTCAATATAAAATAAAATTACCATTAACTCTATAATCCAAATCATACGTCAACAAAATAAAATTATTAAAAAATAAAATAAAAGGTCAAATCATATTCAAAATTATATGGTCATACAAAACATGAAAAAGTCATACATCAAAACCATAGTCAGAAGTCGGAATAATTAAAAATGTTAACATAAAATCGAAATAATTACAAATGAAATAAAAATAAAAATGACAAAAATCTAATTCAAACTATAAGTCAATGATCAATGATTTGATCGAAATCAAAAAGAAATAAAATAAAAACCAAAAGCGGCAATAAAACACTACACAATTTAAAATTAAAATATGAAATTATCAAAAGTCATCAAAAGTACTAAGTTAGTACTAGTTTTGGTAGGTATGTACCTCAAATTATCATGAAAATCATTTATGGACAAAGTACATCTCACGACGATTCCAATAAGCCCAAACACGATTAGGATACATAGTTTTATTTCGGAGTTCCAGTGTCTACCTTCCGGGCTTCCGGCTTCATCATCAGATCAGTTCGATGGTACCATTTTCATAAGTACCAATTATTTATAAGTATTTGCATCATCATAATCGGTTACCTATTCTAGATATCTTATACCCGTGTAAAACTTATCACTAAGGAGTTCAAGTGACCCTCTGTGGTCATCTTCATCAGTTCCACTTCACCAAATGATACGTTCTGAGTGCAAATGCTTGCATTGTTGATGAAAATACCAAAATCACTATACGTATGCCTATAATATTTGAGGAGTTCCCTCGATTTCTCCAGGATCCCATCACCAGATCCTGACCTGGTGACCGTGGGACTACCTGGGAAGTATAACCTTTCAAAAAAAACAAGGATTTTATTAAATCGGCCCAGGCGTCTTTGAGTAATCGGGTAATATAAACAAAAAAAAAGTATTGAGAACTGCCTCCTATTTTTGAAGTCGGTTAGAAAAGGGGTTAGCGTACCTACTATAACCTTACACGAATAAAGCAAGTTAGTGTAACCAAATAAACCAAATAAAGTAAAGTTAAATGAGTGCCCAAAAAACCGAAATATCAAGTATGCATATAAACCGAAAACGTACATAACCTAGCATAGGGCGGCGGGCTACAAGCTACAACCCCGACGGGGCGGCGCGATTTGTTCCCTGAGCAAAACACTCCACTCACTCCAGTCAAATTGGAAGCTAAATGCTGAATAAAGTTATTTGCTATAAATGCCTCCGGGCACAAATTTCAATTATTGTCACTTCCGAATAGTTTCGTAGGTGGCCCGTCGTGCATATGGTACACTCGTTCACAAAACCATTTTTTTTTGGCTATGTTTTTCTCCCTCCCCTCCACTCCTTCCACTTTCACATTCCCGCGCTCCTTCATTCTAGTTCAGGCGAAACCATATTTTAATAAAGTAATTAATATAAAATCATCTGAAAAGGTGCAGAAATCAACGTCTATGTTGGTGAGTTTTCTTTGTTTGTCCGCAAGGGCTCAGCAACTCAAGCTTTATTAAACCCCGACGGAAAATGAGGGGTGTTATAAATTTGACGTATGTTCCTGTGTATCTGTGCGTGCTGTGTGTCTGTCTGCGGCATCATAACTCCTAAACGGATGAACCGATTTTGATTTAGTTTTTTACGTTTGAAAAGTAAGTTTACCGAGAGCTATGTTTAAATAAAATCGGTTCAGCCGTTCAAAAGTTATCCGCATTTTACTCTTTGTATCGGGTTTTCCACAAAATATCGTTTCATTTTTCATGTTTCGGTAAATTGTCGAGTGAAGCGTGTCTACTACTAGGCATATTATATGTAGTTTAAAAAGCATGAAATAAAAATTAAATTACAAATCATAAAAAACCCCGGCAAAAAATAGACTTCGCACTCGCGGGGGGGAACCGCTAAGTAATAAACTGCTGTAAACGTTTCCTAAACCATTGACGCCATATTACCATAGGGGTAGGCAACTACCCCCACAGTAATGTAGAAACTACAGAAAACTATCTTCTACGATCCTAACATACTCATTTTGCCTCATCTACGTTCATAAATCTAGACATATACGTGATATACGCACGGCGGTTATGTATGAGTACTGCGCGCCTGGTCTTTCCGTAGAACATCACCAATAGGATCTGAGTATATCCATCTATGAATAAATTCATAATAAACACTTGTCAATCCGACTGTACCGCACAGTAGGCGTATTCATCTCATAAAAGGGTCAAAATATTTTATTAGCCTTGCGATTTTAACGTCGTCGCGGGGGCGCCAACTAGATTAGAGGCCCGAGGCGCTGGAGGCGCGTGCGACAAATCGACACTGCGACAAATCGTCACTACCCTTTTACACAAACTAATTCTATTTCACAACACTCAAAAACTTCAAACTCCTTAACTTCCCTAACTTAAGGTTCAAAATCCTCTGTTGAATATTTTCCCAGTGATGAACGAAACGCCTTTTCAATTTGTCTCACAGTGGTCAAGGATGAATGCAGCGCAGATTGGGCGCGTCACTTCCATGTACAATTTGTGTTATCGGTATGAATAATGTCAGGGGATTTAAATCCTTCCTTTTTGAACTTGAACACCAGTGGAATAGAAGATCAAAGATTTCTGATTAAAAGAAGAAAATCATCTCCATCATCTTTAACCATACAAAGATTAGCACTTCCTCAAAGTTCATGTCTTTCTAGTGTTACATATTCTATGATGGTGAAGTCGTCTGATAAAAATAAATAAGCCTTTTATCATCTGCCAGTGCTACAAATGCTATAATTATTATGAGTTGATACTTAAAGGTGAGTATAGACTAGAGCATTTATTTGTAACAGATCATCGAGCGTACGCTGTTTTTAAATTTACTCGACCCACATTTCGAACATGACGCTCGATGTTTTGTTACAACCTGCTTTTAAAAGCCAACGAGCGTTTTGTTGTAACATTTTATCGAACAAAGGCACGAGCGCGGGTGAGGTGGAGTGAGGTCAATAATGAACGCAACGTACAAAGAAATGTTACAGGTAAGTGCTTACTCGCCGTGAGCATAACGTCGAACACAGCGTCGAACATTCGCAAGAATGTTACATTGCATGGAAAAACTTTAGGAAACTGAGCATTTGTCTGTATTGTACCATTCTTAAAAACGTTACATTACATTGTAATGCTCGCGAAAATACTCTAGTGTATCATCATCATTACATCAGCCGAAAGACGTCCACTGCTGGACATCGGCCTCCCCCAAGCGTCGCCACATTGACCGCCGCGGTCCCGTGCGTCTCGTAACCAGCGGATCCCCGCAACCTTCACCAGGTCATCGGTCTAGTGTATACTCACTTTAAATTACCTAGGAATATCGTAGTTAGCTACGTAAAGACCATAGTAAACAATCTGTTAATAAGTTCAGTCTGTTGTACATAAACGAATCTTAAAATATTCATGAGAATCTCCCCTACGGCTTTGTATGTCCCCTTGCATAAACTATCGATACCTTAGTATCTTCTTCGGTGTGCGAAACTTTCTAATAACTTTCCTAAAACCAGGATTCATAATAATCAGGATTTTGAAAATGAATGGAATGAATCATAATGCAAAAACATCGAAATATTACTAAGATCTTAAAAACCAACTTGAGCATTTTGAGAAATCTAAATATGTACTTCGACAGCCAGGTTTGCTAACTGATTAACAGTGGGGCTGTAAAACTTTTTTTTGTTTATTTTTTGTATTATTCATTACTAGCTGTTCCACGCGGCTTCGCTCCCATCAACTGGCTACGTACCCACCCTACACCTAACCTACACCTACCCTACACATACCCTACACCTACGCTACACCTACTCTACACCTACCCTACACCTACCCTACACCTAACCTACACCTACCCTACACATACCCTACACCTACGCTACACCTACCCTACACCAACCCTACACCTACCCTACACCTACCTTACACCTACCCTACACCTACCCTACACCTACCCTACACCTACCCAACACCTACCCTACACCTACCCTACACCAACCCTACACCTACCCTACACATACGCTACACCTACCCTACACCTACCCTATACCTACACTACACCTACGCCTACCCTACACCTACCCTACACCTACCCTACACCTACCCTACACCTACCCTACACCTACCCTACACCTACCCTACACCTACCCTACACCTACCCTACACCTACCCTACACCTACCCTACACCTACCCTACACCTACCCTACACCTACCCTACACCTACCCTACACCTACCCTACACCTACCCTACACCTACCCTACACCTACCCTACACCTACCCTACACCTACCCTACACCTACCCTACACCTATCCTACACCTACCCTACACCTACCCTACACCTACCCTACACCTACCCTACACCTACCCTACACCTACCCTACACCTACCCTACACCAACCCAACACCTACCCTACACATACCCTACACCTACCCTACACCTAAACTACACCTACCCTACACCTACCCTACACCTACCCTACACCTACCCTACACCTACACTACACCTACCCTACACCTACCCTACACCGACCCTACACCTACCCTACACCTACCCTACACCTACCCTGCACCTACCCTACACCTACCCTACACCTACCCAACACCTACCCTACACCTACCCTACACCTACCCCACACCTACCCTACACTTACCCTACACCTACCCTACCCTACACATACCCTACACATACCCTACACATACCCTACACCTACGCTACACCTACCCTACACCTACTCTAGACCTACCCTAGACCTACCCTAGACCTACCCTACACCTACCCTACACCTACCCTACACCGAACCTACACCTACTCTACACCTACCCTACACATACCCTTCACCTACCCAACACCTACCCTACACCTACCCTACACCTACCCCACACCTACCCTACACTTACCCTACACCTACCCTACCCTACACATACCCTACACCTACGCTACACCTACCCTACACCTACTCTAGACCTACCCTAGACCTACCCTAGACCTACCCTACACCTACCCTACACCTACCCTACACCTACCCTACACCTACCCTACACCTACCCTACACCTACCCTGCACATACCCTACACCTACCCTACACCTACCCTACACCTACCCTACACCTACCCTACACATACCCTACACCTACTCTACACCTACCCTACACCTACCCTACACATACCCTACACCTACCCTACATACATGATTGCATAACTGAAACCGTCTACGGTTTTGTTTTTTTTTTTTTCGCACGCAACGGAAGCCCTCAAAAAGTAATATTCTTTCCCGTTTTGCAACATTTTTCATTTATGCTCCGCTCCTATTGGTTGTAGCGTGATGTTATATATAACCTTCCTCGATAAATGGACTATCTAACACAAAAAGATTTTTTCAATTCCAACCAGTAGTTCCTGAGATTATCCCCTACATACAAACTTACATATTTGACCTCTTTATAATATTATTATAGTATAGATAATATATTTTTTTTACTATGCAATATATTTTATGACTTGAGTAAATCATCACGTAATTCTTGCAGCAGGTCTAATATGCGTAATATCGCAACTCAATTTTATTAGATTACAATAAATCTGCATAATGAACAATAGCCGCAGACATCATTGTTTAACCAGTCGCATACTTACCTAAGCTAAGAGTTAACTTATAATTTCGCATCAATTAAAGTTGCGTTTCAAAAAGTACACGTACAAATTAATTGAGCAAGAATTGGGCCTATTTACTTTGTATAATAGAGCTGCTAAAGGCTAAATCGCGTGGTCTTTGTTATTTGTTAGTTCATACCGGTGGAAAAACTGTAGCACAAATCCTACGAATAACTAAACGTCTTGACTTTAAAAAATACACATTAAAAAACAAACGTTCCTTTTTTAAATAGAGCGGGAAAATGAATATTGTTGGTTGAGGCGCGATGTCATTTGCAAGGCGATAATTACAGGGCCGGTTGACGTGCTCAACAATAGCGATGCAACGCTGAGCCGTGTGCGTCACTGGATGGCGCTCGCCGAGCTACTCTAATGATTGTACTCGTTACGACTCCCACAATTATATTCTAAAAAACCTGACAGCTATCAGATGCAGATTACATTTAAGATTTTTAAGGGAAACATCTTTAGATTCTGACTCTTTACAAGCTTGTATTTAACAATGTATGTGTATGTAAGTGTGTTCGGGCTTGCTTTAAATCTTTTAACTGAATTTTAAAGCAGTTATCCTCCGCCGATTAAGATGACATTTTGCATACACGTTTAGTATGGATGACAATGCATGGTTAGCTAAGATGACATTCCAAATCCAAAATGGCGAACTAGTTATTTTTTGTGCACTGCCATGATATGGGTATCAAATGAAAGGTGACAACGAACCTTTGCTAAGAAGAATACGAAAAAATGTTTTACAATGCATGTCCTCGAAAAGAGCGTTTTCCAAGCAGCCAAACTGTGCGGAAAGTGTCACTTTTTTTAATAGTGCTTTTTACTTTACTGTACTTTTTTAATTTTTAACTCCAACGTCAGCGCGCCGCATAGAGTTTTATTATTTGAGAAAAGTTTTAAAAATTATCTAGTTAAGTACAGATTATCATTCATATAAAAGGTTAAACAAAACTTATTCCTACTTCATTTAAGGCGTTTTTAATTACTCTAGATTTTGATTTTTATCAATAAATACATTTTAAATATTCATTAAATATGTTTGGCAGAATGAATATTTTGCTCGTGCCTTTTTGCGTTATGACGTGACAGCTATTTGCACATTCGCAGTAGATATGCACGAGGAACTATGAACTATTAGTTAATCTGTAGATATGCTGAGCGCCCTTGAATAAGCGCCATTTTATTAATTTCTTGCTTGGTTCAGGTATATTTTTTTATTTCCTCGCACAATGCAAAGTAAAATGTTGTATGATACAAAAGCGTAAGATGATTGCCGACTCGTGTCGATTTATCCACTCATCGGAAATCATCTACTTTCCGCACTTGTAGCATAAATAACTATTAATGAATGTTTTTTATAAAACAATATTGGGATATAGCGGCAGCTAGAGAAATATTAGATTTCGCAAAGTTTTGCACAATCACCTTATTCCTAATGATATGTTATGTAAACCGATGCCTATCTACTATATCGCTAAACCTAGATAAAAAGTATAGTTGTTTTCAACAGAATAACTATAAACAATGTAGCAAACAGTAGTGTCAATGCCTCCACGCCATATCCGTCGGGTAGATTCAATCAGTGTGACCGAACGTGTCGCGCTGAGAGGCTTAGCCTCCGTAGGTGTTCGCAAGCGCTCCGACGCATCCTCTGGGATTCCAGCCGTCCTCGCGTTCCGCTTACTTGAAAAATTCAATGTGCGACGAACGCCCCACGTTGAAATGAAAAGCCCTGATATAAAGAGAAAATCTCTGAGAAAAGGCTGGCAAAAAGCTCATTACTTCCATTCCAGTGTTTGGAGAAATGTAATAGGTTTTACATAGCAGTGTGTGGAGGAAGTCGCAGAGCACTCTACATGCAGAATCACTGCCGTTACAAATAAATCAATGTAATCACAGTCTGAGACGCTTGATGTTGCGGATGTCCATTAAAAAATCATGAATAAAAAATCTGCTCGCGTCACACAAATAGGCCATCTCAACCCTAAACGAAATGTTTTGATGTAAACGGGGAAAGAATGCTCGTCGGATCTCCCCTGATAGTTATTTGATATGATTTATTCATACGCGCGGCGTTCGGCGTTGTGCACCACGTCAAATGGAAGTTTATTTAATAGAAAATACTTTGCGAAATCTATTTATAAAGCCATTATGGGTACTTTTTTATTTTAAAGCTGTTCCTGACGCGCGCTTGTTATGCAAATAGCGCGGGGGTTGCGGCCTACTCCGCGATGTTTATCCATCTAACTATATTGTTTACTCGCACTTTTATTGGTCGATTAAGTTTCAAAGTTTTATAATTGCATTATATATGAGAGGGGAAAACTGGAAAATGCACACTCAGAAAATACTTTTCAACACACTTGCTCATAAAGTGGCTCTAATTTCACCGCAATTAGGCACATAATGATGCCTGTTATCAAACTGTGACTTTTTCATTACTATTATTCACGAAGTGAGTTATACACAGTTTTTTTTTAATTTATTGGTTGACTTGCTTTGTTCTTAAAAAAGTTTCGAAACAAAAAAGGTTGTGCTCAATAGTACAAATAAATTAATGTACCTATTGCTTGCTCATTTCATGCAACTTCGTATTAATTTCAACTTGTACGTGCTTAATAAATAAAACTTTCACTCAAATATAAATTTTATTTGCTCTGTAATTAAGAAAAAATTAAATTTCCTATTTTGTACGTGGTTAAAACTCTATCCACGATAAGATAAATAAAAAGAAATTTCATTCTTTTAGTCTATGGCCGATCGCCATTGTAAGATGCGCGCGCATAGGAAAATTAATTAATTTTGCCCGCCATTTTGAAAAAATTTCACAACTCGTTTTTACTGTTAAAAATATTTTTTTGTATTATTTTCTTCACAAGTGTGTTGAAAAACGTCGTATGATACACGTGTGTATTGATGATTACCGTCCTCGGCTCTCTTAAGACCCTCACCTACGGCTCGGGTCTCAATGACGCCTCAGCGGTAATCACCAACATTGCACACTTGTACCATAATGTACTATTATGTATGGTAGTGGAACAAGATGAAATACTGAATGGAATTTTAGGACACGTTTATGTTTCCTGCTTACATTTACATTCTCAGTAAAAGGAATTAAGCCTGTACAAACGGCGATATACATGGCTCTTGTTAAAAGCTCACACTGTACCTTTATTTTAATCCCCTCACTTCCAGGAATAAGTCCAAGAACTCCGTCCAAACATTTTAATATTCTGACCTTTGCCTCTCACAAAGTAGCAGTAAAAGGACAAAGGACAGATCCGGTGGCTGATAAAGTATGCACAAACCGCCCTGCCATCTGACTGGAGGATCGTGGCGAGCCCCGCCCATCACCACAAGCGGCTTATACACTTACTACATACCTACATTATGTACCCACCATGTGTACCGAAATTAAAGCCTCATTAACTATTTAAGACGAGGCTTCAGTCAGACTATTCGGGCAAGTGCTGCTAATTAATTTGTAGGCATATGTGTTGAGAGCTTGCTATTTAGATTCTGTAATTAATGTATAGTTCTGTATGAGTGTGTTGTATAGTCTGTTCTGTATCACATCTAAAAACCCTTCATTTTGATACCCCACTCGATGAGGGCGAAAATAAAAAATTGAGACGTCCACAATATGGCACCCAAAATCAGCCAAGTTTTTTTTTTTAACGTCACTTATTTAAGAACACTTGGGCGGTCAAGACCGAGAATCGAGATCGAGGTAAATCCGTGCAGCGGTTTGCAAGATATGAGTTAATAAAGAATATTACAAGATACGCGCGAAAAACATAACCCTTTCCTTGCAGTTGGGTAGAAATAGGCTTTTATATGTTATCCAAGCCCAACACATCCTCAGTTATCTCCAACATTTCTCCAGCACTAATACCGGCTGAGTGCGTGCGGAGTGGCCATGCATATTTGATGCGCCTCTAATGCGCGCCGCGCTAAGCGGATTGCGGCCTCCGCTAAATGGTGCCACTCCCTTTGTCGCTTGTTTGCCGCCGCCGCCACCGACAACAAACTACGTTGCGGCTCGCCAATGTTACGGACTTTGATGTTACATAGCGCCGTTTATTTACTGCTGGATTTCTGACGTTACATAGGTTCTTAGTTAGCAAGTTTTTAGATGTAAAAAAGACGTGGTAATTACAAATTAATGGAAAATGACGAGAGGTCTTTGTTTTAATCATCATCATCATCTGCCTAGCCTTTTCCCAAATGTATTGGGGTCGGCTTCCAGTCTTACCGGATTCAGCTAAGTGCCAGTGTTTTTACATGGAGCGACTGCCTATCTGACCTCCACAACCCAGTAACTGGGTAACACGGTACCCCTTGGCAAGACTGGTGTCAGATCTCAAGCTTCTGACTACTTGTAACAACTGTCAAAGAACTTCAAATGACAGCCGGGACCAACGGCTTAACGTGCTTTCCGAGGCACGGAGGAAACTCGGTATGTTGAAATGGTCACCCATCCACGGACCGACCTCGTCAAGCGTTGCTTAACCTTGATGATCGACCCGTGTGGCTGTTATTATTTAGCCACGAGCTCCTCTGTTTTAATACCATCAGAAAAATTGTGCCAGAGTATATCTCACAACAAACTTCATCGCTATTCATCAATTTCTTACGAAGTAAGTATCTAATATTTTAACTTATCCAAAAACAAATAGTTTCTATTAAAACACCGACCGATCGAGTTGGCGACACTTAGGGGAGGCCTATGTCCAGCAGCGGTCGTCCTTCGGCTGATGATGAAAAAAACTACAACGTAGTCAACATTTTTGATCAAAAGTAGAATATTCCGATCGTAATGCGAAGCTCCAATCGAACGGTCTCATTGAATGTTACAATACCTGCAGATTATCGAAGCACGATGCTTCGCGCTTAAAGCTATATTTACTGAAAGTACCTAATCTACAAAGACTTATGACAATAACCAGTAATCTGTCTATCTATCTTCTATTTATATAAAATGTAGTTCTACAAACTAGAAAACACGCTTCAATGGTAAATTGAACCAAAACGTCGCTAATCCTGCAGAAGATCCTGGTAAGGATAATGGGATAAACTATTTAAGTTATTGCATTGTCATCGGTCCTTGATAAGTGTGCAAAGTTTCAAATCAATCCGACGTTTTGAAGGGGGTGAAAATCACGTTCAAAGATTCCGTTACATTGATACATAGATACCTACCAAGCCAATAAAAGCGTGTTAATAAAAGAGAAAGTATGTATTTAGACTCCGAAACGGCTCGACCGAATTTAATGAATTTTTCAGAAAATCTTTAGAGATTTTTTTTTAACTTTGAACGCGGTTGAAGCCGTGGGCAGAAGCTAGTACACTCATAAAATGCAAGTAAAATACTTGAACAAATATTATACCATCATAGGATGCATACGTAAATTCAAAGATCAGTGAGCTTCTTATAAGAGAAATTAGCCGAGTCGTGAGCTCACTGAAGAATGTTCCACTTTATTAGATTCCATAAGCTCTATTCATCGTTCTTTCGCCCTCTCACAGGAACCTTTGAGGCATGGCGTATTAGTGAATAATGCGATCGAATCATTCGATCTCGCGTATTAGACGCGGTCGGGGTCGTCTGTAATGTGCCCAATGATAATAGACTGCCAGTATTAGGCGATTATACCAGCTTGCGAGTGCCAAAGTTTCGTTACTGTCCTTTTATTTTCGTATAAAAATTTGGAAATCGCCTGCTTTCAGTGTCCCCTTCTGTCGAAAATACCAAAGTTCACAAACAATCTAGTAGTTGCAAATTGAAACAACACTTTGAACACGAAAACATTTTGCGCGAAACAACTGAAATTCTTGCAACAGAAACGATGACCCAACTTTTATAGACAGTTATGAAAAAGGATGAAATGTCTTTGACACGGCTACGGTGTAGCCGCCTACGTCGTAGTAACGTTATTTATCGTCATATTATGTAAGTTTAAGAAAAAAGATAGATAAATACATACAGATAGATACACTATTATGTTTTAATATGTGTGCCTAGGTATTTAAGTGAAATATCAAGCTTGAACTTTTCCTATTATTTTTTGCGCCTGTTCCAAATTTCTTGGCAACGAGTGTTATATCTGAGTTATGCTAGTTTGAGCATCATTGCCTACACGAGAAATATCAAAAATGTTTGTTGTCGATCACCTGTATTCCATTAAGAATTACAGGGGATTAGTGTTGAGCCGTACGCACAATGTGATTACAGAATTTAACCATATTTATTTATTTGATGGTTGATGTATTTGCGTTATATTTTCGTTGGTATAGGGGTAAAATCTCATAGCAAACCTGCGAGTGAAATAAGCAACAGTTAACAGAAAATTATATTTAAAAGCCTGACAGGTATGTTAAATATACGAGAAGGGATCAAAAAGTAGTGAGAATGAGATAGAATATAATGACTATTGATAACTTAATAATTTATTTTTCTCCATAGTTGCCGAGTATCTCTACACACCGAGTCCAGCGCTTTTCCAAGGCTTCAATCCCTTTCACAAAAAAAGTTTTGTCTTGGTCCTGCAAAAAGCTCTCCACGACATCCATCACCTCTTTATCGTCTTCGTACCTGTTTCAACTTAAGTATTTTTTCAATTTAGGGAACAGATAAAAATCGCTATTCGCCAGATGTGATGAATAAGGGGGGTGGTCAACCAATTCGCAGCCAGCTTGCTGAATGGCAGCCATCTCAACTGCCGAACCGTGCGCGGGTGTGTTGTCGTGATGAAACAGCACGCCCCTTCGAAGTTTCCCTCTCCTTTTCTCTTTGATGGCATTCCTCAACTAGAGAATTAAAGCTGCATAATATTGGTCTGTAATAGTGGTTCCACGCTCCAGGTAATCAGTCAACAATATCCCTTCTGAGTCCCAAAATATTGAGGCCATAACCTTGCCAGCCGATGCCACGACGCGAAACTTCTTCGGGGTCGGTGATGATGGCTGTTTCCATTGCGAAGATTGCTGTTTTGTCTCGGGATCAAAATGATGGACCCATGTTTCGCCCATTGTTACGAAACGAGACAAAAAGTTTTCAGAATCTTCTTGAAACTTGTCCTTCGAAATTTCAAGTCGATTTTGTTTCTGACTGTCGGTTAACATTCTCGGCACCCATCTTGCGGAGACTTTTCTCATATTCAAAGATTGTTTCAATATGGATTGAATACTTCCATAAGAAATGCCCGTTTCTTGAATTAAGTATTGGATGGTAACTCTTCGATCGCTCAATACAATTTTCTCGACTTTCGCAACATTTTCTTGGGTGACTGACGTCGATGGACGGTCGCAACGATGTTCGTCTTCCATGCTCGTTCTCCCTACTCGAAATTGAGAAGCCCACCTTGCGACAGTGGAATACGGCGGAGCAGACTTTCCTAATGTTGCCTCCAAATCGCAATGAATCTCTTGCGTCGTTAACTTTTTTAAACAGAGGTATTTAATAACGGCTGGCACTTAGTTTTTCTCCATTTTCGAGAACACGTTCCGACACGAAGCAAACAAATGACTACATTCAGAAAAAAACAAAAGAGAATCGAATTTTTCTTAATTATTATTTTTTCTTTATTAATATTACAAATATGTATCTGAGCTATGCCTGCCAGTATTTTTTTTTCTTACCAAGGAGTATGTCGTTCTCACTACTTTTTGATCCCTCCTAGTACTTATATGTTTAACATTATATATTATGTTATCCTTTCATTTAACGATTTTTATTTCATAATTAAATATTATTATTTAAATTATTTAAAGTCTTAAATGCCCTATATTAAAATAAGATTTTCCTTCCCATGTAGCATGGAAATCCTCTTTATTGGTTATTTCCTTACTAATCAGCAATTAGTCTGGTGAAATACAGTATTACATTTAATATTGTTCTGAAACCGTGTAGATTAATACTTAATATAATTATAATATTTTATCTGTGGAAGCTTATTATTAGCAATTTAGTTAATATTATTATGTTATTAGTCTGTAAGCTTTCCTAAAATGTAAAAAAATAAGTAAAATAAAATAATAAAGAAGTTTCGTTAAGGCAGGGCGCAAACGTGGACACTTTTTTTTGAAGCTACCCAAATTGAATATTTGATTTCTATAGAACCAATAAGAAATCATCCACTCCCTGCGCGTGTGCGATCACCGCTACATGACACAGCAACTACAGTTCCCTGTGATGGTTAGCCGTGTCGGCAACAAAAAGTGTCTACGTTTGCGCAGCGCCTTAGGTAAGTAGGTACCTATTTACTTTTCTAAAAACATAGGAATATTTATTTCATACCATAAGATAGCATTATTAATAAAAAATGTGAACAGGCATGAAAGTACCTGATTGAAATCGAAACTAATTTTCCTTTAAGCATGTAGCTGAAAAGAACTTTAGCTTTAATTTCAGAAGCATGTAATACCACACCATCCCAACAAATTCACAAGGTGATTCGTGACATTCAAAAGTGATTATTTTGTTATTATTCTATGAATTTATTATTTGCAAATGTTTGTTTTATAATTTTTACTGTGACATTCTAGAACGATTATTTTGATATGACTTATTAATTTAACATTATTTTTAATATAATTTTTTTATCTGACTTTCTAGAATGGTAATAAGACTTGCATTATTTTTATTGACATTTGCACATATTTTATTGTTTTTTTAAAGTTGATAATCTAGAATAATTATTTTGAACTGTGTTCCATATCAATATTTGCATGCCATTACCAAGGCAAACATGACGTTCCATAATCTTTGTATTTTAACAACTCTTCATGCTGGCAATTTTGTTATGTATGTATGATACTCATGTTTGAGCGAATAAACAATGATTTGATTTGATTTGATTTGATTTGATTCCTCAATAACACTCGTTCCTATTATAATAATCTTTGTCCTTCGATGTCTGGCTAAATTGTCGACAAAAGTTAAGCCTTAAATATCGTAGTTCTACCACAATAAGCCTGCCTTTGTGTAAGGTAATCTCTTAAGGCTTGCTCTCATTCTGTCGGTCACCGCCGAGCCCCACGTATTGCGGAGGCTTTGTATGGGCATCTCTAATACTCACATTGTCGTGAAAAGATTCGGATAGGATTTTCTAATCGATAAAACGGGACATTGTTACTCCCAATTGTGTATTATGTAATCTTTTTAAGACTAAGATAAGCTGGGTAGTATTAAGAAGACTTATCCTTCGAAAGAAAATTATGCTGGCAAAACCAACGATAATTTTCATATGGTGGTCCATAGTTACTAGTTGCGTTCTGAAATCTACCGCCGCCGCCGTGGGCCTTAAGGGTACACTAGTCGACGGCACGAACTATTTCGTGCGCGGGGTTAAAATGCATTTTATATCAACCGACAACACGTGCGGAAGAGATAGATGCTGTGATGAGCAGTAGGAAGCCAGTTCGCGTACGAATACTTTTGCAGATATGAAGCGAAATGGATGATGGTTTAGGACGAAACCGAGCGCGCGAAATTTTATAAACAGACCTTTGGGAGTCTGGAAATCATAAAAAAAACGACTAAACGAATCTGTTCAAGATAAAATTATCTGCATTGTTGAACTACTAATCTATCCCTGTATGGTGGCCGTTTTGCAATTTTCCGTCTTCTTATGGTATTTATTTTCGCCCAAAAATGCGATAAAATTAGTGTCGAAATGTGGAATTTTGAACGCTCATAACTTTCAAATATATATATTTTTTACTTTTCTATTTCCATACAGGGCTAGATAATGATGAGAAAAATTGTTTTATTTTTATTTTGAACATATTGTCAAACCGTGGAGTAATCGCCAGACTACGTTTGTATGGAAGAATGATCGACTAGTGTAACCGTTGGAATAATACATTGTGATACAAGGGTGGAAAGTAGGTTATTGCAAGCGAGACGTTTTTCAATGAGGTTGTGGCAAATAGTAAAAACAAATCAATAAATTAAATACCTATGTTTATTTCAACATACATATTCAGGTAAATAGAAAAATAATTAATTCTGAGAATTGAGAGTATTAATCGAGCAATTAGTAAAATTCTGTGAAATTTGCTGTTTTACACGGGATGTAGATCGCTTAAATCGGATAGACTCAGTAGTTTTTCCAGTGATCTTTTTCTCAAAATATGTAGTGTCACTGAATTTTAGTTGTGAGGGCGACGCGGGCGGCGGCAGTTCTTCCCAAGATTTTGATGGACTTGTCTCGAGACGTCGACGGACGTGCCTCCGTTTGATTTATTTTTATTGAATCTTCGATTTGAAGGGCAATTTTTTTTCCACCGAATCTTTTTTGTACCGTGGCAGAGCGCCATCCTTCGTGAGTTGTGATTCTTTAAAGTTGTTATATCTGCTCCTGCATTTGCCAGCAAAGTCGCAGAAGTTCTGTGGAAGCTATGGCCAGTATATTTCTCAGGGTTTGGCAGTTTAAGGAATGTAGCAATATACGTGGGACACTCAGAAAGTTTTGCGAAACTAAAAAAAATTGTTCTATACGTACATATATTTTTATTAAATCTTTTCAAAGTACTTTCCACCAGCCTCTATACAAAGATTCATGCGCCTAAACCAGTTTTCAAAACACTTTTTCCAGTCCGCCGCAGACACCTCGTTTACAGCCTGCTCGAACGCAGCCAGCGCATCTTCCGGCGACGAAAATTGTATCCCTTTGAGCTGATTTTTTATTTTTGGGAATAAAAAGAAGTCACACGGTGCTAGATCAGGGCTGTAAGGAGGGTGACCCAGGAGTTTGACTGGCGTGCTGTCCAGGAAGTCCCTCGTTTTGAGTGCGGTGTGCGCAGGTGCATTGTCGTGGTGGAGCAGTAGCCCGCGGAGCCCTGTGTTTGGTCGCTTGTTGCTTATAACAGAGAAAACTTCTGGCAAACATTTGGTAGTATACCATTCGGCATTAATGCTTCTTTGATCCCGTAAGGGAATTGATACCAAGTGGCCAGTCAAATTAAAAAAGCTAGCGATCAAAATCTTACCCCCGCTTCTAGATCGCTTCACTTTGGTAGGCGTTGGCTCATTTTGAAACACCCAAACAGTCGACTGGCGCTTGGTTTCTGGGTCGTATTGATAAATCCAGGACTCATCACCTGTAACGATGTCGTAAACACGCCGAGACGAGCCTGCTTCAAATTTGTTAAGCATATCACGGCACCATTCCACCCGGGCCTGCTTCTGAGCATCGGTGAGGTTGTGCGGCACCCAGCGTGATACTATCCTCCTCACGCGAAGATGGCTGTGTAGAATCTCGTGAACGCTTCCCGATCCAATCTTCAATATGTGTTGAATCTCCTGATATGTAATTCGCCTATTGTCTTGGATTAAATTTTTCACTGCTAGCACGTTTTCTTCGGTAACAGCCGTCAAAGGGCGACCGCTTCTTTCGTCATCCCCCAAAGTTGGTCGACCGCGCTTGAATTCGTTATACCAACGATACACGGTTGCCTTGGAAGGGCCTTCATCCATGAATGCCATTTGAAGTCTATCGTACGATTCATCCGGTTTCAGGCGACACTTGAAATCGTATAAAATCATAGCTCTAAAATGTTCCCGGCGCAGATCCATATTTCAGTGAGACACAATACTTTGAATTAACTCGCAAAAAATGTGGAGGGAAATTTTGAAATTGGAACTTACTTATTTTTACTTATAAATAATCATATTTTCGAAAAACATTATAACTGGCCAGTCTCCCATATATAAAAACTTTTTTTCGCAATACTTTCTGAGGGGCCTGGTATTTAGGTATGGACCCTATTTTATTTACGCCAACATTCTGACGGATACATTTTCCGTGTTGGTAATTTTGAAAAAGCGGCTGCTGTTTTGCATTGTAACACGCAGACCTATGTATTTCTTCACAATTACACAAAATTTGCCAAATATATTGAAGGTCCGGCATTATCCCGGCGGTATTTTATTTTTTGTGTTTGGTACTTTAACCAGAAGCATTTCGCCATGGAATTCTATGTCACTCATGCCCATATTTGCTAACTCCTGTCGTCTCATGGCGCCAGTTATGCCTAAAATCAATATAACCAGAAAACAAACAAATACGAATGACGTCCATAAAGTTGTTTGATTTATAGAGCAAATTATACTTTATAAAAATTGGTGAAACAAACAACATTTGTTAACAAATATTTATCGTCTGGCGCTTCATTTAGGTATTTTTCCACGTCATCGTCTGTCAATACTTTTGTTTTTTTAGTTTCATGAAAGCTGATAATTAAGGCCGTTTGACACGACACACGACACCGCAAAATTTGGTCACGATTCAGAGCTCCATATATTTGTATGGATCGTAGGTTTATTTTTACGACACCACACCACACGCGACACGATTTACAAACGGTTTTTCGTATCTGTCGTCGATGCCGCTATGTCGTCGCGGTTTTTATGCAGTGATGATTTAGCGGCAGTACAAAACAAGTATGAGTTTGTTGACGACACGACATACCGCACCGCACGGCTCACGCGTGGTTTGTGACTCACGCGCTCATAGAACAATACAAGTGCACTGCAGTGTCGTTGCAGAATCGTGTCTAGAGAACAAACGAACGGACGACAAACCGTCTGCATTGTGTCGTGTCAGTGGTGTCTCATCCCATACAAAGAAACCGTGCCGACGGACTATACTGATTATACTGATTATTTTTTGTACATCAATCGCGTTCGGTTCCGTTCTACGGATATAGATCTATCTATCTATCTTTTGTGTGTATATGTGTGTGCCAAATAAACTAGTTTTCTTTATTTCTTCTTTTCTTTCTTTCTTTCTATCTATCCCCGTGGAACGGGATCGAACAATCGATTTACAAAAAAAATCGGTATAATCAGATGAAAAACGCTAGTTACGTCGGCACTGTTTCTTTGTGTGGGATGAGGCATCTGTATGCTAGTATGCTATATTATCTGTGGTCGTGTGTTAAAAATTGTGACCACAAATTGTGTCATGCGGTGCCTCGTGAACAAATATTTTTTAACATGGAATAAATTGAACACAATGTATATGGTTTATATTTGCCACTCAATCCATGAAAATAAGCTAAAAAGTCATGTTCTGAAAATGACTTAATTTTCTTGTGTTTTTTTCCATAAAATAAAATTATCGTAAGTCGCCATAAATCTTTCTCGAGATTTTGGGGGCAACGTTTTACGCAGTTTTCGTCTCAGATAAAATATCGTGTAGAGTTAATTCAATTTCATCACTTGTACATGAGCTCATATTAACAAAAAAATTGCAGAAAATGGCGCGTTTTCGCAACTGGACATATTTTTTTACAACGAAAACAGCCAATTCGATTTCACAAAATATGTTGATGTGAAAATAATTAAATTAAATCTACAAAGACTTTTGTGAATACAATGCTAAGACGTACGGACTCATTCATTTTGTCCTCGTATAAAATCCATCCCATTTTATTCTATGTATGAAAACTCCAAACTAAACTTTTTTAAATTGACTTATAAAAAACAGTGGCGAAATCTTAGCTGACTTAAATTTGAGCGTCTGAAAGTGAGTTATATACCAGAGAATTTCTATTAATTGACTACGTTTTTTGTTTTCAAAGTATAACATTAACTGGTTCACCACGGATAAAAAAAGCATTTTAAATGAAAGTTATTTGATTTTTTCGTTAACTCGGTTTAGCTTAGTGATGCCATTTTATACTTATTCTGCCAAGTGACAATTAGTGACTGTTGTAAGTATATCATTAAATTAACGGAACAACTATCTGTAGGTCATACAAATATTTGTTCCGTGCAGGAAACGAACCCGCGACACGCAGCGCAGCCACCACTGCGCCAACCGTGGGCCCGTATTTGTTATTATAACAAAACGGAGTAAATGAATTAACAATACAGTTTATGTCTAAGTGTAGGTGTCCTTGCAGGTAGGTAAGCATACTGTAGTGTAGTAGAAATAAATGAATTACATACTTTCAATTAATGATAGGCGAAAAGCCTAGTATCCAAAACTTAAAAAATACAGCTTGGTTGTTGACGAAGACCTTTTGATACACGTCTAAGTCGATAAATAAATAAATATACTCTTTCCAAAGAGTATATTTTACATTTAATGCTGAAATAACTAGGCAAGTGAAATACTAATGCGATATTGCCCTTTTACTGCCGTGAAATTGAATAATATTACCTGACATAACCTACAAAAGATCATGACTATTTATTATCTATATATCATGATCATGATTAACTATTATTATCGGCGTTCTTGAACAAAAATTATCATGAACTAATTGAGAGCATCACCCTGAATTAAACCAGATATTTTTAATTTAGAGTCGTAGGAATTTAATCTCAGCTAAAACAATGTCCTTTAAAACTCAACTGCAAAAGTAATGATCGAGCTTGTAAAAAAGTCACGACCGCGTAACAGAAAGATGCCTAAGCAAAAGATTTAATTTCCGAATCATAATTATAGCCTTTGAAAGTACGCCATGGTTAACAACTGTACTGAAACAACCTATCCAATGAAGAAAATATTTGTTCACGAGGCACCGCATGACACAATTTGTGGTCACAATTTTTAACACACGACCACAGATAATATAGCATACTAGCATACAGATGCCTCATCCCACACAAAGAAACAGTGCCGACGTAACTAGCGTTTTTCATCTGATTATACCGATTTTTTTTGTAAATCGATTGTTCGATCCCGTTCCACGGGGATAGATAGAAAGAAAGAAAGAAAAGAAGAAATAAAGAAAACTAGTTTATTTGGCACACACATATACACACAAAAGATAGATAGATAGATCTATATCCGTAGAACGGAACCGAACGCGATTGATGTACAAAAAATAATCAGTATAATCAGTATAGTCCGTCGGCACGGTTTCTTTGTATGGGATGAGACACCACTGACACGACACAATGCAGACGGTTTGTCGTCCGTTCGTTTGTTCTCTAGACACGATTCTGCAACGACACTGCAGTGCACTTGTATTGTTCTATGAGCGCGTGAGTCACAAACCACGCGTGAGCCGTGCGGTGCGGTATGTCGTGTCGTCAACAAACTCATACTTGTTTTGTACTGCCGCTAAATCATCACTGCATAAAAACCGCGACGACATAGCGGCATCGACGACAGATACGAAAAACCGTTTGTAAATCGTGTCGCGTGTGGTGTGGTGTCGTAAAAATAAACCTACGATCCATACAAATATATGGAGCTCTGAATCGTGACCAAATTTTGCGGTGTCGTGTGTCGTGTCAAACGGCCTTAATTATCAGCTTTCATGAAACTAAAAAAACAAAAGTATTGACAGACGATGACGTGGAAAAATACCTAAATGAAGCGCCAGACGATAAATATTTGTTAACAAATGTTGTTTGTTTCACCAATTTTTATAAAGTATAATTTGCTCTATAAATCAAACAACTTTATGGACGTCATTCGTATTTGTTTGTTTTCTGGTTATATTGATTTTAGGCATAACTGGCGCCATGAGACGACAGGAGTTAGCAAATATGGGCATGAGTGACATAGAATTCCATGGCGAAATGCTTCTGGTTAAAGTACCAAACACAAAAAATAAAATACCGCCGGGATAATGCCGGACCTTCAATATATTTGGCAAATTTTGTGTAATTGTGAAGAAATACATAGGTCTGCGTGTTACAATGCAAAACAGCAGCCGCTTTTTCAAAATTACCAACACGGAAAATGTATCCGTCAGAATGTTGGCGTAAATAAAATAGGGTCCATACCTAAATACCAGGCCCCTCAGAAAGTATTGCGAAAAAAAGTTTTTATATATGGGAGACTGGCCAGTTATAATGTTTTTCGAAAATATGATTATTTATAAGTAAAAATAAGTAAGTTCCAATTTCAAAATTTCCCTCCACATTTTTTGCGAGTTAATTCAAAGTATTGTGTCTCACTGAAATATGGATCTGCGCCGGGAACATTTTAGAGCTATGATTTTATACGATTTCAAGTGTCGCCTGAAACCGGATGAATCGTACGATAGACTTCAAATGGCATTCATGGATGAAGGCCCTTCCAAGGCAACCGTGTATCGTTGGTATAACGAATTCAAGCGCGGTCGACCAACTTTGGGGGATGACGAAAGAAGCGGTCGCCCTTTGACGGCTGTTACCGAAGAAAACGTGCTAGCAGTGAAAAATTTAATCCAAGACAATAGGCGAATTACATATCAGGAGATTCAACACATATTGAAGATTGGATCGGGAAGCGTTCACGAGATTCTACACAGCCATCTTCGCGTGAGGAGGATAGTATCACGCTGGGTGCCGCACAACCTCACCGATGCTCAGAAGCAGGCCCGGGTGGAATGGTGCCGTGATATGCTTAACAAATTTGAAGCAGGCTCGTCTCGGCGTGTTTACGACATCGTTACAGGTGATGAGTCCTGGATTTATCAATACGACCCAGAAACCAAGCGCCAGTCGACTGTTTGGGTGTTTCAAAATGAGCCAACGCCTACCAAAGTGAAGCGATCTAGAAGCGGGGGTAAGATTTTGATCGCTAGCTTTTTTAATTTGACTGGCCACTTGGTATCAATTCCCTTACGGGATCAAAGAAGCATTAATGCCGAATGGTATACTACCAAATGTTTGCCAGAAGTTTTCTCTGTTATAAGCAACAAGCGACCAAACACAGGGCTCCGCGGGCTACTGCTCCACCACGACAATGCACCTGCGCACACCGCACTCAAAACGAGGGACTTCCTGGACAGCACGCCAGTCAAACTCCTGGGTCACCCTCCTTACAGCCCTGATCTAGCACCGTGTGACTTCTTTTTATTCCCAAAAATAAAAAATCAGCTCAAAGGGATACAATTTTCGTCGCCGGAAGATGCGCTGGCTGCGTTCGAGCAGGCTGTAAACGAGGTGTCTGCGGCGGACTGGAAAAAGTGTTTTGAAAACTGGTTTAGGCGCATGAATCTTTGTATAGAGGCTGGTGGAAAGTACTTTGAAAAGATTTAATAAAAATATATGTACGTATAGAACAATTTTTTTTAGTTTCGCAAAACTTTCTGAGTGTCCCACGTATATTGCTACATTCCTTAAACTGCCAAACCCTGAGAAATATACTGGCCATAGCTTCCACAGAACTTCTGCGACTTTGCTGGCAAATGCAGGAGCAGATATAACAACTTTAAAGAATCACAACTCACGAAGGATGGCGCTCTGCCACGGTACAAAAAAGATTCGGTGGAAAAAAAATTGCCCTTCAAATCGAAGATTCAATAAAAATAAATCAAACGGAGGCACGTCCGTCGACGTCTCGAGACAAGTCCATCAAAATCTTGGGAAGAACTGCCGCCGCCCGCGTCGCCCTCACAACTAAAATTCAGTGACACTACATATTTTGAGAAAAAGATCACTGGAAAAACTACTGAGTCTATCCGATTTAAGCGATCTACATCCCGTGTAAAACAGCAAATTTCACAGAATTTTACTAATTGCTCGATTAATACTCTCAATTCTCAGAATTAATTATTTTTCTATTTACCTGAATATGTATGTTGAAATAAACATAGGTATTTAATTTATTGATTTGTTTTTACTATTTGCCACAACCTCATTGAAAAACGTCTCGCTTGCAATAACCTACTTTCCACCCTTGTATCACAATGTATTATTCCAACGGTTACACTAGTCGATCATTCTTCGACATCATCGCTTACTATCAGGTGAGATGGTGGTCAAGCGCGAGCCTATAGAAGATTTAAAAAAAAAACCTGATATAATCTACGTACTTAACTTAAGTAAAGAAATGCATAAATGCGGAAAATATTGTAGGCAGTTTTAGTCGCATTAAAAAGATGATAAAAGAAAGATTTAATTAGATATATAAGCCATATCCATGTCATGATTTAGACAAGTAAGTAAAATTATTCTTCTTTTTGTGACTTCTTGCTCAATAGATAGTACAAATATAAGTCTAGACGAATTATATCATTCGTAGGTGATAATTAACATTGAATTGCCTTGCCTGTGTCTCTTAGCGATAAATCTTCATTATTTTTCAGACGCAACTTTAGGAAAACATTGTTCGGGAAATAAATCTATTATTTACTTCATAGAGTTGGTGTTTATAGTAGGTATACTCGTAGATACTAATAATTGTATCACGCAGTTCTACAGTTATTGACCTAATTTTATTCCTCATAGAATATATTTTTTATTATTACTCTTATTATTTTTAAGGATTATATAATGGTATGATTGGAGCCTTCCTTTAAGCAAGTAGCACTACTGCTACTTGCTTAAAGGAAGGCTCCAATCACTATCTGTTTGACTAATTATGTTGGAGAAATAAATAATTTTTAATTTAAATTTATTTACTTTGATAAAAATATACACAGTGTTTAAGTCGGTGTCTATTTCAATTCCAATAAGCCCAAACACGACATTGTTTTATTACGGCGTTCCAGTGCGGTAGGCACTGGTAGACCGTAATAAAACAATGTATTCAGCTTCATAATCAGATCAGTTCAATGGTACCATTTACATCAGTACCATTTATTTATAATATGTATTTGCTTCATCATAGTCGCTTAACTATTTGAGATATAAGGAGTTCCAGTGGCCATCTGTGGTCTTCTTTATCAGTACCACTTCACTAAAGGATACTTTCTGAGTGCGAATGCTTGCCATGTTATTGAAAATACCAAAATCGCTATATGTCTGCTTATAATATTTGAGGATTTCCCTTGATTTCCATGAGATCCCATCACCTGATTCTGATTTGGTCACAGTGTGAGAGTATACCCTTTCCAACTAATAATAATAATAATTTTATAAATCCGTCTGTATATGACGGAGTTATGTCCGAAAAAAAACACATTTTCTTCCAACTATGCTTTAATTGCATCACAATCACACTAAAAACTCAGTACAAAGCGAGTCTTTAATGCTCTAGAGCAATAAAAATGTATGAAATTTCATTATTGCACTGTTTTTTTTTAATCGCACCAAAAGTTGCCAATCTCAATGGATTAGCTCTATTCAGCCAGCCGATATCAATACTTTTTTTTTACGTACGTATTATTCATTTCTATACTACTTGTTCCAAATTTAAAAAATGATTGCTGCTAATTCTGATTTCAAAATGAAAGAAATTTAAAAAAGTGATTTATCTACTATTCCTATAGGTAATAGTTGAAAGAAAATCAGATTATGCACCTCGCCTTAAGTAATTTATATTGCCCTCGTGCCTGTTAGATTAGAGCCCTCGCTAGCGCTCGAGCTCTAAATCAGGCACTCGATGCAATAATCTACTATTTCCTTTTTGAGAAGTCTGAAAATTAAATTCTTCACCTTCTCAATTAAATTACGGTTTATTGATACATTGGATAAATTACTGACTCTAAAATCCTCCAAAATATTTGCGGTGGCAGTAAATCTATGAAACTATCGTTAAGGCTTCAATATAAACAGGATGTTATTCCATTTTTTTTAAACCCCGGTTGGCTACCTAATACTCGTCGGGAACGAGGCGCGGCGAGACAAAATCGCCTGTTCGCCAACCGATTTCCATGGAATTTTTCTATTACGAGAACAAATTGCACGCCTGCCGCGCGCCGCCTCAGCAATATTGTACACCAGACTTGGCGCTTTATTATTTATTATCTACTGAATATGAAGTTGTTCTTTAAAACTCTCGTGGAAAGTAATGAACGTATGATGCAGAAATAAGATTTTTTGACTGACTTCTCAAAAAGGAAATAGTAGATTATTGCATCGAGTGCCTGATTTAGAGCTCGAGCGCTAGCGAGGGCTCTAATCTAACAGGCACGAGGGCAATATAAATTACTTAAGGCGAGGTGCATAATCTGATTTTCTTTCAACTATTACCTATAGGAATAGTAGATAAATCACTTTTTTAAATTTCTTTCATTTTGAAATCAGAATTAGCAGCAATCATTTTTTAAATTTGGAACAAGTAGTATAGAAATGAATAATACGTACGTAAAAAAAAAGTATTGATATCGGCTGGCTGAATAGAGCTAATCCATTGAGATTGGCAACTTTTGGTGCGATTAAAAAAAAACAGTGCAATAATGAAATTTCATACATTTTTATTGCTCTAGAGCATTAAAGACTCGCTTTGTACTGAGTTTTTAGTGTGATTGTGATGCAATTAAAGCATAGTTGGAAGAAAATGTGTTTTTTTTCGGACATAACTCCGTCATATACAGACGGATTTATAAAATTATTATTATTATTAGTTGGAAAGGGTATACTCTCACACTGTGACCAAATCAGAATCAGGTGATGGGATCTCATGGAAATCAAGGGAAATCCTCAAATATTATAAGCAGACATATAGCGATTTTGGTATTTTCAATAACATGGCAAGCATTCGCACTCAGAAAGTATCCTTTAGTGAAGTGGTACTGATAAAGAAGACCACAGATGGCCACTGGAACTCCTTATATCTCAAATAGTTAAGCGACTATGATGAAGCAAATACATATTATAAATAAATGGTACTGATGTAAATGGTACCATTGAACTGATCTGATTATGAAGCTGAATACATTGTTTTATTACGGTCTACCAGTGCCTACCGCACTGGAACGCCGTAATAAAACAATGTCGTGTTTGGGCTTATTGGAATTGAAATAGACACCGACTTAAACACTGTGTATATTTTTATCAAAGTAAATAAATTTAAATTAAAAATTATTTATTTCTCCAACATAATTAGTCAAACAGATAGTGATTGGAGCCTTCCTTTAAGCAAGTAGCAGTAGTGCTACTTGCTTAAAGGAAGGCTCCAATCATACCATTATATAATCCTTAAAAATAATAAGAGTAATAATAAAAAATATATTCTATGAGGAATAAAATTAGGTCAATAACTGTAGAACTGCGTGATACAATTATTAGTATCTACGAGTATACCTACTATAAACACCAACTCTATGAAGTAAATAATAGATTTATTTCCCGAACAATGTTTTCCTAAAGTTGCGTCTGAAAAATAATGAAGATTTATCGCTAAGAGACACAGGCAAGGCAATTCAATGTTAATTATCACCTACGAATGATATAATTCGTCTAGACTTATATTTGTACTATCTATTGAGCAAGAAGTCACAAAAAGAAGAATAATTTTACTTACTTGTCTAAATCATGACATGGATATGGCTTATATATCTAATTAAATCTTTCTTTTATCATCTTTTTAATGCGACTAAAACTGCCTACAATATTTTCCGCATTTATGCATTTCTTTACTTAAGTTAAGTACGTAGATTATATCAGGTTTTTTTTTTAAATCTTCTATAGGCTCGCGCTTGACCACCATCTCACCTGATAGTAAGCGATGATGTGGTCGATGATGGAGCACGCTTGCCTAGAAGTTACCTATTCACTCTTGACTTAAAGACCTCTAGGTTGTAGCTATCGGGAAACAGACTCTAGCAGGGAATTCCACTCCTTAGCTGTACGCATAATAAAAGTATTGTCAAAACGTTTAGTGCGTATGGGTGGGATGTCCACCATGTACTGATGTACCGATGGCGCATCGCCGTAGGTCTGGTAGTCCGATGATGAAACGGGCTGGGCGGAATTAGATTATGCAATTCCATCGCTCACTCCCCGAAATGTAATCGATAAAAAACCGACAAGCTGGCAACTCGGCGACGATGTTCAAGGCTCTGGAGCTTTGACTTAACCAATGCCTCATCGCTGATGAGCCTCTTGGCCCGCTTTTCGATCGACTCTAGTGCATCAAGTTGGTATTTGGCAGATCCGTCCCAGAGCTGAGAACAGTACTCCATGCATGATCGAACTTGCGCTTGATACAAGCTGAGCAGCTGTTCTGGCGTGAAGTACCTTCTCACCTTTGCAAGGATCCCCAGCTTCCTGGCAGCCAGCTGAGCCTTTGTCACAATGTATGGGCCAAAATTGAGAGTCGATGTCAACGTAACGCCAAGAAGGATTTATGAGATCTAAGTATGTAATTTTTACCACCTGTATTATAATTTGGGCTTGTGGCTAGGTAATATCAAGCACGCGTTCTTCGAGGTTAAGTTTTGCTTGCACTGGTTGTGACCATTTATAACATACTAGCTTCTGCCAGCGGCTTCACAGTAACAGAACAGTGTTTTTTTATTCCCTTCGCGGTTAAAATTGTCAATTCTTAAACCAATCCACAAGGAAGGTGATAAAAGTGATATGAATAATTACAGCCCCATAACACTCGTTCCAATATTATCAAAGATCTTTGAAAAGATCATGCATGAAAAACTCTCCGGTTTTTATCCAACTATAAAATTCTAATTGAAGATCAATTTGGGTTCAGAAAAACAATATCGACTACTCGTACAACAGCTTGTTTTGCTCTTTTAAAATTAATTATGAAACGCCATAATGATAAACTACCAATTGTATCCATTTTTCTAGATATGTCCAAGGCTTTAGATTTCGTGAGCCATGGAAGGTCGCGAAGTCATTATGATTGTGAAGCCTATATAAACCTATTTCTCTGTTGCCCGTGTTATCAAAGCTATTCGAAAAACTGTTATTGAAACGGCTAAAACCGTTTCAATAACTATAACAAATTTGGGGCTGGGGTGTGTTGGCAAACTTACGCTTTGAGAATTCAGCGACAAGCTTTGTAGGGCTTGGCTTTGTTGATGCAGTCCTACCTTGTCTGGCTCCATCAGAGACGGCAAGGTGGCGTGGTTTTGAGGGAGAGCGCAACGGTCGTGTAGATCCTCAAGGCAAGTGCGGTGATTTACCTTCACGTGGTTGCCGCCCTGTTCTTGGTCTAGTTCCCTATGAAATAGACGTAACAGAAATCATCGTGCGACGTATCACAGGGGTGGAGAGGTCATGCCCCTGGGTGTCCACCATCGAACAAGATCGATTGATGGATAGCAATGACCTCCTGCGTGTTATTGCCGTGCGCGGGGACCCGTACGGAGGGATGAAGGGATCCTGGTGGTTGAGTGGAGCAGGCTGCACACAACACACCACTTTGGCCGGATTTCCTCTCAAACGGGAGGTCGTGGGGTAGCTACCCACGATCAATCGGCTGAGGCATCCCATAAGCGGGATGTCAAGCGAGGATCGGTTTAGTGGGGTGGCGTGGGGTTTCGGGATGAGTAGCGGCATAGTCTCGTGCCGTATACAGTCCCGTGATCTTCCGTCGCGTGCAGGTTCGTCTACTTTTCACTAAGCTGGTCCTATACCGAAGGAGTAGCTCTGGCGTCGCTTGTTTGAGCGAGCGACGTCCCCGACTGAGGGCTCCGTGGCGGGTGGAGAGCTCCAACGGTGAATAATCTGAATCCGAACTCATGGATAAAGAGACTAATAAATCTAAAAAAATAAAAAAAAAACAAAAACTGCGTCCCGCTCGTGCGATGCGCTTACACAAAACACACCAAGGGCTGCGTCTTCAGATGCACCTTTAATGACTAACCCAAGGGTTGCGTCTCAAGATGCGCCTAAGCGACAACCGCCTAAGGCTGCGTCCTCAGATGCACCCAATACACACAAACACTCGGCTGCGTCCAAGGATGCGATGAGGAAGGCAACCGCAAGGGATGCACCACAACAGGCTGCGTCCCAAGCAATCCCAACCCCATCTGTGTTCAAGGATGCGCCACCTAACACTACCCTGACCGAAAAGCCAAGGACAGTTCTCGATCACGGCGACTCGAAGAATACTGCAGACGTGGATGCGCCCAAAACACGGGTTGCGTCAGTGACTGCGGTCTCTGAGAGGGACCTGACGAATCTAGCCGAAGGCCCATTGGCAGGATCATCTAACGCCAATAAATGGCAAACAGTTCCCACCAAAAAGACGCTCCCCAAGGCGGTGTCTGCTACGGCGGACACACCAACAGGCGAGGCTGCCACCAGCGCTAAGCGCAAACGCAGCACGAGGCCTAGAGGGCGTAAAAAACAGGTAAAAAACTTGGAACAACCGGCTAGGGCGCAGAAGCGTTCGCGTCCCGAGGATTCCGCCACACCGACTGGGGTAAGCAAGAAGAGCAAGCCTGCTCGCTCCCATATGGTTGATGGAACCCTGGGAAGCTACGCCGAAGCGGCCGCGTCGTTCAGGAACAACGAGCTGTGTGTTGCCGTCATGACCGAGCCCTTCATGGACATGACGCAGGAGCAAGCGGAGGGGATCCGACAAACGATAGAGGACCAGCTCCGGGCTCTGCTGAAGGCAGTTCCTGACCCAGCCACCCCAACCCAAAATACCGCGATCCACTTTAGAGGTCGGGCCCACTACGCAGAAGGCGTCCTCAAGACATGGTGCGAGGACGACTTCACACTGGCCTGGCTCAAGGGGGTCATAAACAACACACTGTCCCCGTTACCGGAGACCAGACTCACCGTTCGGCCTCAAGCCGATATACCCAAGAAGGCATTGTGCATGCTGTATGTCCCCGAGAACAGCGAGGACACTTCAGACCTTCTCGGGATGTTGGCGAGGCAGAACCCTAACTTAAAAATTAACACCTGGACTCTGACACACGCAAAGGTTAGTCAGGAGCCACCGAGTACCTGTCTCTTCTTTCGTGTGCCGGAGTCCATGGTAAAAACCATTAAAGACCAGCAGAGGCGAGTATACTACCTTATGGGTAGTATATACATCCGGTTCCTGAAGGAAGGTGGAACCAAGGAGGATGCCGCTGCGCCATCAACCTCAACGACCTCGAATGCGCCTGAGGCGGAGCTAGGTCCGCCGCTGCCTGGGCGTTCTCAGTCGCCTCTCGCGACGGGGACCGCTGGGGAAGCGGTGGAACTGGCGACTTCTATGGCAGCGCTTGAGGTCGACTCAACTGAGGGATCAACACGGGATCCACCCTCGCCCGGACTAACTTCGGACGAGGACTGCTTTCCGCCGGAGGAGGGAAGTAGGGACGAGGACAGCGAACCCTGCTCCTCTCCTTTGCGGGAAGACTAGGATCCTGCAGACCAACCTCCAGCACAGTCAAACTGCGTCGGCTACTTTACGCAGAGTGCTGGAGAACCAACAAGAGAAGACCATCGCCCTCATCCAAGAGCCGTGGATTAGAAGTGGCAAAATATGCGGTCTTGCTAACATCGGAGGTAAGTTGCTGCTAGACACCTCCGTAAGTAATCCGCGTACCTGCATATTGGTCCCAAAACATGTACCTAACCTATTAATAAACGAATTCTGTTCAAGGGACCTGACAGCAACCAGGCTTTTCAGAACCGAACACGAACTCCCGGACATTGTACTAGCCTCGGCATACCTGCCAGGCGACGCGGACGTGCCTCTACCAGAGCTCGCCTTGCTGGTGGAGTACTGTGAAAGGGAGAAACTCGAACTAATCATCGGCACAGATTCCAACGCGCATCACACGCTCTGGGGTAGTGTCAAAACCAACAACCGAGGTGAGGAAATGCTTGATTTTATTCTTAGCAATAACCTTGTACTACTTAACAAGGGTTCTGAACCCACCTTCATAAACGCAAGATCGCAAACAATAATAGACCTAACTTTAGCAACTTTAGGTGTATCCAACTCCATCCAGGACTGGCATGTGTCCAACGAGATATCATGCTCAGACCATAGATCGATCCGTTTTACAATTAACTACAACTTAACCACACCACAACCAAGAAGGGTTCCTCGCAACACACACCAATCGAAGTTCTTTAGACTTATAGGTACTGAATTGGGTAGGTTACCCTCTCTTCCGGCTGAAATAACGATAACCAATATAGACGAACATGTAAACAAAATCACGTCCATCCTATTATCTAGCTATGAACAGTCGTGTCCCCTCACCATACCCAGGCGAGGAATCAGGCAGTCCTGGTGGAGTCCTGAACTGGAGAGACATCGACACAAACTGAGAAGGCTATTCAACAGAGCTAGGAACACACGGTCGCCAGAAGACTGGGATCGTTACACAACAAACCGCAAAACATATAAAAAACTAATTCGCCTCCGAGGAAAAACAACTTGGAGGCGCTTTTGTACTAACATTGAAAACAACAACCAGGCAATAAGGGTCAAAACATGTCTTGCTAAAGAGACAGACCTTTCTATAGGATGCCTGAAAAAACCAGATAACACTTATACAACAAACGACGCAGAAACTAGTGAACTACTCCTAACTACCCACTTCCCGGGCTACCAGATTGCCACCCAGCAAAACTGGGAACCGTACAGGGAGAGAGGGCTACGAGTAGCTTAGACTGGGAGGTGGCGTTTGATGTTATTGACAAAGACAAAATAACGTGGGCAATCAACACTTTCCTGCCATTCAAGGCAGCGGGGATGGACGGTATCTTTCCAGTTCTGCTCAGATGGAGCGGTGGTCTGCTGGCTGATTACCTCGTCAAGGTATTTCGGGCCTGCCTGGCTCACCGCTATATCCCCATGAAATGGCGCGAAGTAAAAATAATATTTATTCCGAAACCAGGTAGGGGCGACTACACCCAGCCCAAATCTTTTAGACCTATAAGCCTCTCCTCTTTCTTCCTGAAGACACTGGAGAGGCTGGGGGATAGGAAGATAAGAAACCAAATTTCGATACAAAAACCTCTGCATCCCAACCAACACGCCTACTGTGCAGGCAAATCAACTGAATCAGCGCTCCACAGCGTAGTCTCACGCGTAGGAAATGCTCTCAAAAACAAAAATTCAACCCTAGGCGCCTTCATTGATATCGAAGGTGCTTGCGACAAAACTAACTTTACTAGCATCGGTCAGGCACTCAACACGCACGGTGTTGCGCCGACGCTTGTAGAATGGATTAACAACATGCTAAAAAACCGAGCTATTAAATTTACTGTGAACACTACCATACGAGGTATCGTGAGTAGGGGCTGCCCACAAGGTGGGGTGCTGTCACCACTTCTGTGGAATCTAGTCGTTAATGAGCTCATTGCAGAGCTCAACGCCAGCAGTCTTTACTCGGTAGGATACGCAGATGACATAGCAATTCTAATATCGGGGAAATTTGAGGGCATCTTATGTGATCTCATGAGAAAGGCCTTCAAAATAATCTAGAGCTGGTGCACAAAGCACGAACTGTCGGTTAACCCCTTAAAAACGGAACTAATAATGTTCACCAACAAACGAAGTTTGGGACTGCATAGGCTTCCAAAACTTTTCAACACAGAATTAACACTTAAAGAGGAGGTCAAGTACTTGGGGGTAATTCTTGATAGCAAATTGCTCTGGAACAAGCATCTTGACTACAAACTCAACAAATGCACAATCGCACTCTACCAGTGTAAAAATATGTTAGGAAAAACATGGAGCCCCCATGTTTTTCCTAGTCCGTCTCCAAGGATTACTCTGTGGCTATACACAGCGGTAATCAGGCCAATGTTAGCTTATGGCGCTCTGGTTTGGTGGACGAGGACAGAACTTTCAACCACCATCACCCGACTCCAACGGTTCCAGCGACAGGCCTGTTCAGCTATCACCGGCTGCATGAGAACCACCTCAACAGCAGCCATGGAGATAGCCCTACATATAACTCCTCTGGACCTGTACATACAGCAAGAGGCGGCGCTAGCTGCTATCAGGCTAATGCATCTAGGCATATGGGGCAAAAACCTCACAAGTCCACACGCTAAAATCCTGGACCGGGCGATTGAGTATCAACCTCTCATCGCTGCTCCGTGTGATAGAATACAAAAACAACCTATGTTCAGCAAAAACTATAACATACAAACAATAGAAGAAGAAAGGGATCAGTCAGGAGCCAATGAAGTGCGAATCTACACAAATGGCTCAAAAACTAATAACGGTTCAGGTGCTGGCGTACACTCCGTTGACCTCAACATTAACTTTCACATACCGCTAGGCACACATAGCTCGATATTTCAATGTGAATGTGTCGCCTTAACACAAGCCGCAAAAACCGTAAAGCGTTAAGATATCCAGAACTACGGAATCAGATTCCTTTCTGATAGTCTGGCTGTGCTCAAAGCTTTAGAAAACAAACTAACTAACAACAAATTAATCTTTGAGTGCCACCTCGCCCTGGAGAGTATATCAAAATCCAATCGAATCACCCTCCAGTGGATTAAGGGGCACAGTGGATCCCTAGGCAATGACGCCGCTGATGAACTTGCAAAAAGGGGCTCCGAGATGTTAGTGCTAGGCCCGTACCCACTTATCCCATTGCCCTTCTCGCAATTTCGTGCGTGGATTCGTCAAACATCAACAGAACTACACAATAACAAATGGTCACGGGCAACAGCCTGTAGACAGTCAAAAATGGCTTTGCCGAAAGTACACCCGCGTCTCACTAAAAATTACTCAGCCTGAGTAGAAATACCCTCAAAATAATTATAGGGACAATAACGGGCCACACCCTTCTTAACAAACATTTATTCAACATAGGTGTCACGGACAGCCCAATTTGCAGGGGCTGTTTTAACGCCGAAGAAACAGCCGCCCACGTAATCCTGGAATGCGAGGCCGTGGCTTCTCAACGCGAAGAAACCCTCGGAACAGTGAGGTCGCTCCGTGAAGCCTGTGAAGCTCCCAGGAAGCTTCTGTGCTTTTGGGCGGAGCTGGGCTGGCTATGTTAGCCAGTACCCACACGCACAACGGACCAAATGGGAGTCTAAGTGCGGAAAAGGGAGTCC
Organism: Orthosia incerta; assembly: GCA_948252205.1. Lineage (NCBI taxonomy): Eukaryota > Metazoa > Arthropoda > Insecta > Lepidoptera > Noctuidae > Orthosia > Orthosia incerta. Next base: position 13,951,659 of record OX411747.1, read on the forward strand.
TACTACTACTACTACTAACGGCTAAAACCAATAATAGAAGATATAGACCTTATTCCAAATCATCAATTTGGCTTCAGAAAAAATACTCAACAATAGACCAGGTACATAGAATAACAAAAATTATTGAAAAAACGCTTGAAAATAAGGAAGTCTGCGCCACCGTGTTTTTAGATGTCTCGCAAGCTTTTGACAAAGTTTGACATAAGCGTCTAATACTCAAGCTCAGACGCATGCTACCAGAATTTGCAGATATTCTAGAGTCGTATATAACTAATAGAATGTTTAGAATACGGCAAGAAGACGCATATTCTGAGCTAAAAGCTATAAAAGCTGGGGTACCTCAAGGAAGTGTGCAAGGCCCAATTTTGTACTTGTTATACACATGCGACATCCCAGAACTGGATAATAACACCATTGCGACCTTTGCAGATGATAATGCAATTATGGCTACCGGATCAAACCACAGAGAAGCAGTAGAAAAAGTTCAACTAGCTGTGAACAAAGCTGGACACAAAAATGAAAGATCAAACTGAATGAGTCAAAATCAATTCACATTGACTTCACAAACAAACACTTGGACTATCACCCAATGTACATAAATGGCATGCAAGTGCCTTATGCTATTACTGCTTAATACCTTGGCATAACTCTCGACGCCAAGTTGCGTTGGAAAGCTTATGTCAAAAAGAAAAGACAAGAACTCGACATACGTTATAAAAGTTTTGGTTACTCGAAAGGAAATCCTGTCTATGAATACATAATAAAATAACCATATACATATACTGTTGCCAATTTGGACGTATGGTATCCCACTTTGGGGCTGTAATAAACAAAGCAACGTCAAAACAATCCAACAATTCCAAAATAAAGTGCTCAGCAATGTTGTAAATGCACCCTGGTACTTACGAAATGACGATCTTCACCGTGGCCTTAAAACGGAATTCGTCACCACCATCATCCAAAAATTTGCTGAAGCCCACGAACACAGACTTCGTCGACACGTGAATGTTGAGGCTATCCAGCTGCTAGACAATACAAACTTAGTGCGTAGACTAAAAAGAACTAAACCTTTTGAATAAGTGTAGTGTAATTAGAATGAATAATAGTGACAACGCTGTGCTATACATATAACACATGAACATAGTGTTTTTAAATTATATCAGACTCTAAGAATGTGCTACGGACTTGTGTAAAAGTGCAAATGGACACTATTCTTAGTTTTAACATAATCTATCACGTAACATATTAAGTTAGAGTTAACTGCTTATTAGTCTTTTAGGCTAGATCGTAATTAATTATTAAGAATTTAGTTCTTACTAATAGAGTATTAAAAAAATGTAATGATGACCCATAATTTTACAAATCATATTTGTACGCTAGAAACGGCAGAATATTATGATCGTAATACTTAATTCAAATAACAGCTTTGTACTATATTCTAATGCATTCTATTTTATAATATTCTAAGGGAACATTATACCGGGATGAAAAGTGGCCTCTGTGCTTTACCAGACTACAATATATCCTGTGCCGAATTTCATCCAGATCCGTTCAGCCGTGTTAGCGTTAATGAGTAACAAACACACATCCAAACTTTCGCCTTTATAATGTTTGTGAGAAATAAGACTAGGTACCTAGGAAATACAATAATAATATAATATTAATACTAGCATTTTTACTTATTATTTTTATACTAGCATACAGATGCCTCATCCCATACAAAGAAACCGTGCTGACGTAACTAGCGTTTTTCGTCTGATTAAGATGATTATTTTCTAAGTACTTTGGTCACGTTTGGTTCCGTACCACGGCCGTAGATGGCGTTAGCAGCGACCTGCAGTAAAATGATTTTCCCGGTTTGTGCTAATTTTTTCTTTAAATACAGTGACGATTTGATTTATAGTATTTTTTGCACGTTTTTACAATTGCATAGTATCAAAATGTGCTACGATACAAATTAAAAAAATCGAGTGGCACGCCTCAGAAATGTAAAACCACGTCATCTATTGGAATCCGTTTTAAATGATCCGTTCAAATAATCTTTGAATCTTTCAAATGTGAATTAAGAGAAGCTGGAAACAATTTATCGGATGCGGCTGACGGACGCGACTGACAGCTGCGACTTAAAGAGTATCTGGGTAATGAATGTACAATGTACATTACATTGTGCAAACTATCGGACGTAAGTCGCGGACGTGACCTTGGGCGTTCGGACGTCCGATAGAGATCTGGCTAGCTGGATGTTTGTGTCAGCCGAAAACGTCCGCGTACGGTGTGCACGGGGTGCGGGACGCGTCCCGACGTCAGAACAACTCAGACTATGCGATATCATGCACGTGCGTGCGAGGTTATAAATAAAAATTTAAGAAAAACTTATCGAGTGTGTTCACAGGAGATCATCCTTACTTTCACTACTCGACATGTTTCTACGTAAACATAATCTTGTTGAATAAGCTATATTGTCTATGGAATAAGCGCTCGGACGCGTCCGCAAGCCGCTTCCCAAACGACTGTGCACACATATCAATCGCGACAGTAAGTCGCGGCCGTCAGCCGCGTCCGATAATTTGTTCCCGGCTCATAATTTTGTGCGAGTTAGTTAAAAAAGAACATAAAATTATAGTGATAAATTCTAGAAAATATAAATTTTACACACAATTCAATAACAAATCATTGCATATCGCGCCATCCAGTGACATTTATTTGAACCAAATTTTCTTTGTTAGCACTGGGACCCCGTTTTTATGTAACCTCTACGTCGACGTAGGATTGTTGCTGGTCCCGACTGAGATTTTGTAGATCTTTGACAGTTGTTACGGGTAGTCAGAAGCCTAATTCGTTGTCGATCCATATAAAACGCCTTGGGAAAGGCTTAGCAGATGATGGTTATAATTTGGGATAATTGATATGGACCTAAACAGACAGCAAGCCTTAAAACGTCACAAATCGATGATAATAAACTACTGGTTGCAATACTTAATTTCGTAACTAGCAAGTTACGAAATTAAGTATTGGGACTTGTGAACTTTGTCTTAATAGAAACAAAACAGCGTCATCCCACCGGCCCCCTTCTACCATCGGATATCTGGACACACTGCAAGTTACCATCCTTACCTAGTTGCTGTTCTACTAATTCGTACCAACCTCTTCCAAACATCCTTCATAATGTGCACAGCAACGGAGTGGAACTCACTGCCTGCGTCTGTGTTTCCGAACGCATTCAACCCGAATCTCTTCAAAATTAGTGAACAGGCTTCTTCTGGGTAAGCTCACTCCATCGTCGACTCTGTCTGTCACCTCTGACCTAGACTACAGTCAAGAGCAAACCCAACTCAAATAAAAAACTGGCCAAGTGCGAGTCGGACTCGCGCACGAAGGGTTCCGTACCATTATCGCAAAAAACGGCAAAAAAATCACGTTTGTTGTATGGGGGCTCCCCTTAATTTATTTTATTTTAATTTAATTATTTTTTTAAGTGAATATACAACTAAATATTCTGTGAATATTTCAAGCGTCTACTTGTTGCCGTTATTAATATAAAGCAAAAAACTGCAAAAAAATCACGTTTGTTGTATGGGAGCCCCCCTTAAATATGAATTTTATTCTGTTTTTAGTATTTGTTGTTATAGCGGCAATAGAAATACATCATCTGTGAAAATTTTAAGTGTCTAGCTATCACGGTTCATGAGATACAGCCTGGTGACAGACGGACAGACGGACAGACGGACAGACGGACAGACGGACAGACGGACAGACAGACAGACAGACAGACAAACAGACAGACGGATCGTGAAGTCTTAGTAATAGGGTCCCGTTTTTACCCTTTGGGTACGGAACCCTAAAAAGAGTTTTGCTATTTTAGTTTTGTATAATTTTATTAAAGTTTAATAATTATTATTAATAAGAAAAGTTTGCTTATAGTGATAAAACTATTCGGTTATCCGTTATTTTCAGAGTATTTGAGACAGTGGTAAAGTTACTCTTAGTTGGTTTTCACTCGTTCATCCAACAGTGACAAACAAACGAGCAACTGCACAATTTTAACCAAGACGCCACAACGTTCCTCAAAGACAGTGGGAAATATATTTCACAGGTGGTTGAGTACTTTCGCCGGTCCGGTCCGTCGTCCGGCCAACTTGTCCTTTGTGACCGACCGGACAAAGAGCTAACGATGTGGTGTCCCAACTTCCACTTGCACGCATCACTGTTATTGTTTTAATGGTCACATTTTACGCCTTAAATATGAATTGTTTTGTATCTTTATAATTGCACTCGTGTGAGATGCTGGACTAACCACAGAATATCACAATTACGGTGTTTTGGCCACTTTGTGGAAATAGAATGCATCTTTCGCTTTTTATTTATTTTTATTGGTAAGAGATGATGTGGTCGTCGGTGAAGCACGCTTGCCTAGACGTAACCTATTCACTCTTGGCTTAAAGACTCCTAATTTTTAGCTATTGTCAAACACAGACTCGGGCAGGGAATTTCACTCCTTTGCCGTACGCACAATAAAAGTATTCCCAAATCGTTTAGTGCGTATGGGACGAAGTAACTATTTAGTAATCTGTGGTATGGGTGCGATGTGCCAATGAAATTAGTACTCCACCAAGACACACAGTTCCTGTACCGACTATTAATATGGAGGGACTGATATGGAAATATCTACATATTATTTTCAACATCAAGTAAGACCACGACTTATATAAACCAGACTAGTCATCTGTTTTAATTTAGAATTTTGTGATAAAACTTGTCTTCCTGACGTAGATTACAAGTCACCTTTGCTCTTGCGTAAACATTTATTAGATAATGATTTATTGTTTTCTAATACCTACACAGTCAAGAGCATATTAATAGATAATGTATATGTACCAGCTAAGATAGGTACATAATACAATATATTACATGGTATACAACATGTCAAGATAAGCATAATACATGAGACACTACACGACATTTTGACTGATAAAAATGTGTAGATTATCTCTTATAACAACCAGAAATATTTTCATGTTTGAAGATTTACAGAATGAGATACATACATAACATCACGACTGTTTTCTTTGAGTGGTTAGGCAGAAGTACACCTACAGCTCACCCACATTTGGCCAGTTATGTTTGAGTCCCTCACTCCTTACGGCCGGGGAGTTTGGACTTGTGCCCTTATCTACCGGGCTCAATTCCAGATTCCGGACTGCTACTAAGAAATTCCAAATAGAAAAACCCATTAACACTTTCACCGACCTGGGTATCGAACCCAGGACCTTTTAGTCAGCAGTAGCATTTGCGACAACTAGACCAATGATAGTTTAAAATAACTAAAAAACACGCTTTAATAGAAAACCAAACTAAAAAGTAGAAAATAATTTTCAAAAAATTCAATTAAGTATAGTGTAATTAACAAAAACATGTATTTTATTGTAAAAATGCGTGGGGTGCTTTTTAAGATATTTCCAATATGACTCTACTTTTACCAATATCTGTCAATAAAATATTATAACAATTGACATTAAGCACCCGACAATAAAAAAAAAATTGTGTTAATCACACTATTCTTAATTTAAATTTATTTGAATTAATTTCTACTTTTTAGTTTGGTTATCTATTAAAGCGTGTAATTTCGTTTAAACTACAATTTATTAATGCAATTACCTCCCTGTGATGGGGGTGGGTAATTAGCGTGCCCAATGCCTTCCCTGGATCACCTGGATGTGATAGTCGTTTCTCAGGCTCACTGGAATATTTATTTAATACGTATATTTGGCGCAAGGCACTACCGTATCTTCGAATATAACTAAAAATTAAGCCATGCGCATGTTTTAGCACGCACCTTGATACTTGGCACAAAGACACTACCAGGTATCGGATATAAAAAATCGCTATTCCTGAAGATCCTGGTAAGGATAATGGGAAAAACTATTCAAAATTATTGTATTGTCATCGGTCCTTGATAAGTGTGCAAAGTTTCAAATTAAGCCGACGTTTTGAAGTGGGTGAAAATCACGTTCAAAGATTCCGTTACATAGATACATAGACCAAGCTAATAAAAGCATGTTAAAAACAAGAATCAAACATTGAATTTGCAATATGCAATTGTCCGTTAAATATAACCAAACTCTATAAAAGGCTAATTAAACACGCAGGCACAGTATGATGCTAACTTAAGACTAAAGACCTTAAATAAATATCAATCACGTTCAAAGATTTCGTTACATAGATACATACATACCAAGCTAATAACTCATCCACTTTAAGTATATCATGGACTGTACACGTTCTGTCCATAGCTAATCTGTCTAGCTGAGAATCTGTCCAGTTGCTCTGGAGGGTTGAAATCATAGAGTAGGTTAGAGCAAAATCTATTTAGGTGTCATAAAATACCCCAGGATATATTATTTACTACTGAGCTAATGGTAACTAGCTGCCTTCGCCGAATATATCTTTATAAATTACCAGCTCTTCCTCGCGGCTTCGCTCCCGTGGACCACCCCACAGGACCTGTTTTCGGAATAAAAAAATAGCCTATGTCACTCAAGAATAATGTAGCTTTCTATTGGTGTAAGAATTTTTTAAATCGGTCCAGTAGTTTCGGAGCCTCTTCGGTACAAACAAAAAAACCTTTCCTCTTAATAATAGATATATAAAAAAAAAATGTATTAAATTGAATTAAATTGAGTTGAATTAAATTGAAATACATTGAATTAAATTGAATTTTATTAAATTAAATTAATATTGTTATAGTATAGAAGTATAGATAACCTACTAGCGGAGGCCATGCGGTTTCACCCGCGTAGTGCCCGTTCCCGTGGGAATACAGGGATAAAAAGTAGCCTATGTCACCCTGGAATAGTGTAGCTTCCCAACGATAAAAGAATTTTTGGAATTAGTCCAGTACGCTTTAAGTTTATTCGTTACATACAAAAATGCATATTTTTTTTTTCCTCCTTATAATATTACTTTAGAAGTATAGATATAGATTAGTATAGATGTTTTATTCTGATGTATAAGCTATATGTCTGTAAAGTTTCATTGAAATCCGTTTCGTAGTTTTTGCGTGAAAGAGGATCATATATAACATACATCCATCCATTCAATCTCACAAACTTTCACGTTTATAATAGTTGTAGGATGTGCTAACTAGATAGACACAACATACAATTTAAGAAACACTTAGATAGTAACTAAAGGTTGAAATATTTTAGCAACTCAATAATTGAACCTTTTGTATAGCAAGTAACATAAAATTATTTCGACATTCTCTAGTAACACTACCCTGACTGTGACCACCGCCTGGAATTTGATTCACAATGTCACAAATCCTCGTCCCGATCCAAAACAGACTTTACGTCTATAAAAAGAGGGTAGAATTTAGTACAAGCAGTGAAACGTGTATGAACATTCGATTACACACACCAGTGGTCAAGTATTTATCAATTAAAAGCAAATTTAGTTGAGCAGGCATCCCTGCCGTCGTGTTAAGGGCACATTCCTCGGTAATAAGCCTCGTGTACGGCTGTGCCGATATTAAATGCCTACATTTCAATCCTGTGGAGACAGCCATAATTAGAGGCTGTACAGTAACTCCAGTTTTAATGAAGATAACGTGTAAGGGAAGATATTTGGGTTAATCATTTCAGATACGCACAAAGTAGGTTCTTGATTCATGGAAATGAGTGTGTAGCAGACCACAGGAGACTTAGAGCAGCAGACTTGGAAATAATTACTTATGGTTCCCCTAGTCGACGGCACGAACAATTTTGTGCGCGGGGTTAAAATGCATGCTATCTCATCCGACAACACGTGCGAAAGAGATAGATGCTGTGATGAGCAGTAAGAAGCTATAGTTCGAGTACGAATTAGCACTTTTGCAAGTTTGTAGCGAAGTGGATGATGATTTAGGACGAAAACGAGCTCGCAAAATTTTATAAACAGACCTTTGGGAGTCTAGATATCATGAAAAAACGACTAAATGTATATTTTCAAAATAAAATTATTTGCATTTTTAAACTACTAGTCTATCCCTGTATGGTGGCCGTTTTTAAATTTTCCTTGATCTTATGGTATTTATTTTCGCCCAAACATGCTTTAAAATTAGTGTTGAAATAACTTTCGACGCTCATAACTTTCAATTAATTTATTTTTTTTATTTTTTATTTTCCATAAAGGGCTATTTAATGATGAGACAAATTGATATAATTTTTTTATTTTGAACACATCGTCAAACAATGGAGTAATCGCCAGACTACGTTTGTATGGAAGAATGATAGACTAGTGTAACCTTAATTTCCACATTGAATAAAGCTCTCTGAGCCTTTGTGAAATGTGAGGATTCGTCTTGAGGTTTTGGATTGCGGAAGATTTAGAAAAAACAAAACATTTTTACAAAAAAATACAATCGACCTCCAAAAAAAAAACACTACGTAAGTCGGTTGTATTTTTTTAAGTACTTTTATATTTCACTTTTTACTTGTGGTACATAATGAGCAAGTTCTATGCCAGAACATAACCGGTGAAATAAGAGCGTACCGGCGTGATGTTATGTTATGAAATGGCGTAAACATTAAACAGACATGCGATTTCAGCAATCCCGAAAGATTTGCCGTTGTTTATTGAAGAGTTCTGTTGTATATCTCCGAAGTTCATCATCAGATCTTTTCCAGATTTAAATAGGAGCATATGAGAAGCACCAGCTTTCAACTCTCAAATCAAAATCGGTTCACCTACTAAAAAGTTCAGAGGTGACACACATGAAAAAATACAGTCGTATTGTTAACCTCCTCCTTTTTGAAGTTAGTTAAAAATATATCGTTATCTAACAGAGAAATTTGTATTTTTTTGTCATCAAAGTGCTTATTAAAAAACCGGCCAAGTGCGAGTCGGACTCGCGCACGAAGGGTTCCGTACCATTATCGCAAAAAACGGCAAAAAAACACGTTTATTGTATGGGAGCCCCACTTAAATATTTATTTTATTTTGTTTTTAGTATTGTTGTTATAGCGGCAACAGAAATACATCATCTGTGAAAATTTCAGCTGCCTAACTATCACGGTTCGTGAGATACAGCCTGGTGACAGACGGACAGACAGACAGACGGATCGCGGAGTCTTAGTAATAGGGTCCCGTTTTTACCCTTTGGGTACGGCACCCTAAAAAATCTACGAATTGCAAAAAAGATGTGTGTGTGTACCTACGCTAGATAATAGATATGTATACAGTAATAGTTTCAAGCTATCAATTTAAATGTAAGTAACGTAATATGCGGACGTAGCAATGTGGTCTGTCACGTTGCATGGTATTTATTATATCGGCTCACACAACTGGGCACGAATAGTGATGTTTCCTGGGTGGAAAATATTTAGCCTGTCAGTGAGGTTATCAAATAATATTAAGGTCGTACCCTGACCAAAAAATCAGCATGAGATATGAGCATTTCTATTGGCCTAGCGGCACTGATGACGCATGAATTACAGTAGCGAATACGCCCAGATTTTAGAATAAAATCGAATATAAATCTTTTGAAAAAAATAATACTTACAAAATGTTCGTTATCAAATTGTCTATCCATTAGTGTTAGTACAAAAAATAATTCATGAACACTTTACGAGCAGATGCATGCTATCAATAATTATTTCTCATTTTTATGGTTTTGTTGGAAGGCGATTAATTAAACATATACCTCTTTAAAAAAAAAGTGTACTATTTTAGAATCAATATTATGTAGAAATTTAATGTTTTTTTATTAATTGATATTTCTTTTTAAATAAAGAGTAGATACCTCTTAAAAAGCAGCACAAAAACGAGTAGCACGGCGTTTTGCTCGGGGAGGCGCCGTGGCGTTTCTTCTAGGCAAGCGTGTTACACCGTCGACCACATCATCGCTTACCATCAGGTGAGATAGTGGTCAAGCGCGACTATCAATAATAAAAAAAACCCGTTTTTTTTTTGCTTTGTCAAATAAACTAGCTTCTGCCAGCGGCTTCGCCCGCGTGTTTGTTTGTCGAAAATTATCCTAAGGGAACATATTCCCGGGATAAAAAGTATCCTATGTGCTATTCCTGACTATAATCTATCTCTCTGCCAAATTTAATCCAGATCCGTCCAGCCGTTTGAGCGTGAAGAAGTAACAAAAACATACAAACACATTCATAGACTTTATATTATATTAGTGTGATAGTGTGATTAGTGTGATAGTGTGCTAAACAATTACAAAGTTAAAGCGCATAAAAGTTCAGGAGTGGGTGTTTGTGACGTCACTTTGTAAGTATAAAGTGTAGCACACCGTGACGTCACATGATATTTCAACGCACTGTATCGTAGTAATTTTTTGTTTACGTGCAAAAGAAATAATACGTGTCCAATATTTTTAGGTTAACTAACTGACGGACTAAATAGATATTGTTAGTCAAATACCCTATTTCTAGGATATTTTACAATATTTTTTTGTTTTTTAGTTTCAGCATATTGTTTTTATTCATTTTAATTATTGTTTTGATTTCAATTTTATGATGTTTTTTGTTACTATTTTGACTTCTATTGTAAATAAAATGTATTTTTTTATTTTTATCTTTGGCATTATGCTATCATTTATTTACAATTTTAATTTTATTGTAGTTTTTATTTTGACTTGAACCATTGTTTTTTTTATTACCTATTTATTTAAATTGTAATTATAAATTTTAATTTTGATTTTATATTTATTTTTAATAGTAAGCAATCACTTAATTTTATTTATTTTTATTGTAATTATAATAATTTAATTATCATTTGGATTTAAAAATTATTTTGATTTTAGTTATTTTTTGACAGAAATTGTAAGTTTAAATTGTAATTCTGATTTTAAATTTGAATAATATTTTTTTTTATTCAATCTCTTTATCATGTTGGAGCACTGTCGTCTCCAACCTGGAGGTAGGCGTTAATGGCTGCGACACAGTTTATAACTTATGTAGTCATTTCCGTACACTAAATTTGTAAATCGTGTTTTTGTTCCAAAATAAATAATTATTAATTATATTGCAAACCTTACCGGACACAGACTTCTAACAAGTTATGCTACAGCGCCTGATGCTTACTTATAACAACAGTCATCGATTGATCTAGCTAGGACCACACTGTTATTCCATCTCCACTATCAAACTCTTCTGCTTCAACGGCTATCGGTTATACCAACACGCTAAAGACCTACCCAACTCAACGTGCTATTGTCTTGGGTGGTTCCTTGTTGCTGTCTTAAAAGGCAACGAATCGATCTAGTTGATTGGATATCAATATACGGTCAACAGTCGACCGACGACGTCCATTGTCAATACTAGCCGATTATGGATTTATAGCTATTTAGCTATGCATATATAAGTTCGAAAGTCTGATGAGATAGTCTATTATGTAGTTACCGAGATTTGATTGTATGAATGACACATTAGGTCTGGTTATCATAAATTAGTATCAACTTCATTGCTACCACCAGTTGTACATGCACATTCTCAAATATTATTTATTTTTGTACTTGTTATATTTTGATTAAATAAGAGATTGATATTAGCACCAAAATTATCAAAAAAAAAATACCCTGAGCTAGGTAACAGCACCTAAGCTGTGTTTCAGGAGCCAAAACATCACTTTATCAGCCAAAGTTAAACATTTTTTTTATATAATATAAAATATGTTTTTCCCATAAGTACATTTGTTGATTGAGCGGTCAGCTTGTATGAAATGAAATGAAAAGCATTACTTACTTAATTCTGAAAATTTAATATTATACAATAGGCTATGCAAACCTTTTTTTAATAATTATTTATGTATCACATTTTAGTAGAGTACTTTGCTTTGTAAATTCTAACTCTTTTTAACATGATATTTATTAGTCATTTTTATTTAATTCAAAATAACACAGAAATATTCCACGTTGCCATACAAATTGATATCAAAACTAATATTATTCATTTACGTTTGGAATGAACGCAGTGCTTGGGCGTGATTCGAGCGACCCTCTAAGTTCGTCTGGCTAATCTAGCGAAGGGTCCGAATATAGTACATCTCAAATAAACAGATAATATAGGATTTTATTTACATGCAATATCATATAAGTAATGTATTATTACTCATATTTACTGATCTGCGTATTGCCTCATCCTATACAAAGAAACCGTGCCGACGTAACTAGCGTTTTTCATCTGATTAATCTTGTTGTTTTTGTAAGTACATCAATCGCGTTCGATCCCTTTTCACGGCAATAGAAGGTGTTAGCAGCGACTTGCAAGTAAAAGGGTTTTCTCGGTTCGAGACTATTTTTTCTTTAAATAATGTGAGGATTTGTTGATAGTATTTTTTTGCACATAAAAATCGAGTGGCATGTCTCAGAAATTTTAAAATGCGCCATCTATTGGCATTAATTTTAAATGATCTGTTCAAATAATCTTTGAAATGTGTATTAAGAGCCCAATATTCCATAATTTTGTACTTAGGAGAGTTGATTAAACAAGAACATACAATTATTATGTTCAATTCCAGAAAATGTTAATTTTACACACATTATCATCATCATCACAGCCTATCAATGTTCCCACTACTGGGACACAGGCCTCCTCTCTGTGAGAGGGAAGGGCCGTAATCCACCACGCAGGCCCAGTGCGGGTTGGTGGATGTCACATGTCTTCGAATTTTTGGTTCTAGGACATGCCGGTTTCCTCACGATGTTTTCCTTCACCATTTTGAGAGCAGTGGTGATGAAATAATTTACACAAATTAAAGCGCCTGCCTGGGCTCGAACCCACGACCTACAACTTCTAAGTCGCGGCCGATACCACTGGGCCACCACTGCTCTCCAATTTTACACACAATTCTATTGAATTGTGTGTAAAAGACTTTTTTTCGATTTATTAAGTGAAATGATGAAACTTGCCACAATACAAGGCGTCCTCGTTGAACATAAAATATAATCATCGCATAATTTAACTGGCCTGCTTAAACCTTCAAGCACTGCATACGTGACGCTATTTTTTATGTGTTGTTGTTGCATTTATTATAGTTTAAGACTTTTATTATTCAGACCTCATTAAGAATTAACAATAATTCATTTACTGAGAAACTAAATTTACTTAGAATGTATTATACATTCTAAGTAAATTTATGAGCGCACAAAAATGACGTTACAAGTAATTATAATATAATAATAATTATGACGGTTGTGATAAAAATAAGTAAATATCAACTATACTTCATAAAAGATAGCTTGATCTCTGCGACAGCTGTCAGTATCAATACAGTTCACTGACTTATAAACCTATGGACTTGCCATACCTACGAAATTAGCGTGCGTACCTACATAAATCGGGCAATTAAGATGGCTGCCCATTAGCCAATGAGGTAGGCCATTTGCAACTGTTTGACAGCACAACTACACAGATAAACGTACATATACGGCACACAACTACCAATTTTACTCGGCAATCAAAATGGCGACTGGTCACGCATAGACATGATTTTGACGTCACTCAAAAGTGTTACCAAGTTTAGTCCTTGACAAACATTTAAATATCTCTCTTTTCATAAGCAGCTCTTGGTTAGTTAAAAAGAGACAAAACGCTTTTTGACATGCGTGTGTCGATATTATAGATATTTGTATAACTATTCTTCATATAGTAGAATATGCCGTCTCCATAGTTTTCCTACCTCATTGATACAGTTACAATAGCGCTTGACAGGCTAACAATAACGTATACGTCAGTTTGACATATGTCGCAGAGATCAAGCTATCTTTTATGAAGTATAATCACCAACCGAGCAAACACTGATATCCAACTTAAAAGTGGATGTATTACTAGATGTGGCATACATGGCAGCGTACTGACTAATAATGATCTTTTTTATGTTTTTTTTTTGTTATTCACACATTATTTATATATAATGATTTATTATTTAATTAAGTTTTCATAAATTTCCTTGCAGACTAAAGTACAGAGCATGCGTTTCCGCAAACTTAATTGCAAGAAAAGGAAATCTACTACACGGTCAAGATAACTGTGCACCCGTGATTTCAACTAATGGACTCCGCACTAAATCGAGGCTGTTTCGTAGAGCCTCATAGAGGTTTTAACAGTTTGTTATCCTAACTAGGATCGATGCAGTTATATTGTAGTTGTGTTATCTACACCCATGCTATAAATCCTCCATAAACGTTTCGGAAACAGTTAGCTTATTGCCAACATTAAAACTACATGTGTCATAGTAACCATAATATCATCCAAACGAGTGTTATAATGTTGTACTAAATTTCAGTATGCAACTCCTTTGCTTTGCGATCCCTTCCATACTCATCAAACAGCCATATTCTCACTAATCAATTCGTGGTATCTTTATGGATTTCAAAAAGACAACATTTGTCATACACGCGATTCACTACCACAGCGCCGTAATTAAAAAAATAACTTATAGGTTATTCGAATTCACGTGGTATCCCGCCATTTTTGTTCGATATTAGTGAGGATATTAGTATTGCAAAACCTTTCAGATCCTTTTTATAGAGGATTCATATCATGGGTGTAGGTAAATTCTTGTATGCAACTGTACATAAGGTATTAAAACACTCATGTGATACTATTATTACACTCGTCTGCGCCTCGTGTATTAAAACCACATTCGTGTTTTAATACCCTTTATTATACATCAGTTGCATACATAACTATAATAAATAGTATGAATACATCCAAAAATTAAAACGTACCTAATTAAAAGTGTCATAAAATTAAGATTTATTACAAAGGTACAAAGTTGAAGTTATGTAATTGTATGATAACAATGCTATTAAATTATTGTGGGGTATACAATAATTTAATAGCTGTTTCAAATGAGATTGATTAAGTACCTATTGTCTAAATATGTGCATGTTTACATTAACAGTGAGTTATGTAAGTAAATGCTTGCAGTTTTCAAGCACGAACACAACTAATAAATAAGGATAAATCTATATTATTATTCATACCTTTCCTCTAAACCACACAGGTTTAGAGGAAAGGTATGAATAATAATTCTTGGGAAAATACGAAACGAAATTTCGCTTCTAACTATTTTGTGAGTAGGTACTGTAGCAGAAAGTTCCACTCAAATTCTTTTTCATGGTCAATTTAAAATATAATACAGTTGTCGGCATCGAATAGGCCCTTGCAAATCTAATTTTCGCCTCTTTGGGTCCATGTTAGGGCAGGCACTACACTACTTATGAGATTTAACTTTTTATTGTTGGATCCTGGTTGGATCTTTGACCTCTAGGGATGTCCTACAATTGACTTAAATAATTCCTGCTCCGGGGGAGTGCCGGGTATCTAGATGGTTTCTCTTATCACTTCTGTTATCTATGAGTCACTCTATCGTATTACCACAGATAATATAATACTAGCATAGCATTTATCAAAGTTGATATTGCGCATTTTTTTATAGTATTGTAATTCTGAAACATGGAGTTCCAGATGCGATATATACAGTTTATTTTAGCCTTGCTTTGGTCTTGTCTGTTCTTCTCCACGTAGGTATTTTTTTAACGGATGGTAAAATCACTTAAATCATGATCCAGCCCTAGTCCAGTTATCTCCACAGGATCGCCCGGTAAAGCAGTAGCCAAACACTCTGAATGAACTGCGAAACGGGAATTTAAAAAAATAGAAAAGTCCTTTGTTTGAAATACTATGAAATATTATGAATTCTATGGAATATGAACAAGCGAAGACATGTGACATCCACCAACCCGCACTGGGCCCGCGTGGTGGATTACGGCACCATTCCCTCTCACAGAGAGGAGGCCTGTATCCCAGCAGTGGGAACATTAATAGGCTGATGATGTTATGTGATGATGTGATGAACAAGCGGGTAACGTGGGTTTTCCTCCACATAAGATCTAAGGGTCACTAAACTTTAGATAAGACTTAGTTACTACAACAATACCTGTGTTAGACTAATAAACAATCATAATTATAAAAGTAATCACAAAGTGAAACTGGTTATTTTGCGATTTAGAAAAGTAAACAAGTTTTTTTTTAAACTTTGCCTCAAACTAGGAATTTGTTCCTGTATCGTGGGATTCGTGGGTGCACACACATACACAAGACACCCAGAACCGGAACAATTATCTGTAGGCCATACAAATAAAAAACAATTTATTTCTAGTTTCAAAATTTTAGGCACTGAACCGATTGCGTACCCAAGTAGGCCGCTGCAAATATAATTATTGGCCCATCAAACCAAACACCTATATACTACGAGTGCGGTGCTCCTGTTCTGACTATGACTATGTCATCTGACCGTTTACCCGAATCCTAGATGAACAAAACAACGCCGCCGTCCCTGCAATAGACTTTGCCACGTACCTACTAGCCGTAACAGCACAATTCAAATGTACTGCGACCATTGATATATTAAGGCTTATATATTCCCCAATGTTAACGCAGTACTGGCCGTGCGCCCACTCGGAACCAGAATATCTATATTGAACCTCCTTTTGGACAGTTTTGTGTGCAAAATATTCTTATATTTACAAATGCTATTTCAGTTATGAAGAAATTCTAGCCATCAAATTTTCTGTGTACAAATAATTTTAAACTTTAAGTCGTTTTGGAGGAGTATCAAGAAAACCATGTTTCACAAATAATGTACATGAAACAATACTAAACATATATTTTTTTCAAACCTAAAAGGTTTAAAAAAAATATATGTTTAATAACCTAGCCGTTGCTAAAAATTATGCTATAGAAAGTTACCGTTTTACAGCACTAAAGCGGTTATATCAATGACTGCGACACGAAAAGTAGAAGTTTACTTGTTTCTGTATTTTTATCTTCATTAACATCCGCAAAAGTTCAAAGAAAATGTAAATCGAACATTACTGTAATTGGAAATGCATTTTCGATTAAATACGGGTTTTTTGCATTTTCTCTTGCACTGCAGTGAAAAGTATAAGTAGGTTTTATTGTGATAACGGATTCTATTGTTATTGTTGGTAATAAGATAACCAAGAATAACAATGGAAAAAGATTGTGGTCTTTTTAATTTTTAAGAGGAAATGCGGTCGCAGACATCCGACTGAATATCCTAAGTAAAAAGTCATAATTCGAGGTTTGGCTCTCGCCTATTCATCCTCCAATATTGGACCAATTTAAAAGACAATCCATAAACTGAAAAAAAAGATATGTACCTACTGTGGGGCTATGTTTTCTTTTTGATGATACATTATCTTCTTTAGAAGCACTAGAACCTTAAAAAAAAACTCAAATTTGCGCTGTCAACAGACTTCTAGCACATGAGCCATGTATACTCATGTGCTTCTAGTGCACAAGATTGACAACTAAAAAAAAAACGTAGAAGCACAACATATTATATCCGTTTTATTCAATTTATGGAATATCTTTTAAATTTGTTAAATACTGGAGATGCGAGAGCCAAACCTCAAATTATGGCTTTAACTAAGGAAATTCAGTCGGAACTCTCTGCCCGCATTGCCTCTTAAGGTCGATCATTCTTCCATACAAACGTAGTCTGGCAATTACTCCACTGTTTGACGATGTACGTTCAAAATAAAAATGATATCAATTTGTCTCATCTAGCCCTGTATGGAAACAAAAAAAACCGGCCAAGTGCGTGTCGGGCCACGCGCAGTAATAGGGTTCCAAAGTTGCATAATAATCCGGACTAAGAAGGGGGTTTAGTTGTTATTACATGAACATTAAAACGGTTTCAGCGGCACACAACGTCTAAAAACGGGCCAATATAGGATGATGTTTTTTTTAAATCTATATGCTTGAATTGACCACTATCTCGCCTGATGGTAAGCGATGATGTGGTCTACTGTGAAGCACGCTTGTCTAGATGTAACCTATTCAGTATTGACTTAAACTAAATAAGGACTAACTGGTAACTGAAGAAGGAGTTATAAAATCCAACTTCGCAACTGAAGTTAGAAAAATATTAGCGAAAGGAGCCGATACGAGCGCGCGTTAGAGCCACGGGGAATGGTATGGCTCGTTCCTGGATCCTTGCGCGCACGCTCCTCGTTTATTTCTCTTTCGGAACTTGAAAAATTTGCTATGTATTCACCTCTAATCTGCGGTATTGACTATTTCGCTATTGAAAGTTTTACGCTACTCAATTAGTGATGTAGTTGGGTCGAATATTTACTTTAAAGATGGATATCGACAAAAGAAAATAAGTAATTTGCTTGGAAATCGAATCTAAATTGACTTTATAATGCAAAACGTCGAAAATACTTCTACACTAACACAAAATAGACTCCCCCGCGTGCATGCGCCGTATGGACTACGGACCGGTACTGCTAACGACTCCGGCCACTCCAATGCGTTATTCGAGCTTAAACATTATTATATAATTCAGAAATCATTATTATTAAGGATTTTATGATTTTATTTTAGCTAATTAACAACGAATTTAAGTAATTAAAACAACAAATTTAAGTAATTTTTCAATGGCATTTGTACAAAATTTTTACTGCTCCAAGTACATTTCATAAGTTGGTCGACTATTACTCTTAAACTTGTAAATCCTACTTATCCGTGATAGTTTTCCTATTAATTTCGTTATATATACTACTGCCGTGATTTTTTCATAGCCAAGAGCAACCATTTCGCTGGCAGGGGGGGGGGGACACTTGACTCTAACATAAATGTGCAATTTAAAGCTTAATTTTACGCAAATGGATCTCTGAATCGAAAAATGTTTTAAACAAACCCATAATATTTTTAATGGCCTATCCAACGATATCCGACACCATGGGACAGATGAGAAAAAAAATACAGCCCCACTTTACGTCTATGGGAGGTAATTGCAAAACAGCCACCATACTGGGATAGATTAGTATTTCAGCAATGCAAATAATTTTATTTTTTTTATTTATATTTAGTCGTTTTTTCTTGATATCCATACTCCCAAAGGTCTGTTTATAAAAAAAATCGCGCTCGTATACTTCCTAAATCATCATCTACTTATATTTCGCTTCCAATTTGCAAAAGTGCTAATTCGTATGCGAACTAGCTTCTTACTGCTCATCACATCTTCTATTTCTTTCACACGTGTTGTCGGTTGATATAAAATGCAAAATAGTTCGTGCCGTCGACTAGGGCATCCTTAATACAATTTGTGGCGGTCAGATAGTCGCTTCATTGTTAATACCAGCTGAATTCGATTAGACTAAATGCTGAGCCTAGTAAAGTTGAGAAACGGCTAGATAGATTGTTTGTTTTTAGGGTTCCGTTCCCAAAGGGTAAAAACGGGACCCTATTACTAAGACTCCGCGGTCCGTCTGTCTGTCTATCCGTCTGTCACCAGGCTGTATCTCATGAACCGTGATAGCTAGATAGTTGAAATTTTCACAGATGATGTATTTCTGTTGCCGCTATAACAAAAAATACTAAAAACAGAATAACATAAATATTTCAGTGGGGCTCCCATACAAAAAACGTACTTTTGTTGCCGTTTTTTTCGATAATGGTACGGAACCCTTCGTGCGCGATTCCGACTCGCACTTGGTCGATTTTTTATTGTAAATGTGTCCCATTTTATAAAGAAACGATAATTATCTATTTTTCTTAGTTTTTTTTTTTAACCGCCGAGAAAAAGAAGTTTCTCAATTCGACACGTATATATTTTATTTTTTACATACGACCACTCATACATTTGCATAGAGTGGCCCGACTTTAAACATTATTTTTTAATGGAAAGAGTATACCTCAAAGTTGGTCCCATTTTAATTTGAATAATAAAATCCACCCATAAAGGTAGAAAAAGGATTTATTGAGAATTTTCTCTGTGAATTTTCAATTGTGAACCGATTCTTCCGAAAAGACTTTATAAACAAAAAAAATATTGACGAAATAACGAACTGAAAAGCATGAAATAAAATAAAACTTAGAGTCTAGGATTTTGAGCTGGCGCCCATAAAAAGGTATTTTTTGATAGGTAGGTAAGAGTGACAAATTTTAGCAGAAAGGAAAACACGGCAAGATATTCATATTATTTGCATACATAAGATGACGCAGAATACCGAAATAACCGTCGTCACATAATTTGGAAAAAATACCGGTCTTCACAAAAATGCATCCTAATAAGGCCTCGTTCACAGAGAAGATCCGTATTTCCAGGATCGTTTTAACGGATTTGTCGCTACTGGGGGTAATGTTCACACCACATTTAGAGTACCCTTTTAACGGATCCGTCGCTACTTGGGATAATAGCACGAGCACGACCCGCGTGGCTTTGATCAGATAAAACGGATCAGTATTTTTAACCGACTTCAAAAAAAGAAGGAGGTTTCTCAATTCGACCGTATATAATATGTTTTTTTTTATTTATTCAATATTTATTTAACCATTTATGCACACACACATAATATCGAGCAAAGAAGAAGAAAACGAAAAATAGGTAATGCTTATTTCTAAAGAAATCTCTTCCAGCATACCTGCGAAAGGAAAGATGAAAAAAAGAGATGTAGACATAGTGTGTTGAGTTAAAAGATAATTAACACAAGACGATTTAATGTGTGTTCGCGGATAACTTCGTCATTAATGAACCGGTTTTGATTATTGTTTTGTTGAAAAGGAGATATCCCAACGGTGGTACCATGATAAGGAAACCATCTGATGATGGGATCATAGAGAAATCGAGTGAACTCCTCAAATATTATAGGCATACATATAGCGAGGGGTAAGCTTAAAGTCACCCAAAGGGCAATGGAGAGGGCTATGCTCGGAGTTTCCTTGCGTGATCGAATCAGAAATTTAGAGATCCGCAGGAGAACCAGGGTTACCGACATAGCCCGAAGAAATGCCAAACTTAAGTGGCAGTGGGCAGGGCATATTGCTCGCAGAACGGATGGCCGATGGGGCAGAAAGGTTCTGGAGTGGCGACCGCGAACCGGAAGACGCTGTGTTGGAAGGCCTCCCGTCAGGTGGACCGATGACCTGGTGAAAGTTGCGGGGATCCGCTGGTTGCGGGACACACGAGACCGGACAATGTGGCGACGCTTGGGGAAGACCTATGACCAGCAGTGGACGTCTTTCGGCTGATATGATGATATGGCGATTTTGGTATTTCCATCAATGATGCAATCATTTGCACTCAAAAAGTATCTTTTGATGAAGTGGAATTGATTGTTTGGGCTTATTAGAATCGTCATGAGATGTACTTTGGCTACAAATGATTTTCATGTTAATCGGAGGTACATACCAAAACTAAAAAGAGGAAAATAAAAATAATATTTACAAAAAAACAAACCGACTTCCAAACAAAACACTTCAAAGCGAAAAATAAGTTTCTTTTCCGAAGTCTGTGTCGAATAACGGAAAATAATGGGTAAAAAAGACACCGACTTTTGGAAGTTGGAATTTTTGTAAAAAATATTTTTAATACTGTTATGTGTGTGAACTCGCTCATACAACTACCTACGCTATTGCCATATAAAAACGTATACGATAAAGCGGACCCGTAAAACGGACTGCTGTATATTTTGTCGGATCGGTATTTTTACTGGATCTGGCATACTGTCATGTGTGTAAAGCCGCTCATAAAAGTACATACGTCAGCGCCGATAAACGTAACCTAAAACCTAAAACGGACCTGAAAAGCGGACCGCTATGTGAGCACTAACATCAAATAAATAAGGTTATTCTCAAGACCAAATTTTAAGTATTTGTATGAATTTTTCTTCTAATTTATTTTTATCGTTTTCCTTAATGTCTGGGTAACTTATACGAATTGGTAAAACCTATTGTCGGTAATTGAGATAGCATAGTTTTTTGCATAGCTTTAAGCAAATAAATAATGTTTGTGTTTTCGTTGAACTATTGGCGTTCGGGATTCCCTGTGATTTTACTTTTATCTTTATAGCCTACGGCTCAATATGGAATGTTATACGGAATTCTCTCGAATGGCTTATACAGAATGTTCAAAATAAATTGTTAAATAATTACTTATTATTTATTGATATACTTTGTATAATACCAGAAACAAATTATAAACGCAAAGATTATTCCTAACTTCAATCCCAAGCTTATTAATTTTATTAATATTTAATTATACCTTGGTAAGACAATGGATCCGTCTCCAGTGGCAGTGTTTTACTCTTTCTCAGTAATTTTTGATTCGACTAGTTTAAAGACTACACAACCCGTCTATCACAATGTATTAATAAGAATACATGCACAATATAAAATTCTAATCGCATCACATGATAGTTTGCCGTTTACCCTGAGGTAAACCTGACCGGTTTTTAACGACTTCAAAAATATTTTGGTAATATTGTTGGCATACTGTCATTGGAATTGCAATATATTCACATACTAGCTGTGCCCGCGGCTTCGCTCCCGTCATCTGTCTGCCAACCCTACCCTACTTACCTTCCTGCCTACCCTACTTACCTACCTACCATTTTTTTTTCTATAGTCATCATTCTTTCGCGGAGAATTTTAAGATCGCCATTCAGAAAATGTATTCAAATGCACAACGCCATCTATCGAATAGCGAGTTCAACTGTCCGAGTAACTGAATTGCGTGAGCTGTGATAATTTTACTTCTTGAACACTTTAAATTCATCTAACTTTTGATAGAGTGAACCGATTGCGATGAAACAAAAACTAAGTAATTCTTCAAGTTACGCACAATTTTTATGTATAAAAGTTATTTACATTGGTTTCGTACATTTCACGTGATGCGTGCACAAATAAACAGACAAAAATTCCAAAAATGCCGGAAATAGGTTCTGTTGGTTATCCTTTAACACCCTGGCTATTTTTTTTGAAAAATTTTCGATGTACAAAAATTACTTTTCTACAGATTTATTATATGTATTGATTGATGATGATGATTGATTGATGATGATGATGATGATGATAGCTGTGCCCGAGGCTTCGCTCCCGTCATTGTCTGCCAACCCTACCCTACTTACCTTCCTGCCTTACTTACCTACCTACCATTTTTTTCTATATAGTCATCATTCTTTCGCGGAGAATTTTAACATCGCCATTCAGAAAATGTCTTCAAATGCACAACGCCATCTATCGAACATCGAGTTCAACTGTCCGAGTATCTGAATTGCGTGTGTTGTGATAATTTTACTTCTTGAACACTTTAAATTCATCTAACTTTTGGTAGAGTGAACCGATTGCGATGAAACGAAAACTAAGTAATTCTTCAAGTTACGCACAATTTTTATGTATAATAGTCATTTACATTGGTTTCGTACATTTCACGTGATGCGTGCACAAATAAACAGACAAACAGACAAAAATTCCAAAAATGCCAGAAATAGGTTCTGTTGGTTATCCTTTAACACCCTGGCTATTTTTTTTGGAAAAAAATTCGATGTACAAAAATTAAAAGCTACAGATTTATTATATGTATATATATATATTGATGATGATTGATGATGATGATGATATTGATTGATGATGATAGCTGTGCCCGCGGCTTCGCTTCCGTCATTTGTCTGCCAACCCTACCCTACTTACCTTCCTGCCTACCCTACTTACCTGCCAATTTTTTTTCTATAGTCATCATTCTTTCGCGGAGAATTTTAACATCGCCATTCAGGAAATGTCTTCAAATGCACAACGCCATCTATCCAATATCGAGTTCAACTGTCCGAGTATCTGAATTGCGTGTGTTGTGATAATTTTACTTCTTGAACACTTTAAATTTTTGATAGAGTGAACCGATTGCGATGAAACAAAAACTAAGTAATTCTTCAAGTTACGCACAATTTTTATGTATAAACGTTATTTACTTTGGTTTCGTACATTTCACGTGATGCGTGTACAAATAAACAGACAAAAATTACAAAAATGCCGGAAATAGGTTCTGTTGGTTATCCTTTAACACTCTGGCAATTTTTTTTGGAAAAATTTTTCGATGTACAAAAATTACTTTTCTACAGATTTATTATATGTATATATTGATATGCTACAAGAATTGCACCATATTCACATATATGTTACTCTGTATTCTGGCTTCTATACCGTTCTGTACCGTATGGTGTCGGATCGGACGTAAAGAATTTCACCATCCCATATCTAAGGGCGATTACGGCAAATCCCCCAAACCAAAATCAATAGCACAAAGAAAAAACGGCCCCGAAGGCCCGGCAGCCCGTCTACCCTCGACTACGGTAGCGGTCGAGGCCATAGCGTGGCAAGAGGTGCGAAGCATCCCCGGAGTGGACCCGGCTACCCCAATAAACACCGACGACTGGACCTCGCAACATATAACACGCGAACACTCCGGACCGACGAGAAGATAGCCGAACTCGAGGAAGAATTGAGCAAGTTGCGATGGAGTATTATAGGGTTATCTGAAGTCCGAAGAGAGGGGGAGGACTCGATAATCCTCAAATCCGGTAACCTGCTCTATTTCCGAGAGAGTGACCAGCAGTCCCAGGGTGGTGTCAGGTCCCTTGTGAACAACGTGGTGAAGATCGAGAGTGTGTCAACCAGGGTGGCGTACCTTATACTCAGAATATCCGCAAGATATTTGCTGAAGGTCATACTGGTCTACGCCCCGACCACCTTATCATGGGTATTTTGTCAATCCTCTAAGTTCCTGTCTTGCTATTTTTTTTGTGATAGAGTACTAAAACTAATAGAAGTCGGTTCCAGTCGGTTTATCTTTTGTAAAAACGTTTTTAAACTAGAAATCATTGTGCAACATCACAAAACAATCCATTTGAGGCATAAAAAAAACTCGTGTAACAAAATGACTGAACAACATCACGGGTTACCGTTTATTGCAACAATTATTTGATTATTGAGACTTACAATCACGCTATAGATAAATTTACTGGTAGGTATGTAGTTCAAACTTCAAATACGCATAATGTTTGTCCTCCTCAGTGTTATATAATAAGGTTAATGTCAGTAAACGATACACATTGAACTTGTGTCGGACTCGGGAACGTCCGATAGTATTAAAATAATTGGCGCTGGACGCTACACTATAAAATTAATTATTAATTAATTTAAATAAAAAATGCTTCGGAAATACTGTGTAATTTTAGTGTTATTGTTACAAATATGTTTAAGCTACAGTGCGTATGTGAAGGTGAGTACAGATTCTTTTTGCTTTATCTTGAACATGGTTTTAGGATTATCGTGTTTTGCTCTAAATATGAATATGAATGATAAACAGCTTGTATTTACGTAGGAGGACTGTTGTGTGTGGGATTAAATACTATAGTCGTCACAATCTAAGAAGTCCTAGACCTTTCTCATTTTACATGCCGCGATAACTTTCTACGTAAGAAATTGAAAAATCAAATTCATAATCCTAATTAAATACTACCTATATTACCGATACACTATGACAACGAGTATCATTCGCAAGCATCAAGTTTAATTATTATTGTATCTATTTTTGTAGCTGTCAAAACGGGCCTTTTATTTTTTGACAACTTTAACAAATAGATTTTTGAATCGATTTGCGTTTTGTTTCAAGGTGGTCCAGATTATATATTTTGTTATTTATTTAAATCCAGTGTCATTATGTTTATTTCATATATGTAAGTAGATATTTTGTTTTTATTTAAGACAAAATTGACATCATTAGCAAACCTCAGTTTGAGTAAATAACAATATTTTTTGGCCCTTTACGGCGCACCGGTGTGGGCGCATTCCCTGAGGCGGCGACCAGCCCGCTCGTTGAACGCGTCCCAAAGGGTCATGGCCATCCGGCTGGTCCGAGGATACCGCACGGTCTCCGGTGAGGCGGCGAGCCTCCTTGCCGGATTGCCGCCATGGGACCTGGAGCCAAAAGTCCTCGCGCACATTTGGGAGTGGCGAAAGGACGCGAAACGCCGGGGCGAAACTCCGCTGCCACGACAAATCGCGGCTTGGCGGACAGAGCTCCGGCAGGATCTCATGGCGTCATGGAGAGAGCGA
Source organism: Orthosia incerta (assembly GCA_948252205.1). Classification (NCBI taxonomy): domain Eukaryota; kingdom Metazoa; phylum Arthropoda; class Insecta; order Lepidoptera; family Noctuidae; genus Orthosia; species Orthosia incerta. The sequence goes on from OX411747.1 coordinate 13,977,581, forward strand.
CTGTCGCAACCCAGTGCTGGGCACGCCACAATTGCGGCGATAAGGCCCCTCTTTGAGGAGTGGCTTGAGAGGCGCCACGGCGTCCTCACCTTCCGCCTGACGCAGGTCCTCACCGGACATGGCTGTTTCGGGAGTTTCCTGTTCAGGATAAGGCGGGAGGAAACGCCCGGGTGTCACCATTGTGTGGATCGCCCGGAGGACACGGTGGAGCATACGGTGGAGGTCTGCCCCGCTTGGGCGGAGCATCGCCGTGTCCTCGTGGAGTCGATCAGCGGTGGCGACCTCTCGCGTCCGGCCCTGGTTCAGGCCATGCTACGGAGCGAGAGGGCATGGGAAGCTGTCTCCTCCTTCTGCGAAGCAGTAATGCTCGCGAAGAAGTAGGCGGAACGCGTGAGGGAGACGCAACGGAGACGCCCTCATGCCCCTAACCACCGCAGGAGACGCCCTGGGCGTCGGGAGTCACAAGCCGATTCCCGGTCACCGTAGGCGCGGGCTTGCGGACGGCGAGTAATGGGTAGCTCGTCATCATCGCATGTCCGATAAGGACCAGGCCCGAGTCGACGGCGCGTAGTGTTCCACGCGCGCCTCAAAGAGATTTCAGCAAAAAATTGACGGGGTCCGACAGGGCCGATGCCTGTCTGGGTCGCGGCTAAATTTGAAAAAGAGTTACCGCGGCCCTGGCTCAAGCAACTGAAGGAACACGGGTGGGTTTTAGTCAGTAAAAGTCTGACACGCCCTTCCGCTTCACCCAAAGCGGGAGAAGTCATTGGATGATTTCCCACCCAAATAAAAAAAAATACAGTAATGTGGGTAGTTCCAACCAGTTCGGGATCTATTTCAGGTCTATTGTTTAATTTGCAATCAGGAACTTGTGTAGTTGAATATAAGAGCGATTAAGGGCACCTGCTCGAATAAATGCAAATAAACATGTAAGTACAAGTAGGTAGATAAAGGTATCTATTCAAACATTCTTCAGCCAAGTCCTTTCGATAAACAATGGTTGTAGATAGTGTCTAAACTTAAAAGTAATGTGGCGTTTATGTCGTTTTGGTAATCAGTAAGATAGCCACCGTACCGTACGTAGACGCGAAGTGCCGTCGGCACAACACACTCATGCCAATTGTTTTGATAAAAATACGCGCGACGGTACCCATATAATAATATCTCGTTCTTATCGAAAAAATTCAGATAAATGTAAATAAAATGATAAATTAATAATAACAGTGCGAAAGTGTTCACTGATCTGCCAATTTTTTGAGATAAACATGGTAAGATTTTTTTTTTTCAAACTTGATAAAGAATATAGGTATTCTTAAGAATATATTGCATAATCGTGATGTTTTGTGTAAACTGTAGGAATACTGAAAGGAACATTCTAGTAATGTAATAGGTTATAAATTAGTGTTAATAAATTAAGAGTCATGAAAACAACAGAGCAGCGAGTGACACTAAGGTGTTCGTTTACGAAGTGTGCTAAGTACTAGTTTATGAAGTGAATTGTCATCATTTTATTACAGAATTACATAGAAATCGTTGCCAATCTTTTAGGGTTCTGCCTGTAATACCATTAATTTTATTGTCTGTTATTATAGCATCGACTCTGAAATATTAAAAAATAACTGATTTCCACACACAATTTGACGAAATATGCTAACGTATATAAACAGAACAGCTGATTATTTCCATGTTTCATAGTTGAACCCATTGTAAAAGTTGTTATATTCACGAGCACTTTCACCACCTCTAAGATTGCCAAAAGAAATTTATTTTTCAAAAAGATATTACAAAGATTTCACTTAGGTACTTGAGAAAAGTTTAAAACTTATACTAAAAGATTTAAAAATCACTCTCCAGGTATATTAACTTTTCTAGATTTAAGAAGTGACAAATTATATTAAGCCTGGATACTGATGAAGAGAGAACCTTAATATATCTCATAATTATTATTCCAACTTATTTCCAAATTGGGCAAAAGTAGTAATTATGTAGTAATAGTATGGTTGGTAGTTATGTATAGTGTGAATTGTAGTATAACTCTGTATTCAAAATATTATTCCTTTTAGAATAAACGCGTTTGCGTAATCGGCGCCGGTATAGCAGGCTTGGCTTCGGCCCGATACTTAAAAGAAGAAGGGATTAACTTTACAGTTTTGGAAGCCACACAGTATGTTGGCGGTACTTGGAGATACGACCCAAGAGTCGGTGCGGACGAGAATGGTCAACCTCTACACACTAGTATGTATAAAAATTTAAGGTATGTATACTTGTATATGTATTGCAAATAACACCATTTAAATACTGACATTTATATTTAAGACCTAAAAGCCGTTTTAAGGAATCCGAAAAATGCTCCTGGTGCGTTTATGAAGAATGATTTAGAGAAAATTGCTGTAGAATAATTTTATTGAAACTTACTTCCAAGTAATATTTAGGTCAACGCTTACTTCATAATACTCGGTATAATGAAGTAGTTGTTTATCCTTTGATTAAATATTACTTACTTGTAGCGCATTGTTTACTTAGTTCTCAACAAAATAAATAGATGGCGCGGTATCAAGTTTGTAGAGGTATTTATTGATTCGATTAAACCAGTCTGCTCCTAGAAAGCGGCATTGTTCAAATAACAAGTTAATACTATCTTCTTCCTATAATAATAAACGTACCAGTAGTCCGTGCATATAGCATGATTGTCACGTGAACACTTTTGACTTTTTGAGAGACTATATACCATAGATTTAGAATTTTTTTTGCTATCCTATATCTATGCTATATACTTCATTTAAGATAGCTTGATCTCTGCGACATATGTCAAACTGACGTATACGTTATTGTCCTGTCAAGCGCTATTGTTACTGTATTGATACTGACAGCTGTCGCAGACATCAAGTTATCTTTTTAACCGACTTTCTAAAAAGGAGGAGGTTCTATGTTCGACTTCGTGTATGTTTTTTTAAGAAGTATAGATTCCCTTTTTTCATCTTCTGTTATTTATCTCTTGACCTATTTCTTAACATTATTTTTTTATCAAAAACTCTCAGCTGGCCACATTGGCTGATTTGAATTTTTTGAACAACCTGTAGGTATCTACTCTTTTTAACTCCCGACGTAAAAGTGGGGTGTTATAAGTTTTATCTGTCTGTGGCATCATAGCTCCTAAACGGTTGAACCGATTTTGATTTCGTTTGGACTTTATCGAGACTCAGATTTAGACAGAAGGAAAGAAAGAAAACATTTATTGCCACTAAGAAACGTTACAACATAAACAAAACACAGTTTTAAAGTGCAGTATTTCCAGTATGGCAAAAGGAGCGGGCTCAGCCGATGCTGACCAGTGTGCAGCATGGCTACTACACTAGTCAACGACCCAGTCCGTCCCCTTTCTCACAGCACGTATCATAATTATAAGTCACTTGATAAATACCCAACCCAACCTCAATAAATACCCTTAACTACCCTAAATATCAATATTTTTAATGAAAATCGGTTTAGCCGTTCAAAATTTATGGGCGTTTTACTGTTTTAATCGGGCTGTTTTTGCAAAATATCGTGTCATATAGTCAATCAAAGCATTTCTACTACCTACTAGATAAATTATGTAGCATGAAATAAAAATGTGACGGGGTTTTTTTAAATTCTTATATTTTAATTGTCTTCTAGAACAAATCTACCGAAACCTACAATGGAACTCAAAGATTTCCCCTTACCAGAGCACCTGCCATCGTTTCCCAGTTGGCGGGATTTTTACCGGTACCTACAAGCTTACGCCAAACACTTCGACGTACTAAAATATATTAAGGTAAGAATTGTTTGACGTGACTACGTCTAATAAATCGATAAACGCCGGCTGCACGTACGAAAAAGGATGACTCAATGTAACGTTACGCTCAATGTAACGTTACGCTCAATGTAACGTTACGCTCAATGTAACGTTACGCTCATTGTAAAGTTATAATCGTAACGTTACAATGACGTTAATTGTATCGTTATGTATGTGACGTTGTCACGTTAAACTAGTCCGTAAACCGACTTTACAGACAACCAATTTTTCTACTATCTGTTCTTATGCAGCTTATATTTAAGTTTTGTAATAGTATTCATTACGTGGGTTATGCGGTTATCTACAACTTTCCCATTTCATGCAATTCACTTCTGTTTGCCTTGCTCAGATCTTGCTGGCAAGTTAAATGAAGTTAGTCATATTGCCACGTCAAAAGGGTTCAGTTCTCGGCATTCAGTTTTCGAGATATACGCAGTTTTGTAAGGTTGCCCTCATACAAACACAAGTACAGTTTCAACTTAAAAAGTATGGAATGATTAAAAATAAATTATTCATTAAAAATCTTTTTTAAAACAAACTTTTTTTTGTATTCTTCTCATCAAACCCTTTCATTTGATACCCATATCGTGGCAGTGCACAAAAAATAACTAGTCCACCATCTTGGGCCATCCGCCATATTGGATTTAGACCGCCATAACTTCACTTAGCTAATCATGCATTGTCATCCAAACTAAACGTGTATGCAAAATTTCATCTTAATCGGTGGAGGACAACTGTTTTAAAATTCAGATACAATATTTGACCCGAACACACTTACATACAGACATACATTGCAAGTTAAATAAAAGCTTGTAAAAATGTGCCAGGTTTTGAATATTTTTTTAATCCTTATTATCAATTGACTATTCTAGATACCGAATCTAGTCTTTACTAAATACGCCAATACTGGACCCATTTTGCTTGGACGCCCACATATTTCTTCCTTACAAACATCTTTCTTGCTAAGGGCCGGTTTCTGAATCGAATATTCGGCGCTAAGAACGCATCAAACCCTGATTAAATACCGAAGTTTTTTAGCTTTTTGGGCTAAAGTAGACTTTGACAAATATTCAACTTCAAATTCTTAATTCATGTGTGTGGCTAATCATAATATTCCTCTCCACAGTTTTTACACAACGTTGTCCAAGTGAGAAGGGTAGGCGACGTGTGGAAGGTCAAACACGAGCATGTGATAACCAACGAGACGTATGAAGAGGACTATGATTACGTCATCGTGGGGAACGGACACTTCAGCAAACCTAATCTGCCTAATTTTCCTGGTGCAGACCGGTTTAAAGGTAATTTAGATGGTTTCAGTCCTAACTGTGTTCTTACTAGGTATTTTTTATTTTTATTATTATAGATTCTCTTTAGCTTGACCACTTTTCCACCTGGTGGTAAGTGATGATGTGGTCGACGGTGTCACGCTTGCCTAGGAGTAACCTATTCACTCTTGACTTAAATATCCCGAGGTTGTAGCTATCGGGAAACACAGACTCCGGCAGGGAATACCACTCCTTAGCTGTACGCATAATGAAAGTATTTCCAAAACGTTTAGTGCGTATGGTGGGATACATCGTGGACACCATGTACCGATGGCGCATCGCCGCACGTCTTGTAGTCCGATGATGAAATGGGCTAGGCGGAATTAGCACATGCAATTCCATCGCACGCTCTCCGAAATGCAACCGATAAAAAACCGACAAGCTGGTGACTCGGCGGCGATGTTCAAGGCTCTGGTATATAAGGAGACATTAGGTTTTCAATCTCATTTTATTGTGCAGACCTCTTTTTGCGGTAAAATTTTTCAATATTTATCCATTTTTATCTGTTTCATTTTGATCTGTTTTCTATCATAATGGTCCTTTTTAGACAAGTTGGGTATGATCCCACCATCTCCTAAAGGGGAAAAGATAGTTTAATCTTTCCAGTTACAAATAATAAGCAGTTCCTCTTCTTTCAGGTACAATAATCCACAGTCACGACTACAGAGACCCAGAACCGTTCAGAAACCGTCGTGTCCTGGTAGTAGGCGCCGGTCCCTCTGGCATGGACATCGGTCTGGACGTGGCTGATGTAGCGAGGTATTTCCTGCACAGCCACCACTCCAGGGTCAACTTCACCACGCCATACCCTCCTCAGTACCACAAGAGGCCCGACGTCCAAGAGTTCAATGAGACTGGAGTTATATTCAAGGATGGGTCCTATGAAGAAATTGATGATGTTATTTATTGCACAGGTAAATGCAACAGCAAAAATAGTTTTTCATTACTCATACTCTGAAAGTAGGTCTTAAGTTGCCTGAGGAGCGGGTTGAAAGTAATACTTTTCAGCCCTAGGGAGAATCGCTTTCAACTGACAGCTGTCAAATTATTTTAAAAAAAAACTAGTTCCTTTTCACATATCTATTGAACCATGTTCCAACTTTCTATACAACCACGAAGTAAAATTGAAATAACTTAAAGTTAAGTATTGATTAAAGAATATATATTTTTTAAATAACTTTATTATAATTTAGTTTCAACAATTTCTTTAAAATAACTTAGATTTGGGCAAAATATTTACCATTTTTTCAATGATGAAAATAAAAAATAATGGCTGAATAGCAGGCCGGCCACAGAAAAAAAAACAAACAAAATAAGCGGGAAAGCGGCAATCATTTTTTCTTTAGCTAATTCATGTTTTTATTTTTATTTCCTTGTATTTGTAATGAAAAGCACAGTGTTTACCTCGGGTTAAAGACTTATTTAGTCCCTCGAACTATTAGCGCCCTCACTTCGTTCCGGGCGCCAAACCCCGTCTCGGGACTAAATAAGTTACTTTCACCCCTAGGATAACAATGTACTATTGTAGCGTTACTATACACGAAGGTTTTGCCATTATCGCCACGCTTGGCATGATGATTTATTTATTTAATTAAACTTCATGTACATTGGTGATAGGACTTAATGTAGCAAGGCATTCTCTATCAGTCAACCTTTGACCATGATGATCGCAGTGTATTTGTCACAGTGTACAGAGAATGCTGCCCATTATCTGGTGACACCCTTAATCGGCTCTTTTGTCACCCACGGGAAGATAAATGGGACCTTAACCATGGACCTGGTTAAGCTTGTGGGAATCCGCTGGAAGCAAAACGCACGGGACCAGTCAATGTAGCAACACTTGGGGGAGACCTATATCCAGCAGTCTTACGGCTGAAATAATGAAAAACCGGCCAAACGCGAGTCGGGCTCGCGCACGTAGGGTTCCGTACCATTATCGCCGGGTTCCGCACAAAAAAATCAGGTTTGTTGCATGGGAGCCCCACTTAAATCTTAATTTTATTCTGTTTTTATTATTTGCTGTTATAGTGGCAACAGAAATACATCATCTGTGAATTTCAACTGTCTAGCTATCACGGTTCATGAGATACAGCCTGGTGACAGACCGACAGACAGACAGACAGACGTATCGCGGAGTCTTAGTAATAGGGTCCCGTTTTTACCCTTTGGGTACGGAACCCTAATAAATGATGATTTATGCCACAAGTATTTTAATAAAGAAATCTTCATAAGACAAGCGACGGCCTCTAAACTGTTTGAAAACATCTTTCGGTCGGCCGATACACCTCATCACATCACATCATCAGCCTATTAATGTTCCCACTGCTGGGACACAGGCCTCCTCTCTGTGAGAGGGAATGGGCCGTTATCCACCACGCGGGCCCAGTGCGGTTTGGGGGATGTCACATGTCTTCGAATAATTGGTTCTAGGACATGCCGGTTTCCTCACGATGTTTTCCTTCACAGTTTTGAGAGCAGTGGTAATGGTACACAAAGTAAAGCGCCTGCCTGGGCTCGAACCCACGACCTACAACTTGTAAGTCGCGGCCGATACCACTGCCGATACACCTAAAGCCAAATAATTAGTACAAGCTTAGACCAAGGACGTCATCTCTTAGTCTTGCACTGTTGTTACTGACAATAAAATTGATGAACAAACATGCTAATAGTACCTTTACCTACAGTCATAACTCTGGTGTTAGCCAAATATCGCACAAAAAGAAACTTATCATTTGACGTTTTTCTTCTTTCGCAGGATTCGAGTACTACTGCCCGTTCCTAGACGAGTCGAGCGGGTTGACCGTGAACCCCAAGAGCGTGGTGCCTCTGTACCGGTACATGGTGAACATCAACCAACCCACCATGATCATGATGGGGCTCATCGTCAGAGCCTGTCTCGTGGTCTCTTTGGATGCTCAGGTAAACATTATCTCCTACATTTTTTCCAGCACACAATTTTTTCGACCTGCCTGTAATTCTTTGAATTAAATCGAAGTCCTTTAATATACAAGCTCTCAATGGGATCAATAAAAACAAAAAAAAAAAAATTACAAAAAAATACTACCGACTTCCAAATAAAAAACTACAAAGTGAAAAATAACTTTATTTTTGGAAGTCGGTGTCTTTCGTAGGTACAATTTTTTTGCGTTACGGACACCGACTTCCAAAATAAAGTTATTTTTCACTTTGTAGTTTTGTTATTTTGAAGTCGGTAGTATTTTTTTGTAAAAAAGTTTTTTTTATTTTTCACTTTTTAGTTGTACCTACCTAATAGGCAAGTTGTTTAGTAAGTTTCCTATAACGCCAGAATAGATTACCCGAATATCATGAAATTTGAACAAAACCGATCAAATGAGAGATCTGCTTACCCCTTAAGAGCGTACTGGCTTGATGTTATGTTATGAAATGGTATAAACAATAAACAGACATGCGATTGCAGCAGTCGCGAGAGATTTGCCGTTACTTATTGAAGAGTTCTGTTGTATATCTTCGAAGTTCTTCATCAGATCTTCACCAAAAAAAAACATTGTCAAAATCTGTCCACAATTGACGGAGATATCGGTGAACATAAATAAAAAAAAAAAAAAAAAAAACATACAAGAAGTCGAACATAGAACCTCCTCCTTTTTCGAAAGTCGGTGATTAATAACTATCCTACATAACTATACATATTATAATGGCTTTTGTGAGAGAGTCAGTTTAATTTTGCTAATCATTATCAATTTCGTAATATTCACTTATGTTTTGAACCACATTTTGAACTGAGTTAGTACTAGTCTGTAATAAGTAGTAGCATAGAGGAAAGTAATAAGTCGGGAAGAGTAGTAGCACGAAGTACGTAAGCGGTGGCGCGCCGGTAGTAGTCTAGATAAAAAAGTACTCTAGGTATGCGTAAGTCGTTTAAAATCATAAACTATTCTAGAAGTAATGTTTTATTGTGGTTTTATTGAACAGTCGCAATCGCCAAAATGTAGACAAACGCCGTAGATCCAATCCAAGTCGATACGCTTCGTATTTAACGATTTAGCCACTTGTATACGGCCTCTAGATAATCTGTGTTGACCACAGACAACATTATATTTAAAGTGTTGACAGCCAATGCCAAATCTATAATTACAATCAATCACAGAGTACTTTTTTATAAACAGGTATCCAATGAACTCTAATCTCTTGATGCCTTGAGTCTCTCACAAAAAATACTTTCCCAATAGCTGCATGTATGCATTCGTTGTCGTGTGAGTCTACACGCACGATTATATCATGATGCGAACGAATTTGTCAATGAAAAAGGCCAAATTGTGGTGAGCGAAAATCGCGCTAAATTATAAATTTTTAAAAAACACAAAATCTAAAATGGGTATCCCAGCCGGCAACGCCGAAAATGGCAAGAAACTCTTTGTTCAAAGATGTGCCCAGTGCCACACTGTTGAAGCCGGAGGCAAGCACAAAATAGGTCCGAACCTACACGGCTGCTGGGGTCGTAAGGCTGGCCAGGCTACCGGTTTCTCATATTCAGAAGCCAACAAGTCCAAAGACATATTATGGGTTGAGGATACGCTGTTTGAGTACCTGGAGAACACCAAGAAATACATCCCTGGCACTAATAAGGCGTTCGTGGGGATGAGGAGGGGCAGCGAGCGTGCGGACGTCATAGCTTACCTAAAAGAAGCCACCAAGTAGATTTATAAACACATAATAAGACAAATTTCGTTCTAAATAAGAGGCATTTTAATTATGCAATGTATTTTTTTATTTTCTAGCCCAATCAATACATCAATCGTATTTTGCAATATTTAGTTGCGTGATACACTTATAATAGTTCACAATCATGTTTTTAAAATGTCTGTTTACTGTTATTAAATGAACTAAACGCTAAAGCTTTTCATTAGTGAATGTTCTATACAAATCACTATTTAATTTCTTCATATTTTCTATGGCCCATATCAGCAACTTACGAATTGATGACATAAGTTTTGTTAATTATTAAACTATTATTTACAGAAAATATGTTATTTCCCAGGCACGTTACGCTACAGCCCTCATCGCGGGTAATTTCACCCTGCCACCTCGCGACGAGATGATGCTGGAATGGCAGAAGAGAATGGACATCATCCGCTCCAGAGGACAGCCCATGTCCTTCATACATATTCTTGCTGAGAAGGAGGTGGGTTACAGTATATATTTCTCTTCGAACTTTAGATAACTGCTTTGCTACTATCTCTATATCTATATCTGATAAGTAGATATGACATATCAGTGCCACAGCATTCCAAAGCCCCAGACCGATGAAAAGTTTCTCTTGGACTCGTCTAGCTGCACTCTGTGCTTACCTGGTGGTCGCCACTGTTGATTCTGGATTCGTGTAACTGCCACTGGCAAGGCCAACATCAGGGAATTTTGATAAAACAAAAAAAAATGTCGCTAGTTAGTCGGTCTTAAGTTCAAAAGTTATAAGGGTTTATATTTTGCCGATTTGGGAGCATCGAGTCGGTCACTGGTTCAGAAGTTAGAAGCGCTTCTCTGGGAAAATCTCTCCAGCTTGGCCACATTAATATCTCAAAAACTAAAGCACCTAGTGAAGATCTGTTTTCTCCCAAATTTTGTCGCTAATTAGTCGCAATTTTCAGTGTCAGTCACACTCTGGGTTCAGGAGTTGCAGTGGTTGGGAATAGTATGGCGAGTTTGCCCCAGGCAATAATAGTTTTAAATAAAGAAACAGAAAAACTATCGGTGAGATCGAAGCTTACTGAACAATTCACTTAAGCAATTAGGCTGCCACCACCGTTTAGGGGTCGTGGTCCAACTATAATGTCCAACTAGTTGGACTACGGGTCTTCGGTAGGGGCAGTTGTCCAACTAAAATAATGATTAGACAACTGCCCCTACCGAAGACCCCTGGTCCAACTGACTTATTTTAATTATTTATATTGGTATTCATCATATCACGATTTTGACGAATTTAGTAAGAAGGCGTGTTTAGTGAAAGACACAAAACTGAGTCGTATGTTAAATACGAAAAATTACAAAATGTTGCGGTTTCTAAACATGTTAGAAAAATAACAACCCTTGCAAAAATAAGAGAAGTTAAAAAAAGGTAGCTCTCAGACGAAAATGCCAAATTAAAAACGATGATTACATCATGGAGATACAGTTACAAGTGTTAAATGGTGAAATAACTGTTGGGCATGCTTTAAAAAACTGGCCAAGTGCGAGTCGGACTCGCGCACGAAGGGTTCCGCACCATTATTGCAAAAATCGGCAAAAAAAACACGTTTGTTGTATGGGAGCCCCCCATTAATTTATTTTATTTTAATAATTATTATTTTTTGAAGTGAATATACAACTAAATATTCTGTGAATATTTCAAGCTTCTACCTGTTGCCGTTATTAATATCGAGCAAAAAACGGCAAAAAAATCACGTTTGTTGTATGGGAGCCCCCCTTAAATATTAATATATAGTTTTTAGTATTTGTTGTTATAGCGGCAATAGAAATACATCATCTGTGAAAATTTCAACTCTCTAGCTATCATGGTTCATGAGATACAGCCTGGTGACAGACGGACAGACAGACAGACAGACGGATCGCGAAGTCTCAGTAATAGGGTCCCGTTTCTACCCTTTGGGTACGGAACCCAAAAAAACATGTTTTTTTTTTAAATTAATTACAGTGTTGATTTGATTGATAATGATTTTTCTTAAATGTATACTTATAATTCAATAACATTAATGTTTTATTTAGCTGTTAATGTCCCACTGCTGGGCACTGGCCTCCCCCATATCTTTCAAAGTGCTCTTTTCGAGCGCCACTTAAAATTTAGTTATTTATATATTCGTTCAGCCAGTCCCCAAAAAGGGTAGTCAGGCTGACTCGGCAAACTAAAGACCCATCTCAGTAACGTCCATCCTCTGTAAGAGTATGGAACGTGTGCTGAACAATAAGCTCCTGGCACACCTAGAAGACAACGACATCCTCAGTGACCGCCAATACGGCTTCCGCCGAAATCGGTCAACTGGGGATCTTCTAGCGTATGCCATTCACGTCTGGAGTGAGGTCATCGAGAGGCACGGGGAAGCGCTTGCTGTCTCCCTTGACATCTCGAAGGCTTTCGACAGGGTCGGGCATGAGAGCCATATTGGTAAGCTTCCTTCCTTCGGTCTGCCTAGTGGTCTGTGTGACTGGATTGCTGACTTCCTGAGGGAGAGGTACATCCGAGTGGTTATCGATGGCTGCTCGTCCGGTCAGCTAGGTATTAATGCTGGAGTCCCTCAGGGGTCGGTGCTCTCGGCTACACTGTTTTTGCTGCACATTAATGACCTGCTAAAACCCGGAACCTTTGGGTACGCAGACGACACTACGGTTGCTGAGAGATACGTGTCCGGCGCACGGGCTACTGGGACTGAGATCCGGTCTCTCCGGGAGGCCATGGTTGAGCGCTTGAACCTGTCTTTGGAGGCAGTCTCCGAATGGGGCGATGCCAATCTAGTCAATTTCAATGCAGCTAAGACCCAGGCGTGTCTTTTTTCCGCAAAAAAGAGCCTATTCTACCCGGCTCCATCTTTCCGTGGTGTAACCGTGCCGATAACGGACCATCTCGACCTTCTTGGTGTTACTTTAACATCGACCCTCAATTGTGGTCCATTCATTGAGGTAAAGGCTCAGTTGGCTGCAAAAAAGTTGGGGATCCTTGCAAAGGTGAGACGGTACTTCACGCCTGAACAGCTGCTCAATTTGTATAAAGCGCAAGTTCGGTCATGCATGGAGTACTGCTCTCACCTCTGGGACGGATCTGCCAAATATCAACTTGATGCACTTTAGTCGATTGACAAACGGGCCAAGAGGCTTATCGGCCACGATGGACTGGTCGTCTCAAAGCTCCAGAGCCTTGAACATCGACGCCAAGTGGCCAGTCTGTCGGTTTTTATCGGTTACATTTCGGGGAGTGTGCGATGGAACTGCACAATTTGATTCCGCCTAGCCCTTTCCATCACCGGACAACAAGACACACGGCAATGCGCCACTGGTACATGGTGGACATCCCACCCATACGTACAAAGCGTTTTGCGAATACTTTCATTGTACGCACAGCTAAGGAGTGGAATTCCCTGCCGGAGTCTTTGTTTCCTGATAGCTACAACCTTGGGGTCTTCAAGTCAAGAGTGAATAGGTTACTTCTAGGCAAGCGTGCTTCACCGTTGACCACATCATCGCTTACCATCAGGCGAGAAAGTGGTCAAACGCGAGCCTATCAATAAATAAATAAATATTAATATAAGTTAGTAAAATAAGTCAGTTGGACCACGGGTCTTCGGTAGGGGCAGTTGTCCAATCAGTGTTTTTAGTTGGACAACTGCCCCTACCGAAGGCCCGTAGTCCAACTAGTTGGACATTATAGTTGGACCACGACCCCTAAACGGCCACCACAACCCAGTAACTGGGTAACACGATACATCATGGGATCATGGCAAGACTTTCACTTCAGAATTTTAGGGCTTATGTTTAACTAACCACCAGATCTAGTAAAATGTAACGGCAAAAATCACTTTATATTGCCAAAAATAGTAAATGATCACTAAAATTAAATCTCCATTTTAGCGTGAAATTAGAACCAAACAATTTACAACTTGTGATCCAACTTAAGACAACCAACTCCAAATTATGATTGTTTAATTCAAAAATAGTTAATGACCACAAAAAAAATAAAAATGTCTGCGAGCAACTTGGAAGTAGCTGACGCTGCCGCGGCACCGCTCGCTTCGCTCGCTCGGCTCGCGCGCTGTTGGTCACAGTTCTAACCTAACCTAACCGATTTCACTACATTAAATAGCGCAATAATTTGCTATTAATTCACTAATAAACTAGGCATTTGTTGTCTTCTAGGCAGAATGGTCGATAGCCAGAATTAGAGGTTGAAATGTGGCTAACATGAGCCCGTGTGCACATGCCCTTATAATATTCAAGTAATAACATAGTGGTGGTGATCAATTTACTTAATTTGGTTTCATAGTACAATTTTAGATAATAGAGGTTATGGTCACAAAGTTATTTATGGTGGTCATTATATTTATCCCCGAATTTTAATACTAAACAGAAATCCTACAATTTCAGGATCAATACTACGCCGAACTCACGGAAGAGTCAGGTATCGAGCGCGTTCCCCCTGTGATGTTCAAGATTCGCACCTTAGACACAGCGGCCAAACTCGAGAACCTGTACACCTACAGAAACTACGAGTACACCGTCATTGATGACCACACCTTTACGAGGAAGATAGAGGACCCGGCTGTCAGTAGAGGCTTGACTCTATAATACTTTGAGGCTATTTTTAACCGACTTCAAAAAAAGGAGGAGGTTCTCAATTCATTTGAATATTTTATACATGGTCAGCCCTTTATTTTTTTTTGTCTGACCTCAGTGAGAACCGTTTGTAATGCACGATAAAATTTAAGCACCTACAAATGGTTCGGAAGATCATTCACTGAAAAAATTGTATTTAACTGATTAGAAAAATTTGTTTCGTGTAAGTACGTTAAGTTAGAGATTTTATCCATGTGACACTTCGATATATTCAACGGTAAAGAATTAATTTTGACTTTCTGATCAGATCGAACTGGCGCAGTTTCATACTGAGGAGGTTTGAGATGTTTTTTTTTTTTTTTGTCATCCCTCTATATGGCTAATACAAGCATACATACGAAGCTACCCATCACATGTAGTTCATAAGAGGGAACTGTCTGAAGTTATTGTATGATCACTATTTGGGCTCAATCTCAGAATGAAAAATTCTCAATATACCAGATTCTCAAAATACCAGATTATCAAAACACCAGATTCTCAATATATCAGAAATACAGTTAAATGCAAAATCGTTTCAGAATAAATAATCAAATTACAGAACAAAGTAAAATAAACAAAAATTTCAGGTACTTATTTGCACAAAAATAACAGTAAATCGTGAACAACAGAAACTAAAAAACTGGCCAAGTGCGAGTCGGACTCGCGCTCTAAGGGTTCCGTACCATTATCGCAAAAAACGGCACAAAAATCACGTTTGTTGTATGGGAGCCCCCCTTAATTTATTTTATTTTAATTTAATAATTATTATTTTTTGAAGTGAATATACAACTAAATATTCTGTGAATATTTCAAGCGTCTACCTGTTGCCGTTATTAATATCGAGCACAAAACGGCAAAAAAATCACGTTTGTTGTATGGGAAATATTAATTATATTCTGTTTTTAGTTATTACAGTCACTCAAAGGGCTATGCTCGGCGTTTCCTTGCGTGATCGAATCAGAAATGTAGAGATCCGCAAGAGAACTTGGGTTACTGATATTGCCCGAAGAATTGCCAAACTTAAGTGGCAGTGCGCATTGCTCGCAGAACAGATGGCCGATGGGGCAGAAAGGTTCTGGAGTGGCGACCGTGAACTGGAAAACGTTGCATTGGAAGGCCTCCCACCAGGTGGACCGATGACCAGGTGAAGGTTGCGGGGATCCATTGGTTGCGAGACGCACGGGACCGGTCAATGTGGCGACGCTTGGGGGAGGCCTATGTCCAGGCAGTGGACGTCTTTCGGCTGATATGGTGACGACGAAATAATAAAATAAAATGGATTAAAGTGCCTATGTTCAAGTTTTTTGCGATAGTGGTACGGAACCCTTCGTGCGCGAGTCCGACTTGGATTTGGCCAGTTTTTTAGTTTCTGTTGTTCACGATTTACTGTTATTTTTGTGCAAATAAGTACCTGAAATTTTTGTTTATTTTACTTTGTTCTGTAATTTGATTATTTATTCTGAAACGATTTTGCATTTAACTGTATTTCTGATATATTGAGAATCTGGTGTTTTGATAATCTGGTATTTTGAGAATCTGGTATATTGAGAATCTGGTATTCTGAGATTGAGCCATTTATCTCTACATAGCAAATCACACAATTTTATTAGAATTAGTGCCATATAATAGAATTTAAAAGAAATAACAGTCGGAACCGCGGCAATATGGTATATATCAGCTTTTAGAAGAGACCAACATAAAGTTGAACTATTGCTAAAACGATATTGTACTGCCGCGATCATTAGATATTAATTTGTTGAAGGAATGAAGATTCAAAGATAATCATGGTATTTCATACTGTTTATTATTTTAAAATAATAACATCAAAAAGTACCTTATAGTTGTTAAGTATTTTGTTCACTATATATAATTTAATATAAAATTATTTATAATTATATTATTAGTAAAATGCACTTCAGTTACAAACAAGCAAACAAAGTATGTACAAAACGAACAAAACTGGAATATGTAAACTCAGATTTTTATTTTCTGGGCTAAAATAACATCAGGGTTTCCGGGTTGCCACTTTATCGTAACATAAAAATAGTGTGTTGTATGAACTGCGTGATCGAAAGTCTGTCGAAAATCGAAGTAGATCGGAAATGGAAAAATAACACAGCAAAAAATAATAATTTCCTAAGAATTAAATTGCGCCCATATTTAATTTCCACTCATTTATGTCGGACTACATTATATCGATCACATTTATTTTATTGTCGATTTCTTATTTATTACAAGAACAGTTTATATTTATTATCATTGTTAAACTTACACCAATGAGTAAAATTAAATTGAGGAGTAATGTCACAACGATTAGATGAATCACTTATGAATGAGATACAACACTATGATCCATGCTAGAAACATTTAAAAAAAAGGTCAATCGCAGCTGTCAGTTTGGCCCAGCAAATAAAAAGTCAAGATTATAGTTTATTTGTACTTATTAATTAATAATAATTCTTACATAATTGTTAATATTGGTAACAAACAGTCAAGTAAACGAATACAAATAAAAATAATTAATTAATAACTCTGTTTATTTAAATTAGATCCCTACCTAATATCAATACAGGCAAGATCAATTTTAATCGTCAACAAATTCACTTTCATCAGTCCACTCATAGGTACCAATTTACGTTTTAATAATCTCATTATTCCGAATTTGATCTTACAATAAGATCGATTCATTCCTTAAATCTTCCTCAGAAGACTAAGTAACTTTATTCTCTAATTTTATCCAATATGAATATCAATATACCTAGGTAATTTTTCTAAAATGTTTCACACATTTTATGCATTTTATATTTCGATAGGACAAGGTTGTTCTTTCCTCGGCGAATATTTTCTCTCGTAGGTATCTTTGTCAATTATTTTGTAATCATAATCACGGTAATTCAGCAAGTCTTCTAAACGGTTCTTTCCGTTAAAACGAGCGATTTTGGTCAACACTGGAGGCGAAGGATTGACGTCCGCTTCTGCAGTTACGTTACCAAAATAGTCATCCTGAAAAATAATAATTAGGGAATAAGCATAAATCAAATAAACATAAATTGGCAAACGCAAGACACTTCTAGCCTTCAACTTCTTGAAAGAAACAAACCCGCCTGCTTTGCCGAGAAAAACAGATTAGATAAAGCTTGGGTAAAGGAAGTCATCTTGTAAAAATTTTAAAAACCCCTTTCTGGATAATTCAGAGCCCTATGTTTCTCAGCAACACCCATACATTGCATAAATTTACCCACATATTTCATGGAGTACTGTGCAGCCTAATTGCGTAAGTGAATTCTCCAAAGCAAACAAGTCGATTCTTTCCCAAAAACGACTTTACGTATTGCATATTACACTCTGAAACGGAAAGGTTATGCTTCTTTCAATTACCAATATTTTGACGTAGAATTAATTGTAAAGAATGAACGAAAGCGGAAGAATCGAGATAAAACTTCACTATTGGTATTGTGTAATGTTCGAGTTTGATGAAACATAACGCAGTAGATGAACTTCAACTCAAAGGTGGATGTTTGTACTCTTTCCAATTTAGAAATTTATTTGAAAGAAATGATTCTGATTCTTTGAAGGAATCGACTCGTTTGCTTTGGAGAATTCACTTACGCAATTAGGCTGCTGTTCTCTTCTCTGGGATGGATCTGTCAAATACCAGCTTGATGCACTAGAGTCGATCGTAAAAATGGGCCAAGAAGCTCATCGGCAATGAAGCACTAGTCGAGTTCCAGCCAGATCCTTAAATATCGTCGTAAAGTTGCCAGCTTGTCGGTTTTTTATCGGTTACATTTCGGGGAATTGCATTATTTGCAATTGAATTGATTTATTTTCCTAGCCCGATTCATCATCGGACTACAATACGTACGGCGATGCGCCATCGATAGGTACATGGTGGACATCCTACCCATACACACTAAACGGTTTGGAAATACTTTCAATAAGCGTACAGCTAAGGAGTGGAATGCCCTGCCGGAGTCTGTTTCCCGATAGTACAATCTAGGGGTCTTTAAGTCAAGAGTGAATAGTTTACATCTAGACAAGCCTGCTTTACCATCGGCCACATCCTCGTTTACCACCATGTGAGATAGTGGATTATCTCACATGATGGTAGCCTATCTAAAATTAAAAAATAACACCCTTGCACTTAAAACCATTGAAGGAAAGTACAAAAATATCCACTGATCAACATTGCCATTGATTCTTAGCACAATGCTATCCAAGATGGGATAGCTGAATTGTAGACCTGCACGACAGGCAAAGTGGCCTTAAAAGCCTTAAAGGTCGACTGATAGAACATACCTAAAACATTAAGTCAAGACATAGTTTTAATAAATAAATATATTTTTTAATGTCGTTCTGTACGTTAGAAGCCACATTCAAAATGAGTGTAGTTAATTACCATGTCGCTGATAACATTGACGTCCACGATCCTCATGCCCAAGTTCTGCTGGGCGTACACGTGCTCCAGCCAATTCCTCAGCATATCCTCCTTGGAGGGCAGCTCGAACTTGCCTGATGCTAGAGCTGCAGCATACTGGCCCTGTTAGATAAAAAAGGCTTTAAATATTTTTCTTTCAAAAAGGTAAACGATTATTAAACCTGAGGGACGACAGTTATATAGCTAAAAAAAACATTATTTTTGGATCTACTTTTCATCTGCATCATCATTTCATCCTGTTAACGCAGCTGGTAATAAGCCAGACAGTTTAGCACTACTGGACATAAGCCTCACTGTCTTGTCTTGTGCCAATCCCCATGCTCCTGTGCTCCCCATAACCCAGTTCTACCCACGATGGAAAAAAAAAGACAGAAAAAGTTTTTATCGTCACAAAACGACATACATATATATTTTATGGACCAGGTGATTAATACGGCATTATTCATAATGCACGGGCAATTTGAAAAATGCCCAATATAAATAGGCGATATGATAAAACTATTGAAATAATTAAATTGACCGGGCTTTCTGAATAACTGAGTGCGGAGCTCCTATTCCTGTCTGCAGTGTTAGGTGTAGGTTTACAGTAATAAACGTTACCGTTTCTGAGATATAATTGTTGAAAAAGTTGTATTCTTCATAATATGCACACGTGTCCACGCCACCTGGCAGGTAGTGTACTTGGCGCGTCTTTTTAACTAGTTTACCCGATAAGCCTATTCCATAATCTATTGTGATCCTGTTTAATTCAATACTATTCAAAATTATGTAATCAATATCATCATCATCAATATCATCAATCATCAATATCAATATCATCAATCATCATCAATACATATAATAAATCTGTAGAAAAATATTTTTTGTACATCGAAAAAAAATCCAAAAAAAATAGCCAGGGTGTTAAAGGATAACCAACAGAACCCATTTCTAGCATTTTTGGATTTTTTGTCTGTTTGTCTGTTTATTTGTGCACGCATCACGTGAAATGTACGAAACCAATGTAGATAACTTTTATACATAAAAATTGTGCGTATCTTGAAGAATTACTTAGTCTTTGTTTAATCGCAATCGGTTCACGCTATCAAAACTTAGATGAATTTAAAGTGTTCTAGAAGTAAAATTATCATAGCTCACGCAATTCAGTTACTCGGACAGTTGAACTCGCTATTCGATAGATGGCGTTGTGCATTTAAAGTCATTTTCTGAATCGCGGTGTTAAGATTTTACGCGAAAGAATGACACTAGAATTGGTATTGGTATGTAGGATGTGTATATTTGAGTATGTGGAGTAGGCAGGCAGGCAGGTAAGTACGGTAGGGTTGGCAGGCAGATGACGGGATGCGAAGCCGCGGGCACAGCTAGTAATAAATAAATGTATGTGTGACGTTTAGGAGAAATACTGTTGAAGTGTTGACAATTTTTAAAAAAATTGCAAAATCTACAACTTTTGTCTGGCCTATTTTTATCATAAAACTTACCGTTCGGCTAAAAAACGCAAAAACCCATGTTTGCGAACTTGAATGAAATTTTTTGCAAGTGTGGGATCTATGGGGACTTTTTACATTTTATTTATAATGGTGTGCCGAACATTCGTTCCAATATTCAGTTCTATGCGAATTCATGCACTGTGATATGTCTAATTTGGCCTGACTAAAAGTAACCAATCATGAAAGAGAGTCATCTCCATCGAGCCTAACCTATCCGTGTCGGGGTGCCTTAAGCACCCGACCTCGCTACGCTTGCTCTTGGACTAATTCATTAACCATAATGATCAAATTGCCTAACCATTACGTAGCAATATTGATAATGACCAGGCAATGTGATAAATATATGAGTTTAAATCAGTGTTCAATACATTGCCAGATTTGACTCGACTTGTTCATAATGCCCGGGAATACATAGTGCACTGATTAATCACTTGGTTCATGACACATATGTATATGCTTATGCTAAACCCTTAACAATAGTATTATTATGTTAGTAAAGACGAAAAATAAATAAAACAATAATAACATATCTTATGGAGGGGCCGAGAAATAACTCGGACACTTCGACCCATTGGGATCTATTGTGATCTATCCTATAATAACATATACTACCTACCCAACTCGCTGTTTGGTACTTAGTACAAATAAAATACCTCAAAAAAACTGACCTGAGCGTCCATTACCCTGTTGATAACTTTCTTGGAGACTCCCACAAACATCATACTAGGATGTTTGATGTTCACGGTCTGCTGGTACAGGGGTAGTACGAACTTTTGCGACGCTGTCACTCCTGAACTGCTATCAAGGAATGGATGAGCGTAGTTGTAACCTGGAATTAAGATAAACAATCTTGAATTAAATTACCATGAATATATTATAGTGCATAGGTAGATAGTACTTGGAGGCACTTTAAGATTTTAGTGGCCTATCAAGAAGATTCACACATAATAAACGATCTTCGAAAGTTTCGGTCAAATTCTCATCATATTGGATTCATTCAGCTGCATGGCTATTCATGACCATTCGATTTTATCCCGAAATTAATGGTCATTGTTATTGAAAGTCGTTTAGGTAGAATGCTGCACGTATGTTGAGAAATATTCATTAATAATAATAGAATGCCCAGCCTCTATCTCTACCTCCATTTTTTTTTTTTGCTCCCGGGTGGGAAATCCTCATTGGATGTCCTCCGCCCTGGGGAGGGTGGAGGGGTCTGTCAGACTCGTACTGACTAAAAACCACCCCGGTGTTCCATCTCACACCTACGCTGGGGATCGCGGGAACAACGATACTTCCGCAACCCCCAGCTAGTGCCGGCCCGCCTCTGCGGGCCTCGATCTCGGGTTGGAGGGGAGTGAGGTGTTTGCCTCCCCCCGCAACGTCTAAGAGGGGCGCGCGTGGAACACTACGCGCCACCATATCGGGTCCAGATGTGTGGGGGACGACGGACGTCCCCGAGTCCGTCGCCCCAGGACTCATTTAGGGAGGCTGGAAGAGGGCGTTGCCCGCCCTCCGCCGACGCCCGGGGCGTCTGCTACGGATCGGGTGAGCGGATGAAACCACCCTCTCCCACTCCGCAGCCTCCTTCTGCGAGACGACTGTTTCGCAGAAGGATACCACCGCGTCCCAGGACTCTTTGCTGCCGACCATAGACTCGACTACGGCCGGCAGCGACAGGTCACTGCCTACTTCTGAGATGAGGGCACGGCGTGACTCCTCCCAAGCGGCACTCTCTGTCAGCGTATGCTGCGCCGTATCCACCCGGCAGACGACGCAGCAGTGACACCGGGCGTATCTCTATCTCCCTAAACCAACCTGACCGAAATTGAATCGAATGATTGTGAATAGTTTATTTTAGTTATATACTGGAGTCAGATGAAGACGAAATAGTCCTTCGAAAATTTCATCCTTGTCACTTATAGGAAGAATTACCTGTACAAAAGATAACATCATCAAACTCCTCAGTGGATCCATCAACAAAGAAGGCGCCGGTCGTAGTAAAAGAGTCGATGTCAGGTTTCTTCACATAGTTCTTGGAGAACTCCGGCTGGTTGTAGTTGAGATGATGGCTGTGGAACAGCTTCGCGGTGACGTTGGAGAGCTGCATGGCGAGATCCAGACCGGATGCGCCGGCACCGACTAGAAGCACTCGCCGATTCCGGAAAGCTTCTGCATCTTTGTAGTCGTGGCTGTGGATGACTTTTCCTGAAGAAATAAAATTCTTAAATTCATTCACCGTTGACATCGCACAGCCTAAACTGCTGGTCCTAAGCATGATTTCTTGCAAAAGGTTTTCTTATGCAACAAAGGTGAACTCTAAGAAAGGGTTTTCGAAAGAGGATGAAATAAAAGATGAAAGTTTGCTTGTAAGTTGGACATTTTCGCCAATGGGTACTCAACTGACGGCTTGTTATTCCATAAAAATCTTAATCAAAACCTCTTTAAATTTAAAAAAGAACATAGATGCAATTTAAAGACAAGACAATTAGTTGGCCATAGGTTAAAATTTTAATATCTAAGGTATGTACAAAAGAACCAGTACATGAATGGACTATAACTTTTTGAGACGTGGTCAGACAAATAGCCAGTATATTTTTGTTATAACTCCAAAGTTATGGGACTTAAAACTTTATATAATAAGGTAAGCACAATGAAAAGTCCTTGAAGTTGCCACAAAACGTGACTGACAACAAAACAAGCTTGCAAAGTACAGGAAAATGATACACGTACACAAAAGAAACTACAATTACGATCCAACGTATTAGTTTGTGGAAGGTAATTATGTTCAGGTTCATAAAAAACGAAATAATGGGAGGCCAGTCCGTTCATTCAAGGAGGAAGTTCTTAATTACTAACTAACTTGATCACGATCCAATAATTTAAGGAAAGTTTCTAAGAGGTAAAAAATTCTTCGCAAATATTGAAGAGTCATTTTCATAGTTTAGCAGATCCTTTTATCATTTTAACAAGAAAATTTGACTCCGTATCAGCAACTTCAGAAATTCGATTGGTAGCTAAGCAAAACCAGTAATATTAAACCTTTTTAGGGGCAACAAGGAACCCTTATAGTTTCGCCGTTCCGTCTGTCCGCAGCTCAGCTCAGAGACTCTTAGTACTAGCAACATTAATTTGGCATGGATATACATATTAATATTCGAAGACATGTGATATTCACCAACCCGCACTGGGCCCGCGTGGTGGATTACAGCCCATTCCCTCTCACAGAGAGGAGGCCTGTGTCCCAGCAGTGGGAACATTAAAAGGCTGATGAAGAAGAAGATACATATTAATCACGCTGACAAAGTAGTAAAATAAAATTATGAAAAAAACATGTACACGTAAAGTGTAAAGTGGAAATTCTTTTTTTCTCGCCATGGTGTTTGGTATCGCTGGATTCGCCATTCAAAAATATTACGGGTCTGTAAAACCGTTTTTCGATTCAGAGTTCCGTTTGCATAAAATTAAGCTTTACATTGAGTGAAGTGTCCCCTCCCCCTGCCAGCTAAATAGTTGCTATATATGAATATATAACTAAATTAAAAGGAAAACTATCTCAGCTAAGTAGGCTTTACAAGTTTACGAGTAATAGTCGGCCAAAATACATAATTTACTTGGAAAAGTAAAAAAAATGTATATTGATGTTTTTCTGAACTTCTCAAGGTGCCTACAATAAAATTCGATTAAAATTTAAAGCAATACTGAATAGGTACTTAGTTATTTTGTTAGAGACTTTTATTAAGTCAACGCCATCTAAACTGCAGCTGCAAACATTACGTTAAAAAAATCTAAATTGATTTATTTACCTGGTTCCAAAGATACAGCAGGTTTATCTAGTTTGAGGTCAAAACTGTTTAATTTTTATTATTAAAAATCAATATGATTATTTTCAATTGCAAATACAATATAGTCATCTTGACATTGTCTAAATAAGATGACATTACTAATTTGATGCAATATAAATAGTATAGCTATAGCGGAATAACGAAAGCCGTATTTGCAGTGGAGTGCATGGAATCCTGCCAATCCCGTAAGGCGAAAGAATGCGATGACACACAGGTTGTATTGTTTATTTAGGAATAATATTTATCAATGTATGAACGGATGGAGAACTAACGATAAATCTTTAAATAGATTGTAGAAATTGTTTTAAAACCGACCAAGTGCATGTCGGACTTCGCACATTTAGGCATAGCACGCACTGCGATTTTTATTCGCGCGAATAAAAATTTGCGCGAATTTATTTGTACTATTTGAGCGCGAGTTTTTTTTCCGCAATGCGTGCAGCTTCATTCATTTCCATAGGTCACAGAATGGGCGGTAAAAAACCCCGAGAATAAAAATCGCAGTGCGTGCTATGCCTTAGGATCCTGTACCAAACCGCAAAATCAAGTTGGTTGTAATAGGTATACGTCATAATAAACATTAGGTCCCATATTCTTAGGTCAATGGGAAGTTAAAAACTTCTTCGGAACAAAATTCCCATTCCTTTGTTTTCAAATATTTTTTAAACAATAAATACAGTATTTATCTACTCAACGATACCCCGATGGGGCAGGCCAACATTTTTTTCGCGACCTCACTTTGACTGTTTGGGAGCCTCCCTTAAATGTTTTTTTTTTTAATTTGTATGGCTTTGGGTCAACAAGATACATATTAATATTAAAAATTATGTGAAAATTTTAATGATTTTTTTTTTGTGACAGACGACGGACATACAGACGGACACGTGAGGGAAAGCAATAGGCCTCCGTTTAGACCCTTCGGGTACGGAACCCTAAAAACTTGTATAATTTATCTAACGACTTTTTCATAATACAATTTTTTTATTTGTGCCCATCTTCTACCTTGCTCTAGAAATCCAGCTCAAAATCCTAGTTTTTAATAGATTTGAAAAGACCTCCCTCTTTGACCTCGCCTTTTCTCATCACGCGAGGTTGGTTTCCCCGATCATCCGACGCCATCTATTTCGGTCTTGTGCGTCCTCTTCCATAAGACCCATCCTCATGATCTTTTGGACCTTTGCCATTAACGTGGTTTAAGGTTTTCATCACCACGTGAAAAAGCTCCATCTTCTTAATTGTATTCTAACTAGTCCTATAGCACAGCCATCCTTACCTTGGAATGTCTTCAGCTCGTCGATGTCAGGTATCGCAGGGCTGCTGAACTCCCCACTAGCAATCACCATGAAGTCACACATTTCTGTCACTTTCTCCTTGGTGTCAGTCTTCGTGTACGTCACCTCCCAGTGGTTGTCTGACCATCTGACCAGGGTCACGTAACTTTGGAGCTGAAATTGAAAAGTTAGGCTTATGAGTACGATGTATATTTGTTGTGACGGAGTTCCCCAACTGCATTATTTGCTTTAAGTGTAAAAACGATATTAAGTTTATTTTAAAATAAGTGGCACTGAACTATGTTTGTATCTTATGTGAATAATTCAGTAAAGTACGCAAAATACGCGCTTGGTCGTGGAGTTGCGGATACCCGCCCGTTTTATCCTAAACTTTAAAAAAAAAAAAAAAAAAAAGGTTAGGCTAAAACGGGCTGGTGGGGCGGGCGGGCTAAAGTACTTGTGAATAATTCAGAAAGATTTGATTCCATTAAGGGACGAATACGGCATTTGGGTTACCTGGAGCTTTAAAACTAAGCTCGAATAGACTGTCTGTATTTTTTCAATCCACCTTAACAAACTTTCTCCTAGCAACTAACTACACCGATACAGAACGCCTCCTTATTTCCGAGAATAATCCCTACTAAACCTTTCCATCGAAAACATAACACATCACATCTTGCACACAATCACAATACACACACTTACACACACTCAGACACACTCACCACACACACTTTTGACTCTGATTTTAAATTAAACAATGTAGGTATGTATTTAATTCTTACTTTGTTTTTGATTCGATTAGATTTAATTTAGTTTAATTTAATACAATTTATTTTTTTGATTACATTTAATTTCTAATTTTATTCGTAAACTCTGCTTGTTAACTTTATTTCAACAAACGCTTGCTCTATCTGCAATTTATTAAAAGGTTAAATTATTGTGATTTTGTAACTTAGGAAGGATGCTGGTCGCAACACCTATCTGTTTTGTTAACTAATTGTAACCGTTAAAATGATTGAATTGATTTATGTTAACATGCTTTTATTGATTTGAATAAATTTATTATTATTACCTTTATCGTCTCCTAGTAACTATAGATAATTTCGGTACGAAATATTGTATCAGAAAAAACGCCTGTGGTTTTATAAATCTTAATGGATCTGAATAAATAACAAATGAAATGGCACGTGAGACCTTTCTTCTGTAAGACAATAGAATAGATAGATGATAATACTTGTCTCACGGGATACCTTTCCACGCTCCCTTAGTATTCATCCTGGCATGTCTTAACATCTATGAAAATCAAATGAATTATTCATTAACCCATGGTGTGAACGATAAACAAATAAAACATCATGTATACAGGCATCCGTCCTATAGCTAGAGAGCCGCTATCTAACAAAATCATATTTTAAGTCATAGATGAAAAAGAAATCCGCTTAATGATAAAAATCGATGCTGTTTATTCACTATAAAAAATATGTGATAGATTCCGGCGTCAAAAAATTGATTTATTTGCGCATTTTCGATTTAAGACGGAAACACACTTAAGGGTCTCAGCACACATATGGGATCGGAAAGGGATCGTAACCGTAACGCCTTTCGCCTCGCTGTCAACCAGGCGTCAACCTACCGTATGCACGTAACGAAAGCGTATCAGCAGCGCCTGTACGTCAACTCGGCTACGGCTAGGCGACACCGCGCTTACGCCTCGCCGCCCCCTGGCTGACCTGGTTGGCACCAGATCAGTTTGAATCCAAACGTTAAGTGTAGCGCACGGTTATGTCTTGGTTTACAATACGTGAGTTGGCTATCATAGCCATAGCACTTGATGAAGAGGAAAAAGAAAATAGCAAGAAAAAAAGAAAAAGATATTGGGTGGACGAAGAGATGTGAGCTCGGGTACGGAGAGACGTAAGCGCGGGGACGGAGAAACGTAAGCGCGGGGACGATGAGCCGTAAGCGCGGGAATTCAAGTTCGGAGCCTGTTCCGAGGCGAGGCGATTAGGTTATTATTCCGATTAGTGTGCGTTGCAGTAGGGAGTTTAATACAAACCATTCTGAACGGCTCGAGGCGATACGGTGACGATGTGTGCTGAGACCTTAAATGTCGTGACGTGGCGCGGGATCCACCAATCAAACGACTCTTTTTCAGTCTATGTCATAACACAAAGAGTTTTGGAGCCAATCAACTGCGTCAGAAGACGCCACGCCACGACACGTGTGTTTCCGTCTTTAGCACATTGTTAGTTTAAATGAATGACTAAATATCAAAATAGTTATGTAAAATAGCAATTTGGGGCCGTTTTTATTTTTTTATCCGGCATCTATTGATAGTAGAAACATACTGCTAAGACAGATCGATAGTGATTATTTTTCTGATTACGATGGCATCAAAAAAATCATCATCATATTCAGCCTTTTTAATGTGCCCACTGCTGGGACACAGGCCTCCTACCTATGAGAGGGAATGGGCCGTAATCCACCACGCAGACCCAGTGCGGGTTGGTGGATATCACATGTCTTCATCATCAACACATCGACCGATCCCGTGCGTGACATGTCTTCGATTCAAAAATATAAAATCGGTTAATTATCAGATAGCGTCACTCTCGCTCTAGGACGTCAGCAGGTTTCTCGTCACGTCATCCAACAATTGGCAATGAACAAATAGTTTACAGCCGTACATCCTGATTTCATTCCGCGATTATTTATGGACATACCTACGATTATTTAAGGGCATGTGTCGGTCGTTTGTCTTCCTCGTTTTATAGTTTAGTATTACGTAATCTATAATGAATAGTTTGATTACACTTATTAAGAAGAAACCGATGACTCGTGTGAGAATCACCGTCAGTATACAATGCACTGTTTGCTGATCAGGTTCATTTAATTCATCGACTTATTTATGTTGCTCAACGCAAATAAAAATACACTCAAACCTGTTGCTTGAATATCTTTATCATTACGCAGTTTTCGCATCACATTTTTAGGGTTCCGTTGTATCTATAAGTCGTCTGTGGTTCCTTTTCTCAAAAAAATACCCATATTGGGTTATCACCTTGTTAGAATCACAGAGAATATAACCACTACGTTTTAGTTAGAATGAAAAAAAGTCCTCTGTGTTGGAATGTCTTTATGTCCGTCTGTCAAAACCATAGATATAATACTATATTTCTATGGTCAAAACCATTTTCTCAGAAACGCGTGGAGGTTTGATACCTCTTGAAATTGATATCGTATAATTAGGTCTGCAATCCCTTTGAGTTATGTTTCTATTTTCTAAATCAACGCAATAAAAATATACGGCCGTTTATGCGGTATATTTTACACTCGCAAAACCTATAGGGTACTTTTCGTTGACCTAGAATCATGAAATGTGGCAAGAATCAAGGTCTTATAGTACAAGTAAAGGTACAGTGCGGTAAGGTAAATTTGTAATCTACATAAAAAACGATTATACACCTATGTTCTATGTTATGGGGTTTGGTTTCCGCACTTAGTCCTTCAGGTGGACCATTGTGCGTATTATTATACACCTATTTGCGGTTTGTAAATTGTCCGCGACCTATGTCAATGTATGAGGACAGCAGTTTTCCAACGGCAAAGTTAAGTTTGTCCCTCAATCCAGTTTATATTTTCGTTAGAGTAGTCAAAGTCAAAGTCAAAGTCAAAACGTTTATTGCGAACTAAGTGTATAGGTAGTTGGTGTTTTGTTATATTAGTGCAAGACTTAGCAGCCTTTTACAAGCATTGCAATTATCATTCTACTGTCCTTATCACAGAACAGAGAAGACAGTAGAAATCGCATATAGCTACCCAAACTCAACACATATACAGATTAATTGTATTTCATAACACTAAGAAATGTTTGGTGTGATTGGTAGTTTAATTTTTAAATGAAAGTAGAAAATATGTCAGTGGTCGCTTATTTGAAAATAAACCACAGCTTTATAACAATAGAGTTGGTTTATTGTCTACTCTTTTTAAGTAATTATTACTTTTTTCGTTTAAAGCGCACACGGAATAGTTTAATGAGCAAGTTACGCTACCCGCCGCTAGATGTCATTATAGTAAATTCATTTAATTTAATGCCGTATTTCGTTACCGATAAGATTTATATTTGCAAAATGAGGTCATTACTAAAGAAAGAAAGAAAGAAAGAAAAATCGTTTATTGGCACGTACCACAAATTAAATTACCTACACAATTATGAAAATAAACTTAAAAATAAAACTTAAAACTAACAATCATACTGTGTGACTCACGGCAGTGCCAATCGGGCCCTGTTCAGCAATATGTCAGACAACTG
The DNA here is from genome assembly GCA_948252205.1 of Orthosia incerta. NCBI lineage: Eukaryota > Metazoa > Arthropoda > Insecta > Lepidoptera > Noctuidae > Orthosia > Orthosia incerta. Next base: position 14,007,415 of record OX411747.1, read on the forward strand.
GCGTTGCCTGACGCTGATTTTCAACAGGACCCGGTTGAGAGGTGAACATACAAACATAAGTAATGTGTCCTGTATATTTACATAAATCTGTTATTGTCGTATGAGTTTGAAATAATATTCTACGATCAATAACCACTATCTAAAAACTATGCATAAATAATAATAATAAGAAGTACCTACAAAATACAAACCGAACGGGCGTACCGCGGGCGATGCATTAAGTTTGTGCATTACCCCCGCCACACGCGGCGCACACAGTCACTGCGAGCGGCCGCGTGCATCGGTGCAAGACAAAACAAACGGATAATTTGTTCTTTATTTTGTATTTTATAAGGTACCTACTTTCTATAAAAAAAACTAATTAGGTGCTAGATTACAGTGAAATATAACATGTAATTAAAACAAACAAGTATACATGAATGAAATAATACGAGGTGAGTGTGCTTATTACATTATAAAGATCTTACATTTTATGACAAGTAAAGTATCTACATCGAAACAAGTGGGTGTATCATTTTACACAGTACTAACTATTATATTTCTTCTTATACTACTCGTCCACCTGTAGTGATGTACCACGGTCGTTGACTTATTTATCGACATTCCGTATTATTTTCAAACAAAATACAGTTTAGTTAAAAAAAAAACGTTTCCCCACACTAGGAATTTCTCCTGTATCGTGGGTGCGTTTACAAACATATAATTTCACATACACAAACACCCAGAGCCGGAACAACTATTTGTAGATCATACAAATATTTGTTCCATGCGGGAATCGAACCCGCGACACGCAGCGCAGCAGTCAATCGCTCAACCACTGCGCCAACCGTGCGCCCAATAACTAGAGTCGATAAATATTATTATGTTTGTAATCAAGTTTTTATATAAATTTATTCCAATACTTACGATTTATAGAAAGTATCATTAAGATATTTTATGTACTATTATTAATTACAAGCTGTGACCGCGGCTTCGCTCCCGTCATCTGTTTGCCAACCCTACCCTACTTACCTTCCTACCTACCCTACTTACCTACCGACCATATTTGTTTCTATAGTCATCAATCTTTCGCGGAGAATCTTAACACCGTGATTCAGAAAATGACTTCAAATTCACAACACCATCTATCGAATATCGAGTTTAACTCTCCGAGTATCTGAATTGCATGTGTTGTGATAATTTTACTTCTTGAACACTTTAAATTCATCTAACTTTTGATAGAGTGAACCGATTGCGATGACACAAAAACTAAGTAATTCTTCAAGTTACGCACAATGTTTATGTATAAAAGTTATTTACATTGGTTTCGTACATGTCACGTGATGCGTGCACAAATAAACAGACAAACAGACAAAAATGCCAAAAATGCCGGAAATAGGTTCTGTTGGATAACCTTTAACACACTGGCTATTTTTTGGCAATATTTTCGATGTACAAAAAATACTTTTCTACTGATTTATTATATGTATTGATGATTGATGATGATGATGCGATAGACTACACTACAAATGCAATACGTCCTACTGATATGGGAAGCTTACGCTTTCGCCTGCGGCTACACTCTTATTATGATTAGCTTGACTAACTTCCTTAATGAACTGATGAAATTTAGGTCTATACACCAGTAGATCTTAAATTACAGACTAACACATAAGCCAGTTTTTAACTGACTTAAAAAAAGAAGGAGGTTCTATGTTCATGTGTTATTATTATTACACTTTGTTGATTTTGAAGGCTGTTGTCTTTTTAACCGACTTCAAAAAAAGGAGGAGTTTCTCAATTCGTCGTAATCTTTATTTTTACACGGCTGCAAGGAAAGGGTTATGTTTTTCGCGCGTAAGAAGATTTTTTCGAATATTGTAAGTTTAAAGTATCGATAACTCATTATCGATATTGGTAATCTCTAATTGAGTAGCTGAATGTGACATGTGCATAGTTGGAATCTTCGAGAACAATGTTTGAGTTTTAAAGAAAGTAGACCTTAAATTTAACATCATAAAATCAACTTTTACTTCTCTTGTTTAATAAAATATTGTTTTTACATTTTTATCGAAATAAAATAAATTAAGACTTGCCGATGGTAAGATTTGATACATTTTTGGTTCTGCTATCGTGTTTACATTCTAAAACAGCACAATAAGGCATTTTTATATTTTTTTTCAAGTTTTTGTCACCGTTACGGTTGAACCAAGACTGATGTGCGTAGTGTGTGCGCGGAAGGAAACATATGCAGAACTGTGCATAACTCGGGGTACGCGGGCCCCGCCCACTTGCGACTTCTATTGTAGTAGGCGTTTTTTTTGTTCTGTGGTCCTTATCATCCAAAATTAGCATGCATTTAACATTATTATTAAATAATTATTTTATTTAACATTATTATAATTAAATTGAGAAAAATATAGTTATGTCAAAAATTAAATGTCAAAAATAGTGAATCTAATACAAATAATCAGCAATATTAATGTTATCTTTTACAGGTACCTAGTACAAATTATAATTATAATTTTGTATGAAGTTAAATAGGATAGACTAAATCTTATTGTTTGTATAGGACAGATCGCCACTTGAGATAAATTCGTCATTTTAAGCTAGACTCTAAATATTCTTTTACTGAGTAGAAACACTTTTGGATTAGGTATAGTTTTAGCCTTTTTTGGAAAATTATTACTGATTTTTCAGTTTTAAATGTGTTGGGCAACTTATTATATATTTTTATTGCCATATAATATGGACTATCACTTAACATTTTGATTCTTGAGGATGGAGCGCATAACCTCTTTTTATGGCGAGTGTTTACGTTGTGCGTATCTTCTACTTTAGTGAACTTGTCGATATTTTTAAAAACAAACACGCAAATATCAAGTATGTATATTGACGGCAGAGTTAGGATCTGATATTTTATAAAGTATGGTTTGCAGCTCTCCGTACTATCTATTTGGGCTAGAATTCTTATACACTTCTTTTGCATTATGAATAGTTCATTTACGTTAACACTATTTATTTGCGGCGCTTTCATTTTTAATGAAGTGTTACTTAATTATTTTGATAAATGTACGGAACCGTCGGCGCGCGAGTCCGACTCGCACTTCGCCTTTGTTTTAATTTGTGTTAAATGTCCCACATAATGATAATAGTCGTGTTACCTAAGTTCAAGTAAGAGTAAACAAACACAGACATAACACTCATAACAGTTGTAGTTCCTTATGACCGCTGCGCTGGCTTCATTCACACGATAGGGGTTACGCAAGACTTTGACATTAGTTAGCCAACAAAAGATTTCTCTTGGCTTTTAATCTCACCGTGTTGTTCTTGGTAATATTATTATAACTTTAGAACATAGGCAGCACTACAGCTCTGACACTTAGCCGATTCTTATACCAATTAAAGCATAATATCAAGCCAATGCAGGTCGATTATTGGAAAAGCTACCCTTCATATTCTACTACTATTATTATACCTAAACATAACGGGCTCTGTGGGTGTAGGTACTGTGAGGTAATCTTCTAGGTTAGCATGTAAATCTTAAATCGACCTTGATTAGTGTATTATATTGTTTCGCATAGCACACAATATTAGTGGCTTTTTCTCGACGTTGTGGTTCCAAAGCCAAAGAGAGATGAAAATAGTGCCTAAAGGTGAGTATACCTACAATAGAGCAAAAAGCGACCATTACAATGTACTGTAATGCGCAGGCCACATAGAAATGGCGTCGGTCGGGCGCGGACATGGCACGGGCGGATTCCTATTCCATTCAAATTTCAAACAAAATGCATGGAAATAATGCGCAATTTAGGACACACGGTGACACGGTATTTCGTTGCTCGGACGTGGTTAAAGTAACACAGGAAGCATTTTAACAAACGAATGGTAAACTTATGTAGAACTTAAGGTCCGTATAAACTCTTATATAAGCTCACCGAGCATCCTGACTCTTTATATTGGCATTTTTAAACAATTATGATGCTTTACACTGTATAACGTTTGGATAATGGCATATCAAAATGCTTTTGTAAAGCCTTTAGTTTTAGTGCGGCAAACCACAACGCAGCTGTAAAGCTTTCAGATTATTTTAGTGCATTTGGAATTACAATAGCATTTTTAAGTAGTAAATAAATGCTTAGTGCTGTTTAATAGCATATACATGAACCATTATAATGCCACGTAAATCCGCTATACAGCTTTCAGCTGTTTTTAGTGCCTTCGGGACTACAATAGAATTTTTAAGTAGTAAGGTAATATCTAATGCTGCTTAATAGCATAAACTTGTGCCATTATAATGCACCGTAAATCCGTTATACAGCTTTGAGCTATTTTTGGTGCCCTTTGTTGTTTAATAGCACTTTTAAGTGGTTAGTAAAAGCCTAGACCTGCTGAGAAGCATAAACGTGAATCGATATAATGCTTGCATTTTTAAAGATCAACTGAGTTCTGTTGTATAGCTAGCAGCTCTTTAATTAAATACACGTGAGTTATTGTAATGCGTAAAGCTGTATATAGGTTCATTTTTACTAAATTTGTAAAGCCATTTGTCGGCCATATTGAGGAAAAGCACAAAGAGGCCTATAAACATGCTTTTTTTGTTGAAGGCACCATTATTATTTTTATAAGCCACGCACAGGCATATGGAGATCATGCGTTCAGAAAGCTATTTTATCAGCAGACTGTTGACAAACGGATACAAATTGTAAAAAATACTGAAACGGGTTTTTTTTTGTTTTGCTCAAGGATCCCCAAAATTGCGTTCAAGTAATAGCACTATTTCAGTCTACATCAAGTCTACTGGTATACTGGTGCACCCATATAGAACTAATTTACAGACAATGGCTCTACAGTGGTTCATAAAAAGTCTTCTCTGTGGTCTCTGGCTTAACAATTGTTCACGTGTGAGTATTTATACTGCTGGCGGCATTAATTAGCCATTATAAAGGCTCACCGGGCTGCCACAGACCGACACCATTTTTTAAATATTTTATATCCAAAATTTATTATCATTCGGACCTATTTATCAAAGCAATAGGCCTTTATAGTAATAAAATAACTTATTTTAATACTGTCCAAACAATACTATTATGTTAATTGTGCAAAATTCGTTCTATACTAGGAATACACAATTGTTTTGGTTATTTCACACATATATTTCTATAACATTTTTTAACAAAACCACAAAATATCGAAGGCGCGTGAAAATTTTAAATGAAACTAATATAGACATTTACAGTAAACTACTTTGCGCAGTAATATTTGAAGGCATGAAATACCAAAAGAGTCAAAAACTTAAACAGTATTATACATTTTGTTTTAATGTAAAACAAATGTGGTGTCACTCCCACAGTTTTGACCCTGTTCGTCCATATTATATTGCGAGACGAAGTAGTTAAATTACAACGCTAATTTATTATAACATTTGTACCGTGGTATTAGAGATGTTTTTGCAATAATGTAGGGTTCAATTAAGTTCTAACTGTGAACACTTATATAGCTCTAATAATTCTTTTACTCCATTCTAATGCTAGTCTAATGATTTTGTAATGCAATTAACATCTCCATTATCAATAATATTGCTAGTATAATGCTTCTGTAATGCGATTGGTAACTTCATTGACCGTAATATAGCTACTTTAATGCGATGGGCAACTTCATTGACCACAATAATGCTAATATAATGCGCCTGTAATGCAATTAAACAACTCTTGTGAACGTATTTAGGATCTAAAGCCGTATTATTTGTGCCCAAATAAGAATTACAGTAGCCGTATAATCGTTTCTAATGCTACTATAGAACTAACGCAAAATGCGAAAACGTTACAGAAATGCTGTAAATCAGCCGTTATACTGCTTTGATGTGTTACTTGGGTATGACGTGCCATTTCGGCGCCCGCGCCTGATCAAATTGCGCTTAGGAAGGAATTATCTGTGACATTTCTTTGTACCTTGCGTCCATTATTGACCTCACCCCACGTCACCACGCTTATGCCTTCGGTCAATAAAATGCTCGTTGTTTTTTTAAAATCATGTTCTAACAAAACATCGAGCGTCATGTTCGAAGTGTGGTTTGAGTGAATTTAAAAATAGCCAATGCTCGCTGTTCTTCTAAAAATAGCGAATGCTCGATATACAAGTAAATGCTCTAGTCTATACTCACCTTAACGATAGAGCTAAAAAGATTTCACTAAAGATAACGTGACTGCCTGATTAAATAAATAGTGTCTTTGTCTTGGTAATCTTATAAGATTAGTAGACAGTACGAGTAAGGTTTAACATTACGAGAAGCATAGAGCCAGTTCTCAAATACAATATGATCGGCATAGCTACACTATTGTAGGTAGGGTATGTAGGTAGGCTAGGTATCCAAAAAACAGTGCCTTATTAAATAAAACCGGCCAAGTAGGTGTCGTACTTCGCACATTTAGGGTTCCGTATCAAATGCGAAAATCTTATTTATATTGGAATTTGTTAGTAAAATATACGTAATAATAAACATTATCACCAAATTCAAGTTCATAGGTCAATGGGAAATTAAAAAATTCTTTGGATCAAAATTTTGGATCAAGGTTCCGTACCCAAAGGGTAAACACGGGAGCCTATTACTAAGACTCCGCGATCCGTCTGTCTGTCCGTCTGTCACCAGGCTGTATCTCATGAACTGTGATAACTAGGCAGTTGATATTTTCACAGATGATTTATTATTTATTTATTACATACTTTATTGTACACCACTTAAATAATTACAGGACAAAAAACATTTATAAAGATAAGTGTACAATGGGCGGTCTTATCGCACAAGGCAATCTCTTACAGACAACCTTTGGATGGACTAAACGAAAGGAGATAGCCATAGGGCTGTTAGTGTACAAAAAAAAACTATCTTAAATAATATTACTTAGATATTACATAAAATACATACATACAAATAAAATAATATAATAATAAATATCAAATATAGAGCAGAGAAAGGAGAAGAATAGTTACAGAGAAAGGAAATGCTCCTTCACCATTTTTTTAAATGTAGGTAATGTTTGCGCACGTCTTACCTCAATAGGTAATGCATTCCACAAACGAGCTGCTAGAACCCTGAAAGATTTGTCGAAGAACGATGTGGAATGCATACGAATGCTTAATTTTAGGTTTTCCGATGATCTCAAGGACCGAGAATGTGTGTCACAGAGGAACTGAAAGCGTTCATTAAGATAAAAAGGACTAGAAGGATTAAAGAGCACATATAGCAATGCAAGTATGTGGGCATTCCGGCAAAGGCGAATAGGAAGCCATTTGAGCTTGGTTCGGAATTCAGAAACATGGTCATACTTGCGCAAGCCAAATATGTACCTGATACAGAGATTTTGAAGTCGCTCAAGCTTGTCCAATTGGTCTTAGGTGAGATCGAGATAGCTGGCATCAGCATAGTCCAGGATAGGGAGAAGAAGAGATTGTGCTATCGCAATTTTAGTGGTGATAGGAAGAAAATTACGAAGGCGTCTCAGGGAGCCCGCAAACAGTTTACGACTGACCTCCTGCAATTGTTTGGTCCAGGAAAGGGTGCTATCGATATAAATCCCCAGGTTCTTCATAGTGTGAGCTATAGGAACAATGGTGTTGTTGAAAGAAACCTAGGGAAGTGTCGCCCAATCAATCCTAGAGACCGTTCGGGAACTTCCCACAACAGCCACTTGAGTTTTCGTCGGATTGATTTTCAGCCCAAACTCAGTGCTCCAGTCACCAATTCGAGCCAGGTCCGTATTAATAGTCTCAATAGCGTATTATAACTCGCTGAGAGGGGCTTGAGTATAAATTTGGAGATAATCAGCATAAAGGTGGTAGAAAGAAGATAGACGTTGAGTGACAGCATTAATAAATAGTGCGAAAAGTATAGGAGATAAAACGCCACCCTGCGGCACACCGGCACAGGTGTGACACCAAGAAGAGAAAGATTCCTCAATGCAAATACGCTGCCGGCGGCCAAACAGGTAACTATGAAACCAGTCAATTACCGAAGGAGATATGCCAAAAGAGCACAGGACGCCCAGTAAAATGTCGAAGTCAACCGTATTGAAAGCATTGCTGAAGTCAAGTAGAGCAAGTACAGTTAACTTTCCCATTTCCATGCCTGATCTTATGTCATCCGTAATATGCACAAGTGCTGAGGTAGTGCTGTGTCCCGGACGAAAACCAGATTGTAAGGGATTTAGCAGCTTGTGTTTGGAAAGGAACGAGCTGAGTTGATGGTGGACAAGTTTTTCAAGGATTTTGGATAGGAAAGGAAGAATAGAAATGATGAGATGATGTATTTCTGTTGCCACTATAACAACAAATACTAAAAACAGAATAAAATAAATATTTAAGTGGGGCTCCCATACAACAAACATGTTTTTTTTGCCGTTTTTTGTGATAATGGTACGGAACCCTTCTTGCGCGAGTCCGACTGGCACTTGGCCGGTTTTTTTTCCAATGTTTTTAAAAACAAAAAATACAGTATTCATCTACTCAACGAGTTCTATGTAACGATACACCAGTCGGTGGCTGACTTAATGTCCTATAACCCCTAGATGAGGCAGAGGGCGTCCACAGATGTCCTCCATCGCGATCGGTCTTGAGCTTGACGCTTCACCTCGCTCCATGTCATTCCGATGCCTGTCGCCAACACGGTGCGACGCCAGGTTTGACGGGGACGGCCACGCTTTCTTTTCCCTTGGGGATTCCAGTCCAAAGCTTGCTTGGGTATGTGATCGGCGGGACCATTTCGGAGCGTGTGGCCAATCTATCTCCACTTGCGACGCTTGATCTGGCGGTCGATCTGGCTCTCTTGGCATTTCTCCAACAGCTCTACGTTGGAGATGGTCTCGGGCCAGTAAATTTCGAGAATGCGACGGAGACAGCGGTAAACGAAGACTTGTATTTGGCGTGAGATGTCCTTTGTGACCTTCCACGTTTCGCACCCGTAGAGCAGCACGTATTTGACATTGGACCCGAAGATTTTGAGTTTAATCCTTCGGGTCAGTTTCCGCAATTGCCAAACAGCTCTCAGCTGCGCGAAGGTAGCTCGGGCTTTGGTGATCCGTGAAGCGATGTCCTCTTCACTATCCCCAGTCTTTGACACGACACTCCCGAGGTATGTAAATTTTTGGACGCGTTCCACTGCCTCTGTGCCAATCAGCAACGGTGAGTGGTTCTTCACACCAGTTCTTATTGCCTGGGTCTTCCGTATGTTTATTTTGAGCCCCATTTTTGCCGCCTCCTGACGTAGATCGTTCAGCTTTGCTTGCATATCATCAATAGGGGGACTCAGAGAACTGATAAGCATTTGCGAAACGTACGCTCATACGCATGGCCTTAAGTATAACGTCAAAAAGAGCCAACTTATGGTTTTCAATGCGGGTTCTAAGTGTCCAGCGGAGGTTCCACCAGTAAGGCTATGTGGGATATCCTTGGAGCGGGTACATAGTTTTAAATATCTGGGCCATATTGTGACGTCCGACCTGAAGGACGACGCTGATATTGAGCGAGAAAGGAGGGCGCTGTCGGTGAGGGCGAATATGATTGCCCGCAGGTTTGCTCGTAGCTCCAAGGAAGTTAAGATCACCTTGTTTCGAGCCTACTGCACATCTTTTTATACGAGTAGTCTGTGGCTGTCATATTTGCAGAAATCTTACAGCGCTCTTCGCGTTCAATATAATAACGCGTTGAGGGCAATTCTGCGGCTGCCTCGCTTTTGCAGCGCTTCGGGAATGTTCGCGAGCGTCCGCATTGACTGTTTTTATGCCAGCATGCGCAAGAGGGCGTCCTCAATGGCGAGTAGAGTGCGGGGCAGCGGCTACAATCTTCTTAGCGTTGTTGCCAACAGGTTGGACGGGCCTTTCATGCGGCAGTGGCAGGCCTTGCATGCACCCGTATACCGGGCGTGGGTCAGATAAAAACGTAAAATAATTACCGTAGTTTATTTGTTTTTTGCAATATTATTGTTTTGTTTACAATTCATATAATTTTTATTTTTAATAATTTGACATTTTTATACCATTTTACAATTAGTAATTTTACATTTGACATTATTTTATACAATTCTGACATTTTTATAATTTTTTGGACATTTTTAATTATTATCTACTTTTAATGAATTTTTGATTATTTAAATTTCAATTATTCAATCATTTTATTTTGGGTTTTTATCTGTTTATAATTAATTAATTTATATATTGTTTTTTTTTTTATGTACGTGTAACTATGGACTGGAATTTTGTCTGAAATAAATAAATAAATATCTGCGTGGGTATGACTCAGCAGGCATCGGTCATCGGCGTAATCCAAGTCTTCCAAGACGTTGGATAATCCCCACTCTATGCCGCGGCGCCTGTTATCATAGATGCAAAGCATAATTTCGTCAAGAACGACTATGTAGAATAAGAGAGAGCAGTGGTGGCCCAGTGGTGTCGGCCGCGACTTACAAGTTGTAGGTCGTGGGTTCGAGCCCAGGCAGGCGCTTTACATTGTGTAAATTATTTAATCACCACTGCTCTCAAAACGGTGAAGGAAAACATCGTGAGGAAACCGGCATATCCTAGAACCAAAAATTCGAAGACATGTGACATCCACCAACCCGCACTGGGCCCGCGTGGTGGATTATGGCCCATTCCCCTCTCAGAGAAGAGGCCTGTGTCCCAGCAGTGGGAAAATTAATAGGCTGATGATGAGTGATGTGATTGGATACCGTTAAGAGTTTAATTTAAGATGTCGAAAATTTTGTATGTCGTTTTTGTGGCGAATAAACACTTTTTCTTTTGTGACGAATTAACACTTTTTCTTTCTTTCTTCTTTCTATATGCGAACCGTTGAATAAAAACACGATTTAACTCACTCGATTTTTCACTGACAGGTAAAGCAAAGGTTGAATTTCATAAGAACATCACAAAATTGTGTATGCGAAACCTGTCATAAGCTACATGTGACCCTAATGCCGACTGAATGGAAATTATTCCCAACATCGCACCTTACAACACTCTCTCACTAAAATTACACAATATTAACATACTCGAATTGAATTGATTATTAAATTGACTCAAGTTGCTAAGGTGGGTCGATTTGACTTCTATTTGATATCTAAGTAATGCAAGTTACTAGATTTGTCAACCTGAATGACAAGTTGATCACTTGTCTCGTTTGTAACAGTTTACAACAGAATTTTGTTAAATAAAAAACTTATTAGTTATTCTATTGGCAACCTTTATATATAAAAATGGATTGCTGTTCGTTAGTCTCGCTAAAACTTGAGAACGGCTGAACCGATTTGAATAATTCTTTTTTTGTTTTGTTCGCCAGAATACAGGTAAGGCTTAAAAACAAAAAAAATGGGATAAAAAAAGATACGGTAGGTAAGGTAGGGTAGGGTAGATAGGGTAGGTAGGATAAAAATACAGTGAATTCAAAAATGAATGTTTGGTGTTTTTATGGCAAAACAATGTTTGCCGGGTCAGCAGCTAGTAAATTATATATTGGTATATTTTCGAAAAAAGATTATTTGTGATTTTAGGCAGGTTTATAGGACTAGCATGCAGATTATCAAATATTGCGAAATCTTAATATGATGCTAGCAGGAGTGCCATCAATTAGATTCTCGCCATACTCAATTCAAAACAGTTAACGTCTTGCCTTACAAATTTGATATAAGCTGGCGAATGTTCCGTTGCCCAACCATTTAAAGTATCTTCTTATACCTAGGGATGGCAAATTTTGTTGCAGTTGGTACTCCAAACGAATTCACAAATAATTATATAATATCAATGAGATTTTTGTCTCAAGTAAAGCAAACTTACCTGAATATGGTTCATCAGTTCGAAATGTTTGGCGAAGTATTGTAAGTACTTGTAGAAGCAGGGTCCCGTAGGATACGAGGGCGTGCCCTCAGGGAACGGGAAGCCGGAGTACTCCATCGTCTGGCGCGGAGTGTTTGTTCTGAAACATATTGTTCACTTACTCACATGTCAATAGTATCGAGTGATTCAATGAGCTTTAGCTTTAGAAAATGCTTAAAAAAGGTTTTTTAGAAAAAGATTCCTGAGTATTTTGAACTAGGTATTCTCTCATCTTGTGTTGCAGATCGATGAGCTTTAATAAAATACTTAGATAAAGAAGAAAAAGAAAAGAATGAAAGAAAAATAGTTTATTTGCGTTATTTGCGCCCAGTATGGCGCATAAATAAACAAAAAAAACCGACCAAGTGCGAGTCGGACTCGCGTACGAAGGGTTCCGTACCATCATCGCAAAAAACGGCAAAAAAATCACGTTTGTTGTATGGGAGCCCCTCTTAAATATTTACTTTATTCTGTTTTTAGTATTTGTTGTTATAGCGGCAACAGAAATACATCATCTGTGAATTTCAACTGTCTAGCTATCACGGTTCACGAGATACAGCCTGGTGACAGACGGACAGACAGACAGACAGATGGATCGCGGAGTCTTAGTAATAGGGTCCCGTTTTTACCCTTTGGGTACGGAACCCTAAAAAAATACAAAAACAAAATCGGCTTCCAAAACAAAACACCGGCTTCGGAAAACGGAAAACAATAGGTAGCAAAGACACCGACTTCGGAAAAGAAAACTATTTTTCGCTATGTAGTGTTTTGTTTTGGAAGTCGGTATTTATCTGTGCTAATATGTTTTTCATTTATCTCTTTTTAGTTTTGGTAGGTACCTCTAATTAGATACATAGATACATTGTTTCATTTCTAAGTTCCAGTGCCTAACCTTCCGTCTTCATAATCAGATCAGTTTGATGGTACCATTTACTTATAAGTATTTGACATTGGATTATACCTGTGACAAACTTAGCATTAAGGAGTTCCAGTGGCCATCTGTGATCTTCTTCATCAGTTCCACTTCACCAAATGATACTTTCTGAGTGCAAATGATTGCATTGTTGATGAAAATACCAAAATCACTAAATTTATGACTATAATATTTGAGGAGTTCCCTGGATTCGCCCGGATCCCATCATCAGATCCTAGTCTGATGACTATGGGACCACCTGGGAAGTATACTACATATTTCAAACAAAAGAAGAATTTTCCAAATCGGTTCAGGCGTCTTTGAATAATCGGGTAACATAAATATATGAAAATGAATTAACACGAAAAAAAAAAAATTGTACAAACTTTTTCGTATTATTCAACAAACCCTTTCATCTGATACCCATATCATGGCAGTGGACAAAAAATAACTAGTCCGCCATCTTGGGCCGTCCGCCATATTGGATTTAGAATGACGTCACTTAGCTAACCACGCATTGTCATCCAAACCACAGATAATATAATACTAGCATACAGATGCCTCATTCCATACAAAGAAACCGTGCCGACGTAAATAGCGTTTTTCACTGATTATACCGATTATTTTTTGTAAACCGATCGCGTTCGGTTCCGTTCCACGGTGAGTTCACGGTTATGTCCATCAATATCCGTGGAACGGAACGGAACGGAACCAAATGCGATCGATGTACAAAAAATAATCAGAATAATCAGTATAGAACGTCGGCACGGTTTCTTTGTATGGGATGAGACACCACTGCATCGGTGGAGGATAACTGCTTTAAAACTCAGTTGCAAGATTTGACCTCACACTTACCTACGATACATTCATACATTACAAGTTGAATAAAAGTTTGTAAAAAAAAACAAAGGATTCGGTCGAATTGAGAACCTCCTCCTTTTTCAGAAATCGGTTAAAAATAAACAACTTTTGAATGAGGCTTTCAAGATGGATTCCAAAATAGTTTCAACTACATAAGAATCCTTTCATCTTGTGTTACAGATTGCCAATCTACACTGGTCTAAGGTACAGGCTAGCAGATTTTTAAATTTATTTTACGCGGTGAAATTATTCTTGAATACCTATTCTCGATCTGATCACTTTTTCCTCAATTGAGGTTAATATTCATAGGGGGGAGGGGGGGCTAATATTCATAATCAGATAAGCAAGGACAGAAGTTGTCCCGACGTAAATATAAAAGGATTCCTTATTGCCACGTCACAAATGCAGTTTAGGTTAAGTTATGCGACTAGCTGTTGAAAATTCATTCAACCTATTAAGGTGATATATACACCCCAAAGCTAACGCAGTACTGGCCGTGCGCTCACTCGATGCCAAAATATCAAAATTTAACCTCCTTTTGAACAGTTTTGTTTGCAAAATATTATTTGATTTACATATGCTATGTTAGTTATGAAGAAATACCAGCCATCAATTGTTCTGTGTAAAAATATTATTAAACATCCAAGTCGTTTTGGAGGAGTTTTCAAAAGTTGCGCAAAAATATCGTGTTAGTAAATTATTTTTTTAAAGCAAAATTATTAGTTACACGTAAAAACCTTGTGTTCAAAATTATGTACATGAATCAATAATAAATATATATATTTTTTCAAACCTTTTAACCTAGCCGTTACTAAGGAGTATGCTTTAGAAAGTTACCGTTTTACGGCACTAAAGCGTATGTAGGCCCTTAAGCTATCTAGGCCAATGAAAATTAACGCTGCACATTAGAAAATACAAAAAGGAATCGGTTATAATACCTATATACTATTTCTTGCAGTTTCTTATGAGCACTGCCCAAACAAGAGAGGTTTAGTTCTGTATCTTGTACTCTTATTTAGAAGAACGTGCTATTTCGTAAGTTATGTTCTAAAGATCTAACTAAATATGCTCGTTACTTTATTTTATTACCTTTAGTTACTTTATACAATCCTCATTAATGTTTAATACCTAACCATGAATTTAGAAACAAGAAGCGACCTTCGGTTTAACTGTGTTAACAATAGTTTGAATCGTATTCAAATGGCATGTTTTTTATGGTTCTTTTCCTATTAATTGCCTTTACATATTCAACATCTATAGATACATATTACAAAATAAAGTCGCCTGCCGTGTCTGTCTGTGAGATCGTGTTGTTCCTGTGAGGTACTACTAATTATATTCTAGTAAACAGATACGCAGCAGCGGCAGCACACACACACACTTTTTATTCAAAAGACATTTCACTACAAGTCGAAAGGGATGGCTTGATAAAACCAACAAGAAAAAAAGAGACAGCTAGTGTTTGTTACTTGCGTGTGAATGTAAACAAACATTATTCTGACCACCAATGTTTTTTTTTCTTTTTCTAACCTCCAAATATCAGAATATTAGGGAAAAAAAAAAAAGAATTGTACATTGAGGTGTAATGCGGACTTACATATGGTATCCCGAGATCCCTTCTGTTTTATGTACTTTGGTATCATAATTGGTGTGATCAAAAACAAATATTTAAAAAAAAATGCCATCGTGGGTATTAAGAAAGTGTTTTCTTAATACCCACGATGGCATTTTTTTTTAAATATTTGTTTTTGATTCAACAAAGCCGTCCCAATTAGGACGTATTCGAGTCTTCACAATGCGCGCGCTCATAACATATCTGGTTACTCGAATATCATTGGGTACTTCGCAAAGGATATTGATACGTATTTTTCATCATTGAGAGAATGTATTCTAGAAGGCGTATGTGTATTGCAGACTAATGCAGACAATATCTGCGAAGCAGTGAGTTGGTAGCTAAATAATAACAGGCACACGGATCGATCTACGAGAGGTTAAGCAACTCTTGCCAAGGTTGTTCCGTAGAGCCTCACATGTGGGTCACGCACAGGGAACGTGATAAAACTCATCCGTGCCTCAGAAAACATGATGTTAGTCCCGGTTTGACACCGAATAAGCCGACCAAATAGGGCAAAGGCAAGCCGATTAATTCTGCCGCGTCAACGAAAAAGAGCACATGTTTTTTTTTTTCAAAATTTGTTCAATTATTTATATACTTATTGAAAATCAGGAAAAAAAGGTGCAGCTGCCTGATTTTATTCAAAATGTTGTCTTCAATATCCACAAAAATAACTTAGTGCCAAAGGCAACATCTGACATTCAAATTCACATCTGATAACTTAAAAAAGCATATTTGACGTCGATAAAGCTGAAAGGGAACAAATGCATAGATTTGAATTTGATTTCAATAGAGTTTTGATGTCTTGCTAAGTATAAATAAATTGTAGTTCGAAAAACTAAAAAACACACTTTAATGGTAAATTGAACTAAAAAGTCCCTAATCCTGAAGATCTTGGTAAGGCTAATGTGACAAACTATTTAAACGCGCCCGGTATAATCAACTTTCATTATTTTTACATTTTAATTATATTTGACTTTGACTTTGGCTTTGACTAAATTATTGCATTGTCATCGGTCCTTGATAAGTGTGCAAAGTTTCAAATCAATCCCACGTTTTGAAGGGGGTGAAAATCACGTTCAAAGATTCCGTTACATTGATACATAGATACATACCAAGCTAATAAAAGCGTGTTAAAAAGGCTTTTTTGGAAGGTGTTAGATTAAAAATTCCGACCAAAGATATTCCTTTTCTAACTAAAGTGAACATTTCTAAATAAAATCAATATATTACAATCATAAATATTTAGAAAATACATGCAAATGGTTTCTCTTCATATCTTTTCGGAAACCCTTCTAAAAACTTTAAACTCATTTATCTATCTCGAGATTTTAAATTTATTTACTTGTGCTCTTTTTCGTTCTGACGGCAGAATTAAATAACCGCGCGATGCAGGAGTGGGTCGACATGTGGAGATAAACGGAGGTAGGTATCTGTATATGAAACTGGTCCTCATACTGGTCACAGCGCAATTATTTCATAATGGACCGGTTTTCTTCAAAAATTATATTATCTAATATCCGCGTTTCTTTCGACTTCGCAAACATACTGCAATCATGTATTGTGTACCTAACGCATTCATTGCAAAATAGAACAAATTATGACTAGGTATACAAGTATCGAGTTTTGGGCATCTACATTGCAGATTCTTGCAATGTATTGTTTTGCGTGTGAAAAATGGCAGTATGTGCAAAAGCAAGAATCAAACATTGCATTTGCAATATGCAATATACAATTGTCCGTTAAATATAACTCAATTCTATAAAAGGCTAAGTAAACACACAGGCAAAGAATGATGCTAACTAAAGACCTTAAATAAATATTAGCCTTATTTATTCGACATTGCTTAACCGCCGCTTTTTTAAGGTCATCTCGTATAAGGATACTTATCAGGACACAGTTTCAAGTACATTGGAATTGACAGTCATTGCCACAAAAGGTTTTACTGAGAGCCCATTTAGTAATAAGGAGGAAAATGACGAAAAGCTTCGACTACCTTTCGAAGCAGACGCCGCCACGCCGCCTCCGCCGCCCCGTGCTGTTGGATCCAGGGCCAGATTCATAAAACAGTACATTTCGAACAGCTCTTCCGGGGTTCCCTTAACAACCCTAAACTACGACAATTACTACCGACACCGAAAAAAACAATTTTTAATATTTATATTCATGTTCTTTTTTTAAATATTATTTGTTTTTTTTTATATTTAAGGAATACATATTAACTATAGTCGTAACAATCTCAGTAGTCGTATTTGACAGTTATAAAAATACTTAGTAATAATAACATAGTAATTAATTAGGATTATGCATTAATTAGGATTCGGCATGTAAAATGAGAAACGTCATCGGATAGACTGTCACAAAATAAAATGTTGCTAACCTTAAGTTCTTGTACATGCTAGTGAAGAGAGGCAATCCATCTTCATCAACACCAACATGAGGGTCGAACCTCCAGGTGCCTCCGATGAAGCGGGAGGCCTCGAAGACTGTGAAGTTGACGCCATACTCCTTCATGTACCGGGCAGTGCCCAGCCCAGAGTAGCCAGCCCCGATGATGCAGGCGCGAGGAGCTGGAATGGACTGGAAATAAAATAAATATTTAAGTTAAAACTTTTTGAGAAGATAAAGTAATATATTTTTATTTTTTTCCATAAAAAGTGTAACAATAATTTACATGTAAGGTGACTCTCGACTCGGCAGAAATGGTTTATGTTAGGTTCAAAAATACTACGGGGTCTTTCAATTTAGATGTTTGGTGTCGGACTGCTGCGGTGCGGATATCGTAATTTTTTTTCCAATAGTGCACTGCGGTGCCGATGCCGCGCACGCGCGACAGCAGTACGAGAATGTGTGTGCATAAATTGTACGGGAAAAATCAACTAGTCGTGCGACACCGGACCGCTGCGGCGCCGCCGCAATAGCCCGACACTAAACGTCTAAATTGAATGTGTAGTGATGGTGTACTATTATTATATGTTATGGTCTACATAAAAAATCACTAAGTATGTCAAAATATTTATTCCTTGTAAATGTATTTTTGTTTTTGCAACCTATTAATTGAATAATTTTCTCAATGTTTTAGTTGGCAGTTCATATTCTTCAAATTGCGTTACAGGTCAGGATGGTAGGTAATTATTTTGTTTTTCAAGGCGAAACAATTTATGCGAATCATGTACAATCGATTCAGTCTTATGAGTACAATAAACATAAACCGTTATTGCACTAATAGATTATATAATTGAATAAATAATATCCCACTCTGCATAACCTTATCTCACATTGAAAGCTTTTTGTTAATAATTGTTATTACCCCCAATATGTAATTAGGTTCATCGTCATAAATAACACACACAGAAAGGTTTATTGAGACATTTGAGGTAATAGTAGAACACTGACTCCTAAGTCACAGGTTTTCCCTAGTTTAGGAGGCAGGGTTTCCATTATTTAAGCTACCTTTATTTATCTGACTTGTATCCTAATCGCTAAGTTTATAACAAAGGTTATCTGTATCAATAAAGTTATATTATTATTATTATATTATATGGAATTTTGTTAATGAGTACAAAGATACATACAAAGACTTAGCAACCAAGATAATATTGAGTAAAGCGTCCTCAAGTGCAATAGGTATTCGTTTTAGTATAGATCAAGATGACATACATAGTTAATTACCCCCATTTAAACCAAATAGAAAACCATTACCACACTGCCATGGCCCCCATAGATATGATAAGATAAATAAATCGCGAACTAACGACACAGAGTCTGTCGTGAGAATCGCATTCGATCGTGATTATTTCTCAACATTATTCAAGCTATTTCTGAGCATTAATTACCACTACAGGTTTCATACCAGAATCATGACCCGTTATGATTCGATAATTTTGTAGATATTATATTATTATTTTTATAAATAATCATTTATAATTAAATGAATAACTTGTAGATTTTATTCAATAGATTACTTACATAGTAAATACTGCTCATATAAAAAAAATATTTAAGCTAAAAAACAATTAGATAAGAACAAAAAAAGGGGTAAGAGAAAGAAATTATTAGACATAATAAATTTATACACAACACTATCACCGGGAAAAGCCGAAAACACCGGAAACAATACCAAGTTGCTTCCCTCGTTGTTCCCTCTCACAGAGAGGATGCCTGTGTCCCAGCAGTGGGAATATAAAAAGGCTGATGATGATGAATACCACGTTGAATGGCAATTAATTCCATATTAGAAATGGATTTATTGTTTGGATATTTCAGGCCCGAACGGCTAAAAGGGTTTTGAATGAAACTTGGCACACGAGTCGACCATGTCCTGGACAAGGGTAAGGTCAAAGGATATCATTATTCTGGGGTACTGACGTACACGCGGACGAAGCCACTCGCAAAAGCTAGTTAATAATAATAATGTATTATTAACATAGCAGTGACTATTCGCGGAAGCCAATCATATATTAAAATAGGTACCTATATACTAGGAAGTTGAAATATATCTAAGTTAAATATAGATGCTATTTCTAAAAAAACAACACGAAAGCACGCATTTTTTTATTCATGACTTCCGCTAAAGATAGCCGTCAGCTGTTAGAATGCTAAACATAAATATAATAAGGAAAAAAACACAAAATCCAAACGGTTATGCTAATTCAAATTATGCTTAAAATGAACTGACGTCACAAACATGTTTGTTGACGATAAGCGATAATCAAGAATCAAATAAAAATATTACAAGTTGATAACCGTCCTATATATACGAGCAGTTAAAAATCGAAGCAGAATAAACAATTACAACACGAAGGACTGATCCTGGATTACCAAGATCAGCATTTTGCCTTCGAGCTAAGCTAACACGCTCTAATTATATTGGAATTTACTACCAGAAGACCAAAAAACTCCAGTACTTTTATGAATAAGCTCTGCCTACACAATATCGACGAGAAAGAGTTAAAGCGGACTTATCCCATATAGGCGATATATCATGGGAACAGGCCAAAACCGCCTGTAACTTAAATTACAAAGTTAAGCATTTCAATAAGATGCTGCTAGCTCTTTTTGATAAGCATGCAAAATTACGTTAAATCTATCTGAAGACGCAGCCCCAACCGTGGCTCACAGCTCGATGCCCACTGGGACTACTACAAAGTCTCCGTAAACTTGCAAATGTTTTCATTAAACGTGAAAGAAAAGCTTTCTTCTCATACTAAATAAACGACAATGTCTAAACACCTTTATAAAATGTGGACTTATTTAAAACATACCTCGATCACAGATAATATAATACTACCTCGGTCAATGGTTGCCCATCGCTACGTGACATACCATATAATATATATATGACACAAATAATGAAAATAAATTTCTTCCTTTTTTTGGATAACTAAAGAAGGGAAGTTCTGGTGTGGGGGGTGACCATAAGCTCTTAGAGCGGGATCAATTTGAGATCGAGTAAGTGACAGATGTATACAAGTCAAATACATCTGTCCCTTTTTCGATATCAAATTGATAGCGCTCTAAGAGCTTATGGTCACCCCCCATGTACATTAATTCATATCAGCATACAAATTCATTCAGAATAGGTTTAATGACAGTGTTTTCAACTTTAAAAATGTAGTGAGGAACAGGTACTTAAAATCATCCGAGACATAAGTACGAATGCTGCGGTACATGACAATATAACAACACGGATGCTACGTATGTATGACGTTATCACATACTTTACCTATCCTATGCAAAATAATTAACAAATCGCTGACATCTAATGTTTACCCCAACGCATAGAAATTATTAATAGCAAAAGTAAATCCCTTACCAAAGAGTAGCACCATTGAAAACTATAAAGATCTCCGTTTGATAACCATTCTTCTAGTTGCATCGAAGTTAGTGGAAATAGCAGTGTGTGCAGTTAACATCTTATTTTATTAAAGTAATGGACCAATATACAGTCGGGCTTTTGAAGCGGACATGGGACTGATACGGCACTGGCTCATGTGTCAGACGATGTACTGTCGGAGTCCGATGCCGGCAAAAGTACAGTTTTGGTTTTATTAGACTTCTCCAGGGCATTTGACTGCATAAATGTTGATCTCTTGCTAGCAAAAATGGCTATCACCGTCGAAACGAGACTGATTTGCGTCTTTTTTAACGCAGTGAAAGCAATATGTAGTTACACAAAATGTTACCGGTGAAGAAACATCCACCACAGTGGGCGATGTTAAACGAGGAACGCCTCAGGGTTCAGTTGTAAGTCCGCTAATGTTTATTTTGTACGGTACCGCCGATATTAAACTTATAAAAAACTGCACCTGTATGCTGATGGAGTGACGACACATAAATTTATTACTACTTCTACCCGAATGAGACTAAAAGCATGGAGTTAATAATTCAGGACCTAGCTGCGGTTTCAGAATGGTCACGAAAAAATAATTTGGTTCTTAATCCTAACAAATCATAGTACCTATATTATATTAGACTGCATAGTAAACATCAGCGTGAACTCGTGATCAGCCATGAGCCGGTGCTAAATATTGATGAAGCGGCGGTTGAAAGAGTGGTAAAGACAAAGAATCTTGGTCTTCTTTTGGACTGCAATTTACGATACATTAACCATAATTATAAAGACGAGGATCAGAAACGCCTTTTACAGGCCTAAAGTGCTCTATGGCCTAAGAGAGTGTGAATTTCAAATGCATAAGGTAGTGCTACCTCTGTCTGCGCATACAACTATGTCTCATTCAGCAGGGCTTTAAACGAAATTTTGTATTTATAATGTTCAATCTTAATAGTTATGCATAATTGCTTTGTTATTTATATTAATTATTGTAATTGGAATGTTAAAATTAATTGGAATTTTATTTATGTACCTTATAGTTATTGTATAGTTTGTTATAATTGTGAATATATTGTATAATTTAGTATTAAGGGTATTTATTAAGGGTACCACCCTTAAAAAATACCCTAAATATTAAGCACTAAATTATACAATATATTAAAAAAACTAAAAAAAAATACTAATATATACAATATATTCACAATAGATTACTACTACTTCTACTACTTCTTAAGTGACTTGCTATGATAATTGCTGTGAGACAGGAGGCGGGCTGTAAATTAGCGTTTATCAGCGTAGTAGCCATGTTGCACACTACTCAGCATCTGCTGAGTCCGCTCCCTTTGCCATACTGGAAAATTTTGTGCTTCAAAACTAACTTGTGTTTTGTTTAAGTTGTAACATGTTTCAATGGCAATAAATGTTTTCTTTCTTTACTTTCTTAATTCTTTATTGTACACCAAAAACAACATAACATTCAGTGTGATAATAATGTACATGTACAAAGGAGAGCTTAACTCAATGTTGAGTTCTCTTACAGCAAACCCTAGGGTGACAGAGAAAGATGACATTATAGAGGCCAGGATCCAGTGTAATGGGATTCAATGGGAATAACAAATGGGACCCATCGCTAATACCTAATCTAAAAGTGGGATCCAACGAAAATAAATCCAATTATAAAGTAACTAATTATGACGAATAAAATAAAATATACTTACATAAATACATATTTTTATATACATACTAATATTATGTCATTGCGCAAGGAAATGATCCTTAATCTTCCCCTTGAAGACCTCAAGAGAAGTGCTGTCGCTTAGGGTAAATAATGTTGTTGACCAAAAGAGCAAACAGGTGACATGAGTAAAAAAACACTCTCAACATCAAATAATAGCAATTTGAGCTCAAAGTTGGGAATGCCTCCATTTTCAGGAAAGCGGAAATAGTAGCAAGCTGAGTCCCATCCCTATTCAGCCGGGGCAGTCTAAACTTTTCCGAACTAATATTACTTTCCAGTCAAACTGGTACTGTACATGGAAGAGTGACTGCTAGTACAGAAGAAGAAGAAGCTTAAGATGACGAGACCGGGCGATACGGCTATGCGGAAGGGAAGCCTTTGTTCAGCATTGGTAGCAGTGATGATAATATTCATGACTACTCGATCGATCTAGTCAGCTAAGGCCCATTAAGGATGTCCTAGTCGGTCATTCATCAATACAAACGTAGTATGGCGACTACTCCACAGTTTGACGGTGTGCGTTCAAAATAAAAAATGGTATTAATTTGCCTCATCATTATCTAGCCTTATAAGGAAGCACAAAAGTAAAATAAAAATAGGTTAAAATTTCCTTTATGGGCCGCTTTTTTTTTGGCGCGGGAAGGGTGCGGGGGAAGAGGGGGGGCAGTTTGGCTACACCCCCCCCCCCCCGACCGTTCCCGACCACTCGGAGCCCCATGGTTATGGAGATATCCATGGTTAAAGTTTTCAGGTTAGACTAAAATTTTTCTTAAATGTCCATCGTTTTAAGGGGCGGGCGGGGAGGGGAAGGGTGGTAGGGTGCTACCCCCCTGCACCATCCCCACCCCACGGGACCCCATGTATATGGAGATATCCATGGTTAAAGTTTTTACGATTACTATTTAAGCAACAAAAAGCTATTTCTGACTGAAGGGTCTATAGTAACCTATTCACGAAGGAGATGATCTCTTCGAACCTAACCTGTCCGTGTCGGGGTGCCCTAAGCTCCCGAGCTCGCTTCGCTCGCTCTTGCACTAATCCAAATTTTTTTACTTCGCTAATTATATTTAAGTAATAAATATATCTAATATCGCCATAACCATGGGGTTCCGTGGGGTGGGGATGGCACAGTGGGATAGCCCCCCTACCCCCCTTGCCCTCCCTCCCTCCCCGTTTCTCAAAACGATGGACATTTACGGAAAATTTTAGTCTAACCTGAAAACTTTAACCATGGATATCTCCATAACCAGGGGGCTCCGAGTGGTGGGGATGGTACAGGGGTGTAGCCAAACCTACCCCTCCTCCACTCCGCACATTCCCCGCGCCAAAAATCAACGGCCCAAAATGGAAATTTTATCCCATCAAGCATTTCGCTACAAATTTGCAAAAGTGTGTATTCGTACGCGCACTAGCTTCTTACTGATCATCATAGCGTCTATCCCTTTCGCACGTTTTGTAGGATGAGATAGCATGCATTTTAACCCCGCCCACAAAATAGTTCGTGCCACCGACTAGGGCACCCTTAAGTCACACGGACAGAACGGGAGCCCACTAACCACACAAGTATTCGGTAAACGATCCAAAGACCCATCAGATGTCACTTTAGTTAAGGCGCAGATACCCTTGAGTAGCTGATTTTAAAATGAGAATCACGTCGAAACGGCTAGTCGTAATTCTTTGAAAAAAATATATGTTATATTAGACTATTTTCTTAATAATTTGATCTAAGCAAATTTTGAGTTTTATTTGTATAACATAGTGTAATTAATTTGTAAAGTTATGTCTAAAACGGACAAAAATACGACAATCACTCCAAAACCGCTGGGCGTATTTTAATGAAATCAACACCATATCAAAGATAATTTAATTATCTACATTTTGATCTGAGGCTTTTTTTTAAGTCATAGAATAATAAGGAAAGTACTAAAAACTACTAAATTTTGGGTCGCGCGGGTGTGAAACGAGTGCGCGTTTTGTTCCTTCAAGGTCGTTGGCGTTAGTCGTCGTCTTAAAGCAAGTGGGTGCTTACGTCATATAAAACGTAGTCCACATCTTCTTCCTGTTTCATCCACTTCACTATAAAAAACACGATCACTGCAAGAACTGCACATTTGAACACACGTTTATATTTAATCATTATCATTATGCTTCTTTGATTGCTAGCTTTTGAAAAATCCAGGAGTATTGTCCGAAATACAGGAATTTGCACGTCCTGAGTTAGATGAACTGATGGTGATTTGAACGAAGACTTGAACAGCGGAATGCGAGTCGTAGAGACACAAATTGATAAACTTATGAACAGTCGAGCACCGTGAGAACACTTCAGATTTATTTTTGAATTAATTACAATATGCATACGTGTTTATCATAAAAATATACGTTTATTCATTGACATATATATTACTTGCGTTTATCACAACCTAAACGTTTCCAAAAGCATTGACTTCTTGGTCTGACTTTGGCAGTTAAATAAAACATCCATCCACCGCAGAGTATAAAGTAGTGCCAATTCGTCAAAATCAGGTAGAAGTTAAAAAGGTTACTTGTACTAATCGTCTCGACTTCGCGTATATTTTTGCATAATCACGAAATACTATTCTTATAACATGAAACCAATCAATCGCACGACCGATATGAGCATATTTTTTATTCATTATAGGTTCGCGTTTGACGAACGATTGAATTAACGATGTTTTTTAAACCAACAAGGTTAGGATCTTTAAATCATCCACATCGTGTAGATCGGAAGGGAGTGAATCTGTTTTTTGGGATTGGACCAATATTGGATAGAAAGAGCTATGGATAAAACCGACCAAGTGCGTGTCGGACTACGCACATCTAAGGTTCCGTACCAAAGAAAATTGTGATTATCAATATATTGGTATTTGTTAGTAAAATACACGTAATAATAAACATTATCACCAAATTTCAAGTTCATAGTTAAATTGGAAGAAAAAAAATTCTTCGGTTAAAAACTGTATGACAGACGACGGACGGACAGACACTTGAGTGACAGCAATAGAGCTCCGTTTCACCGCTCGGATACGGAACCCTGAAAAGGCTAAAATAAAATGAAGAGCTTCTACACTATCAGAACAGTAAAAAAACTAAAAGCCCATATTGAGACCCAGAACCAAAACAAACAATCGAAGACAACTGATTTGCGACAACCAACAAAACCTAACCATCTCCCAGCACGGCTGGCCCCCGCGGTAGCACTAGACTGAAACCCTCCGAAAAAAGATGTGAAACATTCAAAATTGCAACACTTAATACAAGAACTAGCGATCTACCACCATGGTTATCTTATCTTATCTTATGGAGGGGCCGAGAAATAACTCGGACACTTCGACCCATTGGGATCTATTGTGGTCCCGTAGATAACTTAATCCTCCCCAATCTCGTTGAAAACTGTTTTCATAAGTTTTACAACGAGACTAGGAGATAGATGCCTATAGTCTTCTGGTTTTGGATATCCAACCCCTAGGAGACTTATTCGCTTACCAGCCAGTGCATCGCATGTGCACAGAAGGTGATCCATGCATTCCGTATGTTCCCCACACAACCTTCACATGGGTGTCGCGGTTAGACCCATCTTCATGAGCATGTCGTTGGTTCCAAAGTGCCCAGTAAAGGCCCCAAGCAGGTAGCGGATTTGTCCCCTGCTCATGTTCCAAATGCATTCCCGGGCTTTGAACGTCGAGCCTAGGAATTTCTTGGAGTGTTGTAGTATCGGTATTAGACCAGTCTATAACACTCCAAGGAATTCCTAGGCTACCACCATGGTTGGTCCCCGCGGGAGAAATAGGCCACCACGCTCCAAACGAAAGACGCAACATACTATATATTGCCACATTACTTCAGGAACCCGTGCAACCCACGAAAGCTTATTGGAACTAGAAAAAGTAAATTATGATATCCTAGGCATATGCGAAATGCAAAGAATATGTGAAAGAATAGAAGAACATGGTAGCTACATACTGTACCATAAATGAGAGATTGCAGGTTAAAGAGGCGTAGGATTTTTAATAAAACGGACGTTGAAGATACATATACAAGAACTAATAGGCATATCTGAATCAAACATACAACTACCAGGATTTAAGAAGTCAGGGTCGATCATACAGGCGAGGCGTACGCACCAACAGAAAGGGCTGAGTTGCCAATACTTGAAGCTTTCTACGATGACATTGTCACTAGCTATAAAAAACAATTCAGACAAAAATATAGTCTTGATGAGTGATTTTAATGCACAAATTGGAGCAATGTAAACAATAACGAGCACATACTTGGCAACTTTGGCCATGGGTCACGAAGTCGCAATGGTCAAAACGTGCGGCATTCTTAATGGAACACAACCTATCAGTTTTAGATTAAAACTTTAGAAAGAATGAAAAGAATAAATGGAGTTAATAAAAAGAATAAATGAGTTAAGTTATACATGCTAATATGCTTATTATATTACTTGTGGCAATAAACGATGGTAACATTAGATAAGTAGTAATATAAATGTCAATTTAATAGGTACTCTGTTTTGAGATAGGATTATCTACAATTAGCATACGTCATATTAAAGAAGAACCTTGGTGTTCTACGTCAAAGCGAAACGGATCGATTCGGAGGAAATGCAGTCGCAGACATCCGACAGAATTTCATAAGTAAAAAGTCATAATTTGAGGTTTGGCTCTCGCCTATTTCCTCCTCCAATATTGGACCAATTGAAAAGATATTCTATTAACTGAAATAGAAATATATATACTGTACCCCTATGTTTTTATTTTTTCATTTATAGTTGTCAAATTTGTACACTAGGCCTCCGTTAACAGCGCAATTTTGAGCATCTTTTGAGAGTTCTCTAGTGTTTCTAAAGATCATCAAAAAAGAAAACAGGGGCACAGTATATATCTTCACCAACTTTCGAATAAAAAAAAGTAATCATCAAAATCGGTCAATAATTGACGGTGTAATCGCTTAAAACATACAAAAACATACAGTCATAAACCACTATACCTACCTATACTCGTGACAATCTAAGAAGTCCGATGACGTTTAGTCCGATAACTTTGTACGTAAGAAATAATTAAATAATCTAATTCATAACCCTAATTAATGACTATGTTACCAATATACTATCAACAAATCATTCGTTAATATTATTAGCTGTCAAATCCTACATCGTAGATTGTCACTGGTATACATACAAAAGAAATAACACTTATTATATAATAGTAGTCTATGCTTGAAACAATTTTAGGTTTGTTAACCAACTACGGAGAGTGGATTAGCCTTGTGGAATGAGGTACTACAGCAACTTATTTGAATTGAAGGTAGTATACGAGTCGTCAAGGACAAACAGGCTTGATCATGTCCTGTCCATTATGTGTCGCGAACAACTCTAGTGCATTTAAATTTAATATTTCTTAGAAATATTCTTAACTAAATACTTTAAAGCTGCGGTATCTACCAAAAGACAGACAAAAACAATTCTTAGAAATAGACTCGATTAACTTGAGGAAGAATAATCAATTAATTATTTATTTAATACTAGATCTTGGATTCGTCCACGTGATATTATATATTATTCCTTCTCCTGATTCCAGGCTATACTCGTTCTATCTGTGTTAAATTTCATTAAAATTAGTTTACAAGCCTAGGCGTAAAAAAAGTAAAATAAAACAGACAGACAAACTAGCTTTCGCATTTGTAACATAAATGCACATAGCTGGGGGGTGACCATAAGCTCGATCGAATAAGGGACAGATGTATCGGACTTGTATACATCTGTCACTTACTTGATATCAAATTGATACCGCTCTACGAGCTTATGGTCACCCCCCCAGCAGGCATTTTTAACCGACTTCCCAAAAAGGAGGAGGTTCTATGTTAGGCGGTATGTATTCTTTTTATGTATGGTCACCGATTTCTTCGTCATTGTGGTCCGATTTTAAGAATTATTTCTATGTTTATAAGGGTATACACTCGAGGTGGTCCCATTGTAACCAAGCCTGCATCAGATGATGGGATCCTAAGGAAATTGAGGGTACTCCTAAAATGTTATAATACATGGTAAGCATTTGCACTCAGGAAGTAACATTTGGTAAAGTGGATAATGCCTAATAAGTATGTCATGGGTATAAGAAATCTGGAATAGTTAGGCGACTATGATTTAAATATCTACATAAAATAAATGGTAGGTACTGATGAAGATGGTACCATCGAACTGATCTGATGATGAATACGCAAGAGAGGCACTGGAACTCCTTAATAAAACAATGTACCTATCCTAGTCGTGTTTGGGCTTATTGGAATCGTCATAATTTGTACTCTGGCTATAAGTGATTTTCATGTAAATTTTTATGTACAGTACAAACATTCACAAAAATAAGTGTACAATGGGCGGTCTTAATGCAATAGGCAATCTCTTACAGACAACCTTTGGATGTACTGAACGATAGGAAATAAATTAGGGCTGTCAGTGTACAAAATAATATCTGGGAGCACGACAGTGCTACCAACAAGTCGGGCAAACATAGGCACAGCCGTACCATCCTTTTCTCTAAGCCATTCGGGACATTTTCGACCGCTCTGTACCTTCGTTGTGGATAAAGCTAGAAGCCTGAATTTTCAGTGACTAAGAGAACATAATAATTTGTCATAAAATACATACCTAAATACATATATAACATAGAAAGGAGATGAATAAAAATTGTAGTGAAAAGTAATGGTCCTTCACCATTTTCTTAAACGTCGGCAGTGTTTGAGCACGTCTTACTTCAATAGGTAATAAATTCCACAACCGAGCTGCTTGAATCGTGAAAGATTTGTCAAAGAAGGAAGTGGAATGCATACGACCTAGAATGGGTGTCACAGAGGAATTGAAAGCATACTTTGAGATAAAAAGGAGTAGAAGGATTAAATAGCACATAAAAGAATGTATGTGGGCATTCCGGTGAATAGTAAATAATAATAAAAAATATTTATTTATCTCGACATCAAAATACAGTGACTATCATAATAAGTAACCTTGTATGGAGAAGGGTGTCTGAGATAGGTAAGGCCCTGTGATACAGATGACCCATTTTACATAAAGGAATAATTAATCATGAAATAGTTTGTGTGTTTACAAAATATTTATAGTCTTATATTTATAGTAAATTAAAGTTTAAAGAAGAATACAATTAAATTAAAATAAAATCAACATCTTAGAGAAATGAAATATACAAAAAATATACAAAAGAAGTATATTATTCACGGAAAAGTATGTACAAACAAAAAGTACCTATGTTAATATAAAAAAATAAGAATGGAGAAATGAGAAGGACGTGGGCATGAATGATTGTATTAGTGTAATGTGAGGGTGTAAATGTGTGAGTGTAAAAGTTTGAGTGTAAATGTGCGTGTTATGAGTTTATGACACTGGTTTTAATAATTTTTCCGTGGAAATGTAGTCAAGGTTTAACAGCCAATTCCTTAATTTCCTTTTACAAACCACTTTTGTGTGCGTGTATATATAGTTTATTATTAATAGAGTTGTACAGAAAAGTACCAAGAAAGCAGAAAAACCTTTGAGAGAAACTTGTGTTGTAACGGATGATTGGACAAATATTCGTTTATCTTCTGTTTTGTGTTAGGAGATCGAGATCTAGGCATAGTTCAGCGTGTTTTTTAATACCGTCATGATAATGAATAATTGCCGGACTGTTAGTAATTGGCAGTGTTGATAAAGTTCAGAAGTTGGGTATAGGATTGGGAAAAAGCAACTAACTTTTAATACCGCTCTTTGGGCTCTTTCTAGATTGATCATGTACGATTTAGAGGAACCACCCCATGTGGTAAATACAATATGAAATAAGTGATAGGCATAATGCGAAGTAAACTCGTATGAACTGATGAATTGGAAATATGTCGTAGATTTTTAAATATATAAATTAATTTACGTATTCGTTTTACAAGGGATTCTATATATCGTTGGAAGCTGAGTCTGGAATCTAGTTTATGAGTCTGGAACATAATTCTAGTTTCAACCAAGCCAGGACAAGAACACTGGTTGATATTATCACAAGAGTGAGCTTTCAAGTCGAAATAAAGTTGATCTTGCGGCCTAAGTGAGTAAATCATAAATTTCGTTTTATACACATTTAGGGTTATCAAGTTGTAATTTGTAATGCAGCTATTTATAGATAGTATCAAATCTTTTTGAGCATATTGTCTAACCTCATCCCAAGTGTTAGCATGAAATATCAAGGCAGTATCATCGGCAAACGTGATAATTTTCCCGTTTTCTAAACTGATATCACATAAATCGTTTATCTAATCTAAGAATAATGTTGGGCCGAGGATACTGCCCTGTGGAACACCATATTGGTGAGAAAGTTCATCGCTAACCCAATTTCCTATTTTCGTATTTTGTGTTCTCTGTCATATAGATAGTCTGTAAATAGTTGCAGTGGCAGACTTCTAACTCCCTTATTTTCAAGTTTTTAATCAAAATGGGAACAGACACTGTGTCGAATGCTTTGGCTAAATCTAGGTAAATGGCTAAGGTCTTCTTTTTATTATCTAACTTATTAATTATGTAATCTGTTACTTCGTGGACGGCTACAGCTGTTGACCTGCCAGATCGAAATCCGAACTGAGATAGAAGAGAGTTTTGTTAAAGATATTTAGTAAGCCTGGTGTTCATTAATCGTTCTAATATTTTTGACAATGTTGGTAGTATGAAGATTGGTCTATAATTATTGACACAGTATCTGTCTCCTGTTTTGTATACGGGTACAATCCTAAAAGTTTTGAAGGCCCGCGGAAATATTCCAGTAGAAAAGGAGAGATTGCATATGTATGTTAGTGGGGGAATAATAAGTTTGGTATAAAGACGTTTAATAAAGGATTCAGATATATTATCAACGCTGACCGTACACTCGCTTTTTAAATTACTTATTAAGGACTGTATTTCCTCTTCGTCGTAGGCAGAAGAACAAAGGAGGAGAATTTATTAGATGACTGTTCGCATTGTCATTTGGAAAATTTATATGTTTGTAGGGTAGCTTTTCTGACCATTTCCTGCCTACATTTGCAAAAAATGAGTTAACTGAATTCAAACAGTCTATAGGATTGTCTGTTGAGATTAATTATGTGGATTGCTGTTTTGTTTTATTGGTATGTGTTATATTTTTAATTGCTTCCCAGTTTCTTGTTGTTTTTACCTGCTTGCTTAATCAGTTCTTGTTCGAAATTTAGCTTAACATTCATTAATATGGTATTGCAAAAAAATCCTGTACCTTTTATTTTTTTTATACTTACTTTGTAATTGATCACGGTTTCGCATACATCTAAGATGTCCCCGTATTATCCAAGGTTTCAATATTAATTTACGTTTGGATGTAGTGATTAGTTTCGTGTTATCATTTATGGCTTGTCTTAGGCAGTGTATGAAAAAATGTTTGCCTCGTAAACATCTGAAATATTGTAAATATATTGGCAATCTATATTTTAACATCCTTTTCAAGTCCTCAGTCGTCTATTCTTTTAATCGTTTTGAGACCTTGTTTTTTTTTACTTACTGCTCCGGTCTAGAAATAGTAAAACGCTGTTGTGGTCTGTAACTGAAGTTTGAGAAACATAGCACTTAGCTGATAATCTTGTCTTTATCATCATATGATCTAAGCACGTGCGACTATGAGTAGAAATTGTGTGAGCTGGGTGCAATCCATAAGAAGCGATAAGGTTGAGATAGACGTAGGATCTGTTGTCTTGCGAATTTTCAACAATATTAATATCGCTAACTAATATAATATTTTGGAATGATGATAGTTTGCTTAGACAATTGTTAAGGGATGTTAAAGTTATCGATATTTTTGTGACTAAATGGACGATATACAGCAACAATTACAGTGTTTGTGCTTATTTTTAAAATAAGACAATATTAATCCAATATTTCCGGTTCCTCAATGCTGTACTGATCTATATTTATGCAGTAAATAACCACACCTTCATTTTGAGTTTGATTATTTAGCGAATGAAATATAACCATCGAATTCAGGAACATTTGGGTTACGCTTCAGCCAGCATTCAGTTAGAACAATAACGTCCCAATCAACATTAGACAGTACTGGATACGGTCTGCGTCCTGCGGTCCGGTCACTCGAACATTTGATGCGGGAAATATTCCAGTGACGGGACCGCAGGACGCAGAACGCATCCAGTTAGACAAATACCTTAGTGATGATGCAGAAAATTACGAAGACGTCTCAGGGAGTCCGCAGACGCAAACGCAAACAGTTTTCGAATGACTTCCTGCAGTTGTTTGATCCAGGATAGAGTGCTGTCGATATAAATCCCCAAGATCTTCACAATTTAATTTAAAGGGATAAGATAATTATTGAAAGAAACCTGGGTAAGTGTCAACCAATCGATCGTAGAGACATTCCGGGAACTACCAACAACCGTCACTTGAGTCTTCGTTGGATTGATCTTCAACCAGAACTCAGTGCTCAGGACTGCAGTCACCTATTCGAGCCACGTACGTCTATATTAAATTGTCTCAATGGCATCAAATAACTCTCCAAGATATGAGATATTGGGTAAAAGTTTGGCGATCATCAGCATACAGGTGGTAGAAAGAAGAGAGTCGTTGTGTTGAAGAGAGATAAAACCACCCTGCGGCACACCAAGAAAAGAAAGATTGATCAGTGCAAATACGCTGCCAGCGGCCGAACAGATACGAGTAACTATGAAACCAGTAAATTGCCGGAAGCGATATGTTAAAAAAGCATAGGATGCCAAGCAAAATGTCGAAGTCAACAGTATTGAAGAAATTGTTAAATTCAAGCAGAGCAAGAACTGTTAATATCGTCCGTGATGTGCACAAGTGTTGAGGTAGTGCTGTGTCTACGTCGAAAACAAGATTGTGTTTGGAAAGGAAAGTGCTGAGCTGACGGTGGTTAAGCTTTTCAAGGACTTTGGATAGGAAAGGAAGAATAGAAATGGGACGATAGTCAGAAAAAGATGCAGTATGTGATATTTTGGGTAAAGGAATAATTTGGGCATCTTGCCAGGTTTGTGGGAAGACAGCACTGTAAACAGAGAAGTTGAGGATGTAAAGGATAACAAGAAGGATGTTATCAAGGATGGGGATAATCATCTTACGGCTGACACAGTCACGTGTCGTTGGATGTAATCGATACAATACTCTTTTTAACATCACAACCAGTGAATTGACAACAATAGGGGAATAATCAGGTATCAGAAGATTTGAGAGATAACTAAGAGCTTTAGTGGCCCTATCCAATACGGGCGAAGTAGAAAAATTACTGTTTAGTAAGTTGAAGTCCAGGTCTATAGGAAACGTGTCATGAGACTTTTTTTCCGATAACGAATGATTTAAGTCTCTAATTTCTAGACCTTAGCTGGATATGATGGCGTTGTGCGTTCTTACACACCTTACTGCATTGATTTCTAATTGAGACGTATTTTTCCCTGTTGACGTCGTTGGGACAAATTTTAAAAATAAAAAACCTTTTAACAAAAAAATTAAACCGACTTTCAAAGCAAAACACTAGATAGCGAAATATAATAATGTGATGTGTGTGTGTGTGATGTCTATATAGGTATATAATTTATTTTTTTGTTGTACAATAAAGTATATTCTATTCTATTCTAAAAATAACTTTCTTTTCGGAAGTCGTCGACAAACGAATAACAATACACCGACAACGATTGTCGAAAATAATAGTACATTGTTATGCTAGGGGTGAAAGTAACTTATTTAGTCCCGAGACGGGGTTTGGCGCCCGGAACGAAGTGAGGGCGCCAATAGTTCGAGGGACTAAATAAGTCTTTAACCCGAGGTAAACACTGTGCTTTTCATTACAAATACAAGGAAATAAAAATAAAAACATGAATTAGCTAAAGAAAAAATGATTGCCGCTTTCCCGCCTATTTTGTTTGTTTTTTTTTCTGTGGCCGGCCTGCTATTCAGCCATTATTTTTTATTTTCATCATTGAAAAAATGGTAAATATTTTGCCCAAATCTAAGTTTTTTTAAAGAAATTGTTGAAACTAAATTATAATAAAGATATTTAAAAAATATATATGATGATATTAATCAATACTTAACTTTAAGTTATTTCAATTTTACTTCGTGGTATGGTGTATAGAAAGTTGGAACATGGTTCAATAGATATGTGAAAAGGAACTAGTTTTTTTTTTAAATAATTTGACAGCTGTCAGTTGAAAGCGATTCTCCCTAGGGCTGAAAAGTATTACTTTCAACCCGCTCCTCAGGCAACTTAAGACCTACTTTCAGAGTATGAGTAATGAAAAGTAATTTTTTGCTTCAAAAGTCATTTTCTACCATTCAACGGTAATGCATTGCATAGACAAATAGTGGTAGGTGCAAATTTGTAACTAAACTACTGTGGGTACTGCGTGTACCTACGGAACTATTTTCTTTATCACACGCAGTGGCTTAATTGCTACGGGTTCCCCTATAGCAACATCATTTTCCTCTTTGATTCTTGTAGGTAGACGCAGTAGGCATCTATTATAACCTAGTTACTTGAGATCGAATTATAGTAGCAATGAGTTTTCACCGTAACACCTATCTAAAAACATGCACCAATCAAACCCGAACCCATAACTGAAAACTGCATCAAAATCGGATTAGTGGTTTTGGAG
Organism: Orthosia incerta; assembly: GCA_948252205.1. Taxonomy (NCBI): domain Eukaryota; kingdom Metazoa; phylum Arthropoda; class Insecta; order Lepidoptera; family Noctuidae; genus Orthosia; species Orthosia incerta. The sequence goes on from OX411747.1 coordinate 14,042,890, forward strand.
AAAAATGGTAACATGGATTTGCACAAACAAACATCCTCTCACCCCAAACGCATATGCTGTCTCCGTGGGTTTACTGCTTGTTTACGAATGTCATATGCCCGATGGCTAATTCCCCGAAGTAATAATATCGAACGTCCGAATCGCCGAAATTCCATAGCATCGATAGTCCTATCCATCGAATACCTATTGGCTCGACGTGCCAGTAAGTCGAAAGCTATATAACCTAAAATATTCAAGAATACTAATAGATGGAATAAATGTGGAAAAAAAACAAACCAGCAGCTTCACAGCTTGGCTCATCGCCGCAAGGTTGCCTTCTTGTCGGTCTTTTACAGACTGTACTTCGGTGAGTGTGCTCAAGTCTCAAGTTTGTGATGTTAGGGCTTGTAGAGTTAGGGCGTGCAGAATTAGAAGCTTGGCTCTACATGAGATCTGAATTATTTATTTTTTTGATAGTGCGAGCCATATGGTCTCGTCTTGGTAACATTTTACATGGCATTTTTTTGGTGGGATAACACTATTCTCGGTCCGGCAATCGAAACCAGGGTCGTAGAAGTAGCGCTTACGACCTCTACCGCAACGAGGCAGTCAACACCTATTTATGTTGTTATTAAATATCTAACCTATAACAGTAAATCTCCATTAAACTGTACTTACAGATAACGAAAAAGCATTTTTTGCATTTAATTACTTGTAAAATTTTATTAGGAAACAACTTAACATTTTTCAGATAAAATATAACTAAAAATATCATCAACTCATTCCATAGATTTGGATTTATAGATAAACAGTTACCACCTGCATATATATGCACCAGCACCTACTATTTACCATAAACTAGCGACCCGCCCCGACTTCGCTTAGGATATATGTATAAAACCGGCCAAGTGCGAGTCGGTCTCGCGCACCGAATAGTTCCGTACAAATCTCAGCTTAAAGGTATAACAGGCCTGAGTATTTAATATGAATTTCAATTTAATACCTCTACGCGTTCATGAGGAAAGGGGTAGTAAGTTTAAAATTATTAAAAATATTTGTATTATATGATGTAACAAAAAATGTATGGTTTTCGCAATTTTTTCCTTTGTCTGTGATATAATACGTTGCTTCGTACCAAATTGCAAGATTCTCAGTTCACGGGAAGTACCCTGTAGGTTTTGATTCCCTTGCGAGAGTCGAATATTTGCGGAAATTTGCGGCATAAACGGCTGTATCTTTTGATTGCGTTGGCTTAGAAAATTGATATAATTGATATTTTCACAGCTTTAAGAGACAGTAGACCTGAGTATTTGATATAAATTTCAGCTTGATACCTCCACGCGTTCCTGGATAAAGGGTCTTGAAAACAAATTATATACAAAAACCTTCATCGTGAATCACTCTTTCGATTAGTGATAACCAAATCAAAATACGTTGCGTGGTTTAGATGTTTGCGGCGAAACAGAAATGACGTCGACAGACGTGGATAGCGAATTTGTTTTATATTACGAGACCGTATTTACAGATTTATCAGCAGATGCCATAATGTCTTTTAGCATTCTTCACATAACCATAGATAGCTTTACTAGGTTTCGTAATTTAAAAGGTTAATGACAGATTCTGCAACCATTATTAGTGTTAATGTTTTTTCTATTAACTATTAAGTGATTGCAGGTTGTAAAGTATTTATTATTATATTATTTTTGCAATATTAATTAAGTAAGTACGTAAGTATATGATTGCAAAAGATTTATTAAGTTTTGTCAGAGGAACTAATTCAAAGAAGAGAAATAAGTATTGCGATTTCGACGATGTTATGAATGGATGAGGTGACTGTTTCAACGGCAGCTATTGTTCTCTGCTGTCGTATTTAAATATTAAAAAGATACCTACAGCACCATAACCGATTCTCAGTCACAAAAAAACAACTACTCATTCAAACTTAAATATGCATTGGAAACTCAGTCAAGGAACACCGGTGTATTCATCATACCCATTTATCAGTGACCATCTTCCATAAACAATATTTTGATTCATGTTGGCGGGTAAAACGGCCATCATTATTTTTGTCCATGACACGACTGCCCACCGGAGCTGCAGAGATTCTCCATTGTTCGACGACAACCATGCCTCTGCCATAAATTATACAACGATAATGTACTGGTTTTGAAAGTTGTGGTCACTTAAATATTGTTAACGGAAAACAAAAGTGGAACTATAAAAAATATTTGCCGTACCTACAACTTTCGCGGAGTTGGAATCGCCCTCGTTAATTTGTGCATAAGCAAAAAGAAAGAACAAACTTTGAAAGAACATTTTTGCAAAAACACGAGCTTGTTTTAAAACAAGAACACTTAACTGGAATTAATATTTAGTGATTGTTATCTTACGTCAGAATATTGATTAATGTAGATACCGTAGCTCCTGCAGCCTTACTGCGTAATGAATTCGGCACGGCAAAGGGCACAGAGTATGAAAAATCAACCAATCACATAGATGGAAATCCACATCGTGTCTTTAATCTCGCATGTGACTGGTCGATTTTTCATACTCTTTGCCGAATTATAGAAAAAAATTGAATTCATTACGCAATAAAAACTGCTGAATACTTCAAAAAAACTTATCTAAAACTTACTAAATCTACTTTAGCTCAATAGTTAACACTTAATGCTAATTTATTTGTTAATTTGAAACGTTATTAATTGAATTCCTTCACGGTGAACAATTAAAAAAGCCGTTGTTCAATAGTTTGGCATACAGTATGGAGCAAATCAATTAATTTGACGCTCATACTTTTTACATTCATCGAAAGGTATGAGAAATATATGGAATTACGTAAATTTAGGTAAACTTTCTTCACTTCTGAGCTAAAATTGTATGAGATAATCTCTACAAGTACGGCAGCCTAATTGGATAAGTGGATTCGGCAAAGAACACGTATTGATAAGGGTGACGACACCTTTAAAATAACGACTTTTGTATTGCGTAATATACTCGAAAGGGAATTGGTCATGGAAAGGTTAGGTGAATTCAACTCATAGGGTGGAAGACGTTCCCTTTTCTGAATTATTTACGCAATACCGACATTTAAAGGAAGTGTGTCATACACTTTCAAGGAATTGTTCCCTTTGCCCTGCCGAACTCACTTAAGCAATTAGGCTGCGGATCAAATTATTATTCTGATAGTTAGCTGCACTATAGCTGAGTCCATTAGGCTACTTTTTATTCCAGAAAAATACACAGTTTCTGTTAGTTAGGCCACGGGAACGAAACCACGGGAAAAGACTAGCAATGACGTGATATCGTACTCTGTATCAGAAAGGGCACGCGCTCAGCTAGCGGCTACAAACATGGAGAGACATTATGCGGCCCAGCCGCGAGCCGGTTGCGAAATGCTTCCCGTTTTGCCTTCGACAACATTTTCCGCGGTGCTCTGCGCGCTCACGAAATGTGTCGGCGAACCATCACCAGATAGGGTTGCCAACTTTTTGCATGAGAAATAAAGTATATTGAAGACGATGGTTAAAAAAAACAGTATTTCAGAAAAATTAACAGTAAGTACTTATATATTGTTTTTATTTTAAGTTTTAAAACATGTTGTTTGGAGCTCTTCGCACAAATCAATTACTTACTGTCATTTTCAAATATTCGCCTCTCCAAAAATAAAATATAATTTAAAAAAAAAAAAAAAAAATTGCCGCCACTTGGCATTCATTACAATTTATGTTTATTTTTATATAGGTTTGACTCCAGATACCAGCGATGATGAAAACGGTGGCAGCCTTATCACCAGCGGATACGATCACGAAGCGTATAGTGAATACGACGGAAATGTTCCAAGTAGGTAATTATTAGGAAAGTTTTTAATTACTACATTTAATTAGATTTTAGTCATCATTGTTTAGGAAAACAATGCAAAATTGGTTGATTTGTATCGGGCTGCAATTGTCAAGCATAAGCCTCTGTAACAACAATGCTAATGAGATAGGTATCTAATACAGGATGTGCGAGATTAGTGAACGCATTTATAAAATAGTCAAAAGTCCTCGCTCCCATTTGACTATATTATTATAGCAAATCCAAATTAAAAAATAACCATATACAGAAAGAGCACATGTAGCGGCTGTCTTGATCTTGAACTCGCTTCCGAAGAAACGGAAATATCGGAACTTGTATGGAAGTGTTTTTGCATCATGAATGAAGGTAATGTATTGTAAAGACAAGAGTTATGTTAGCACACTTTATAGACAACACAGGGATCAATCACAGCGACAACTTCTTACCAAGCAAATATGTTGTCCAGTAAAAATTAGGAGACATAATTGTCTTAGATAAAGTTATATAAATAATTGTCTAAAATATTGTCTGTAGAATGCCTGACTATCGTGAAATAAATGCTTGTGTGGTTCTTGGGGTTCCACGTAATTATGTTAGATTTTTTTTTTAATACTTTGCCCCACGCTAGGAATTTCTCCTGTATCGTGGGTGCGTTTACAAACATATAAACTCACATACACAAACACCCAGGGCCGGAACAACTATTTGCGAACATACAAATATTTTGTTCCGTGCCGGAATCGAACCCGTGACACGCAGCGCAGCAGTCAATCGCTCAACCACTGCGCCAACCGTGCGCCCAAAAAGATTACGACTTAACTACAGTTTATTTATTTATTTACTATCTATATAAATAGATATTTTCATTTCAGTTTAGAATGCATAAAACTTATAAAATGATACAATAGACGATAAATTATAACCGCAGACATAATATCTATATACTCGCAATACGTACTCGTATTGCGAGTGCGTCCGTTTAATAAATAAAACAAAACAAAAATATGGAAAATTAAAAGCGGTAGGTTATTGTTTTTTTTTTATATTATGTTAAGTTCCGAATAAAAAAACAAAAACCACCTTTTTTTACCGCACCATGCATGATTGCGAAAATGTAAAAAACTGCGTTCGTTATCTTTCTATAATATAAAAATCAATTGCTGTTCGTTAGTCTCGCTAAACTCAGAAACGGCTTAACCGATTTGAATTTTCTTTTTTTTGCATTGATTGCAGCATATAAGAATGGTTTTAAAAAATACGGACAGAAACCCAAAAGAACAGCAAACAATCGAAAAACTCGAAATTTGTATGGAAAATGACAACATCCAATGGATCACGCTCCTGCTTGACGTGAATGAAGTCGCGGGCACAGCTAGTTTTTTAAATAAACCTTTCTTATAAATTAACATCAAGTAGTTATGACTTTATAAGACTCGATCATGAGCTTTTTAAGTAACTAAAAATAAATAAAACAAAAAGTAAACAAACCACCTACCAGAGTCAATACATCAGCCACTTCTAAGATCACATTTAACAAACATAATACTGTCACGCACGATCGATACGCCATTATGACCAGCTAAACATTAATGGAACACAATAATAAAAACCGCACAGTTAATATCTCGGAGATAATAATAAAAAGTTTAATAAGTTGCGCGTGCGCTGATCAGTGGCGTTCCGCGAAGAGACAACACAAGAGTGAGCTCTGGCTATGGGTGTCTGAAGTAGGGGACCACTCGGCGACCTTGACCGTCGAGGCTCACTGACTCACATGCGCAGACCCTGTCTTCTTTTTGCCTATGAATCGATCATAACAAAAACTTAATGATAATTATAACTGTGTGAAGTCGCTTAATGAAGTTCCAATGATAAAGCGTTTGCGCCCTGCTGTGCTCTGCAAGACGTGCGGTAGTTATTTATTTATTTAAGTATTTATTTGCGCAGTGTATCATTCTGATACTGATACTTATAAAGGCTCGGCTGGGAAAAATGGTAGGGTTATTTTAGGGTTCCGTACCTCGAAAGGAAAAATCGGAACCCTTATAGGATCACTTTGTTGTCCGTCCATCTATCTGTCTGTCAAGACCCTTTTTCTCAGGAACGCGTGGAGGAAAATGATATCAAATACTGAAATTTTATATCAAATACTCAGGTCCCTAAAAGCTGTGAAAAAATCAAACTTCTAAGCCAACGGGATCAAAAGATACAGCCGTTTATGCCGCAAATTTCCGACACTCGCAAGGGAATCAAAACCTACAGGGTACTTCCCGTGAACTCAGAATCTTGAAATTTGGTACGAAGCAACGTTTTATAGCACAGCTAAAGGAAACATTGCGAAAACCGTAAATTTTTAGTTACATCAAATAATAAAAATAGGTATTTTCAATAATTTTAAACTTACTACCCCTTTCCTTATGAACGCGTATAGGTATTAAATTGAAATTCATATCAAATACTCTGGTCTATAATACCTTTAAGCTGAGGTTTGTACGGAACCCTCGGTGCGCGAGTCCAACTCGCAATTGGCGGGTATTTTTCTTTAATCGTCTGACATTTTCGCTGGGTTGCGGTCTGCGGAAGCCATTTAGGTACATCTAAGTTTTAGGAAGGAAGGAAAGTCCCAAATTACATTTTGAGGAGTCATTCTTAAGGCGTTAGGTTTACAAAAATGTCTGACCAGCCTCCTAATAACTTATCTCTAAGATATATTTTTAGATAACATCGATAGCCTATAGTGTATATGTACATGCAGGCTATCGATTTATTGGTGCTGACAGAGTTTATGCTCTTTATTAGGCACAATAGTGTAGGCCCTACAGTATTGTCTTAAGAGCATACAATCTGTATATTCTATAGGGAATAAGTTACAAAAAAATAGACAAAAGTATCTGCATTGTCTACTATTAGATGAAGTAGAAACGTGTTAAACGGGTACTCATTACCTACATTCCTATACAAAATTAAGGTTTGTTAAATTTTTTAACGCATTAGTTCCATCGGTTAATGACATATGACTTGGTTAACTATCGTTACCGTTCTTATCATCTTACGGTTTCCAGATTTTCATATCAAACGCCTACCATTAGGAGCACCTTAAAACCTCAAAACCGGTTATCTTTTTTGCAACTTGTCTTAATACATTAGGCACTGCCACCGGGTTTACTAATGAATTATGACATCACTCGAAATAAGTATTCTTCTACTGTTTTTGTAGTAGTTAAGTAGGTTACTACTTACTTCACTTAGCTTCATACATAATTCACACTGCATGAACGATTGGGTTAAGAATTATCTACACAAGAAAAGCTTTCCCTTTCGATACTGAGGAAAAAGTTGGCAGGCAACATTACCTACGTACCACAATCACTAGTATTGAGATACTTTTTTTACTATCTAGAAAATTAGAAGTCCGATTCATTATCAAATAAAATCAAAATCATAAATATTTTCAACGAAACCATTTAAAAGTACTTTTGAATTATCAAACAAAAGATGAATCTACGAGTAGTTGCACATTCGCAAGCGTCAGTAGGTCTCTATGGAGAAGAATATGCAAGAAACTACACGGATACTCTTTTCCATCAGTTTTTATAATTACAAGTATTTGTTTACATCATTCTTGTTGGCAAATTATACTTAAGTAAGAACGATGTAGACGTATGTACGACGTGCATCTAAAAGCGACTACTTAGAGTAAAACCAACAATTCAAAAATACAATAAGTAAATAAAAACAGGCCGCGGCAGCCAAGTTATGACCAATCCCAACTGATGGCGCCCGTTCACGAACATGACGCATGGATCAGCACCACTCAGCTCAACCATCATGAACGGAACCGAATGATCCAACACATGTGCCACCATCAAAGAGACATTAGAGAGAGTATGACATACCTACTCTCAACTGCCAGGGCACACACAAGTCAACGAACGACATATAGGTAGGTACAATAAATGGTAGATTTACAGTTGGTACATAGTACTCACACATGTGCTGTGAAGTTATCTATACTAATATGCCCTAGCTCTATACCTCTTCTTCATAATGTTGTGCCTCATGACTAGTATGACGATTGGCCGTAATTAGTATTGGCCGTCGTTGACCATTATACTGGTTCTTCCGCCGCAATCTCTTGGGTGATCCACCAACCCGCACTGGGCCCGCGTGGTGGATTACGGCCCATGCCCTCTCACAGAGAGGAGGCCTGTGTCCCAGCAGTGGGAACATTAATAGGCTGATGATGTGATGATGATACAAGTTGAGATTATTCCTCGGGGGAGCCTCACTCCTAGAGGACGCGTCCCCAGGTGGTGGATCGGGGAATACTCGCCAGATTTGGAGGGTAGGAGTGAAATAAAATAGCTCCCGCGGACCAACAGGCCGGAGAGAAAACTCCGTTAGCAAACCCGATCAGATGTTTCTCTGAAGTATTCAGAGCAGATGTCCCTGGTTGTGATGGACTCTTAGGTCTGAGAGTCCATTAGAGATGGCGGCAGAAGAACCAGTATAATGGTCAACGACGGCTCTCAATGCTTCCAGGAAGAGTAAGACCTTGGCGTCAGGTGGCAACCGGCCGTAAAAACTACGGCCAATCGTCATACTAGTCATGAGGCACAACATTATGAAGAAGAGGTATAGAGCTAGGGCGTCCCCCTCAAGCGACGTTGAATGTGAAAATGCGGCGAATGTTAGTAAGCGACGAGAAGGCGATATATCGAAAAATGGTCCCAATATCCGAACTACGCATCGCTACTTGGAATATGTGCACAATGACAGGACGAAGTGCCGAACTAAGCACCATTCTAAACAGACGCCGCATCAACATATGTTGTGTGCAAGAAACAAAATGGAAGGGCGCAAAATCACGTTTAATTGGAAAGGGTTTTAAACTGATATACAGTGGAAAAGAGAACACCAGAAATGGTGTTGGAATAATCCTGGACCAACATCTAAGTGACAACATAGTGGATATCAATAGGGTCAGTGATCGCATTATGTCCGTTAAGCTAGCCGTGCTTGAATGTGGTTTCTGTCTACGCACCACAAGTAAACGGCCCCGAAGTAGAAAAACTTGAATTTTGGGAAGACCTACAGACCCACCACCTAACAACAATACCATCCGTGAAACAAACACTTTTATGCGGAGACCTAAACGGTCATGTGGGGGCGGAAAGAGGCGGCTTCGATGGTTGCCATGGCGGTTTCGGGTTCGGAAAGCGTAATAACGAAGGCGAATCGATACTTGAGTTTGCAGCAGCGCAAAATCTTGCAGTAGTAAACACCTTCTTTCAGAAAAAAGATGAACACTTAATCACCTATAAAAGTGGAAGCTCAAAGACACAGATAGACTTTATCTTGATAAACAAACAGGACATAAAACAAGTCAAAGACTGCAAGGTGATCCCGGGAGAGCCTTTAACTTCCCAGCACAGAATTTTGTTTTCCGCACGGAACAAATATTAGTATGATCTACAAATAGTTGTTTTGGCTCTGGGTGTTTGTGTATGTGAAATGATATGTTTGTTAACGCACCCACGATACAGGAGAAATTCCTAGAGTGGGGCAACGTTTTTTTTTTAACTAAACTGTTTTGTTTGAAAATAATACGGAATGTCGATAAATAAGTCAACGACCGTGGTACATCACTACAGAAGGACCAGTAGTAATGACCTCATTTCGCAAATATAAATCTTATCGGTAACGAAATACGGCTTTAAATTAAATGAATTTATTAAAGTGACATCTAGTGGCGGGTAGCGTAACTTGCTCATTAAACTATTACGTGTGAGCTTTAAACGAAAAAAGTAATAAATACTCAAAAAGAGTAGACAATAAACCAACTCTATTGTCATAAAGCTGTGGTTTATTTTCAAATAAGCGACGTCTGACATATTTTCTACTTTCATCTAAAAATTAAACTACCAATCACACCAAAGATTTCTTAGTGTTATGAAATACAATTAATCTGTATATGTGTGAGTTTGGGTACGCTGGTTCCGATACTAATAAAGCTATATGCGATTTCTACTGTCTTCTCTGTTCTGTGAGCCCACGCATAGTTTTTTTTTTTTATTTTGGCTTTGCACGGTTTGTGCATTTAGCCAGTGTCAAGATTAGAGTAGAAGTTCTAGTTTCTTTAGATTTTAGTCGTTCAAGTTAGGCCCCAATAAAATGGCGGTAACTTTATTGGAAGCTTCTACGGAGTTTTGTCGACACCATGTACAAACTCTTGTTCTACCGCTGTGTTTTCTTGCCCACACTCGTGCACGTTCACTAATATTATTAGAATAAAAACCACCACTTTTACACTATTAATATTCAATTAAACACAATTATAGGAAAATAAAACAAAGAAGCAACATAGACACCATCACGTTCCCGCCAAAACTCCCCACGCATAGATTTAGTTTTATTTTTTTGCTACATATATCTATGGGCAATGAGGTAGGAAAATAAGTTAGTGTCTATGGGCCCACGGGCAAATATCTGACAATGACATGACAGTTGAATGTCTATTTTGACAGTCAAGTTCGTTCTGAAATTTTCATTAAACAGATTGAAATTAAGTTATTCTGAAATACCAAAAAACGTTTACCTTAATCTAATTAGAACCATATTATTTAATAACAAAAAAATAAATATGAACAGTTATCTTGAATCTACTTATTTGATAACACATGAAAGTTCGTTTTTTGTCGGGGAATCACAAAGACTTGTTTACTTTTAGAAGTATTGGAAGTTGCGATACTTTTTGACAGTTGACTTGCCATATCCTTCGCCGACAAATTGTATTTGTACCTTCTTGTGAATTCATCATCAAAATAATTCAAATCAAAATAACCTCGCCTTCTAAAGAATATAAGCCTTAATAAAATTATTTAAATGTCTAATGACACTGAAGATGATTTTTCTGACTTCAAAGTAGGTGTTGCGTATCCGATGTTAAAGTGTTACTGCAAAGTTATTGTCATAATAATTAGTGCAATATGTTCTAGTTACCACCTATCTTCGAAGATCTCAATGAAAGGGTTAAAGAATACCTTCTGAAGCCGGAAAGACTTTCAATACATCAATGGGAGCGGTCGCAATCTCACTGGCATCGAGAATCGAACGTCGATTCTTTATTCATTCATGATGACGATGATTTCGGCCCGGACACCACACTTGAGGTAATTAATAAACAGCCGGTATTGATAAGCAATGCTATTATTACAGTGCAACTTAGTATGAGTAATGTAGTACTTTCGGTACGTACTGGTAAAGAAATTCATGATCCCATTTTACCTTATACTGAAAAGAATAAACTTGTCAACAAAACTATAACCAGAAACGAATCTTAAATGGTGGTGCTTATCATGTTCTCTTGCTTGCACACTATAGACAAGAACATGACAAGCACCACCATTTTAGATGTGTTCCTTTAATGAACTGGGTTTTAACTTGTTCTTATTAGATTCTAATTGCAAAAATCTCTTTTTTTTTTTAATCAGGTGGTCAGGGACCCAATCACGGGTGAAATAACAGGTTTAGAAGAAGTACCCATACCAGTTGAAGATGATGAGGACAGTCTCTCTATGTCAAGGGCTCCATTGCCCCCTAGCTTTGCCACCAGGGGCACAACCACACAAAGCCCATTCTTGCCAGCAGGCTTTGAAGAGGAGCTGGCGAAAATGCTGGCTGATGCATCTAAAGATATCAACATTGACCTGGATAATGAAGAGCCTGGAAAGTTCTTGGGTGAAGGTAAGAATATTATGAAACAGAGCCTTATTTTGACATCATAAAGCATGTAGATACTGGACAGTAACCTTTAAGTTATTTCTAGCTCTTCTATATTTTGGTAAGTTTTGTATTGTATGTTTATTTATTTAATCAGTGCCTTCAACTAAAATTTTGAAGCTTATTGAAAAATCCTTAATTTTGCATTTTACTCTTTTAGACAATCTAACTTATAGCTCTACTATGTTCGGTAAGTTTTGTCTCCTACGTTTCTTTCTGAGGGAACTCCAACTAAAGATGTACACAAAAGTCTTAAATGCCTTCTATATAAAATACTAGCGGACGCCTTGCGGTTTCACCTGCGTAGTTCCCGTTCCCATGGGAATACAGGGATAAAAAGTAGCCTATGTCACCCCGGGATAGTGTAGCTTCCCAACGGTGAAAGATTTTTTAAATCGGGTCAGCCATTTAGGAGTCGTATACTTTCTCTTTTATGTATATGATATATCACACTTCACACTAATATTATAAAGGCGAAAGTCTGTGAGTGTGTGTGTTTGTTACTTCTTCACTCTCAAACGGCTGGTCGGATCTAGATGAAATTTGGCACAGAGATAGATTATAGTCAGGAATATCACATAGGATACTATAATCGCGGGAATATGTTCCTTCGGGATGATTTTCGACTTTCACGCGGGCGAACCCGCTGGCAGAAGCTAGAACAGTTATAATTTCAACTTTGCCGTTTCATTCTTTGTATATTTGACACTCTAGCATCTTGGCCTTCAAGTTATGGTGTAAAGAATACTTGTAAAGGAAACAAGATATTTAATAAATAATTTGGTTTTTTAGATATTTTGCACACACCACCTGGATGGAAAGAACCCGTGCTTTTTGCTGATGATGGCTTCACCCTCCTCAATGCACCCAAGGAGTCTGATGATACGGCTGAAGACAGTGAAAATGTTGATATACATGTGAAGATCAATTTAGAGGAGGTGGTGGATAATAATGCTCATTTAGTAGGCAAGTATTAATTTAGCAATATCACAGTCAACTGCTAACAAGTATCTATCTATGCCACAGCACCCAATTCTCCCCTTCCCTCATCTGCAAGCAGTCTACCCCAGAAATCTTAAAGTAGTCAAACTTTAACAATTGAAGTAAGTACTCAAGGAAACATCTGCTCTAATGGCCATTAGTCCTTCCACAGATCAGATCTATCATCAAAATTAATTCTTTTAATAAACCATACTTGCAAATAATATTCCACAGATCTTTGGAAAGATGAAGAGGTACCAGAAAAGAAAGCAACACAAAGACCAGTCAAGAAACTTGAAATGGACAATGATGTGGATAATGACAACTTCCTGGAAGCCACCATCATCAGGCCACCCATAGAACTGCCTGAGATACCAGTCTTGCACATCACAAGCTCAACGGCAAAGCAAGGAGTTACATCCACTGACTGGGCCGAGATGATAGATGTTTCACAACCAGTACCAGAATTTCAGGAGAAGATCAAAGACATGGCACAGACTTATCCATTTGAATTGGATAATTTCCAGAAACAAGTAAGGTTTATGTCTAACTTCAGATTTTCCAGTAATTTTAATCCCCACTGAAGTTAAGACCTAGGTTTTAAACCTGTTTTATACATTTATGGATTTATGCCAGCGACTTCGGCCGCGTGAAAAGTGATTTAGCATCCCAAGGGAACATTATACCGGGATTAAAAGTAACCTATGTGCTATTACAGACTATAATCTCTATCTTTGTACCAAATTTCATCCAGATCTATTGAGCCGTAATGGCGTGATTGAGTAACAAATCGGTTATCGCGGCAAAAGTGATACCTTCCTTATTTTTTTCTTTCTTTAAAATGTATCCTATGTTACTACTTCTAATACCTCCAAGAATATGTGTATAAAGTTTTATGATAATCAGTTAACCGTTAAGTAGTTTTCGCGTGAAAGCGTAACAAAAAAAACTTACATTCACATTTATAATATTAGTATGATTAAGAGGAAACGGGGGCAGAGAGCGCCGACTGAATTTCCTTAGTAAAAAGTCATAATTCGAGGTTTGGCTCTCGCCTCTTTCCTCCTCGAATATTAGACCAATTTAAAAGATATTCCGTAAACTAAAAATTAAAGATATATACTATGTCCCTATGTTTTCCTTTTTGAGGATACATTATCTTTAGAAGCACTAGAGCCCTCAAAAATTAACAAAATTGCGCTGTGAGCAGAGGCTTAGTGTACAAATTTGACAAATATAAATGAAAAAATGGTCTTTTATTGGAGGAGGAAAGAGACGAGAGCCAAACCTCGAATTATGACTTTTTACTAAGGAAATTCAGTCGGCGCTCTCTGCCCCCGTTTCCTTGTTGAAAATAGACTTCCTTTATTTATTTGAGTAAACATTATTGTAGATAGTTTTACTAATTTCTATAATGTTTTCAGGCTATACTAAAGCTGGAAGAAGGCCACCATGTGTTTGTTGCTGCACATACATCTGCTGGTAAAACTGTAGTTGCCGAATATGCAATTGCTATGTCTAGAAGGAATTGTACTAGGTATATTTTTTTATTTATTTAACAGTGTCATCTCTATGTTAGCATTAGCCATTATATTGGCCAGATAACCTCCTATGCAGGGCTTCCATGGAGAAAGACGAAACGGCGGCCTATGTATTACAAAACTTTTCCTGAGATCCCCACGTGCTGATCTCTCAAGAGTTGTGGATTACGAAGATCTAAATCTTTGGGTGATTGAAATAATTTGTTCCGACCCATAAAATAATGTTTAGTAGTGCATAATAAGCAAATGTTTTTCCTTACAGAGCAATCTACACATCGCCAATAAAGGCCTTGTCCAACCAGAAGTACAACGACTTCAATAAGATGTTCGGGGAGGTGGGCCTCCTGACGGGAGACTTGCAGATCAACGCCACAGCCTCCTGTCTCGTCATGACCACCGAGATCCTCCGGTCGATGCTGTACTGTGGCTCTGATGTCACTCGGGACCTTGAATTTGTCATATTTGATGAGGTCCACTACATTAATAATGCAGAGGTATATTTTTATCAATTTCAAATTAATGTACCGTTTATTTGTTATGAATTTAGTTGTGTTTAGCTAACTTTAAGTTTGGTAAGGCCAGTCTTTATTCTACAACAAACTGATTACTTAGACCCTATACTTTACGTCAAAATCACAGCAAATGTACTGTGAATTTATCTTTCTTTCTTTTACATAACAAGAGTGTTTCATTTCTAGGTTCATTTAGGTTGTGCATTAATTTAGCAGAAATGTTAAAATGTCCTAAAAAACTGTTTTTAGTGGCAGAAAGCGCAGTGATTCGTCGTTTTACCAGTTAAATTAATATAAACCAGCCAAGTGCGAGTCTGACTAGTGCAGAGTGGGTTCTGTATAAACAGCTATGTACATTCACCAAAATAAATAGGTAACATTATTAACATTCATAAACAATAAAAGCACCGAACATTGCTCTAACGAAGCAAAAACTGGTGTCCCTATACACCAGTAGATATACAATATTTTAACTTTTCCAAGTTTATTTTATAAGTTGCTCGACTATTACTTGTAAAGTCTACTTAGCTGTGATAGTTTTCCTTTTAATATCGTTATATATACTACTGCCGTGAATTTTTTCACATATCCAAAAGCAACCACTTAGCTAGCAGGCCCCACCCCAGCTTCACTCTTACAAAAATTATCCATTTAAAGCTTAATTTTACGCAAACGGATCCCTGAATCGAAAAATGGTTTTCACTGACCCGTATTATTTTTGAATGGCCTATCCAACGATACCCCACACCATGGGACAGACGAGAAAAATAACATCCCCACATTACGTGTACAGGAGGTAAAATTAAAAAAAAATATTTTACTACTTTTTCGGCGTGTTTAATATGCTTAATTACAGCTTTCTAGTACTAAGAGTCTTCGAGCTAAGATGTGGACGGACGGACATGGCGAAACTATAATGTTTCCTTGTTGACTACGGAACCCATAAAATCTTGCGCCCATTAAGCATCATTAAGCTCAATTTCACTGTACTCATAGTGGCTACGTTTTATCTCCACCGCCGTACTAGTTCGTGACATACCTCCTGTTAGTTGAAGATAGCAATAATCTACCGTATATCATAATCATCTAATTCCCTCTCTCCTCAGCGAGGCTACGTATGGGAGGAAGTCCTGATCCTGCTACCAGCTCACGTTAGTATAGTGATGCTGAGTGCGACGGTACCCAACACGCTACAGTTTGCGGACTGGGTAGGACGCACTAAGAAGAGGAAGGTGTATGTAGTGTCAACGCCCAAGCGGCCCGTGCCGCTTTGTCACTATCTTTATACAGGTAAGAATTAGAATAGTGATGATTCTTGTATAGAAAAATTATAATTCTGTTTAGTCTGCAAGTGAGATTTTTTGCTTTGTCAAATAAATAAAAATTAACTAATATAAAGCGCATCAAAGTTCAGGCGTGGGGGCTTGTGACGTGCGTCACTTGCTTTGTATAAAGTGCAGCGCACCGTACCGTCACATGATATTTCAACGCACTGTCATCATCATCTGCCTAGCCTTTTTCCCAACTATATTGGGGTCGGCTTCCAGTCTTACTGGATTCAGCTAAGTACCAGTGTTTTACATGGAGCGACTGCCTATCTGACCTCCACAACCCAGTAACTGGGTAACACGGTACCCCTAAGCAAGACTGGTGTCAGATCTCAAGCTTCTGATTACCCGTAACGACTGTCAAAGATCTTCAAATGACAGCCGGGACCAACGGCTTAACGTGCTTTCCGAGGCACGCGAGGAAACTCGGTATGTTGAAATGGTCACCCATCCACGGACCGACCTCGTCAAGCGTTGCTTAACCTTGATGATGGACCCGTGCGGCTGTTATTATTTTGCCACGAGCTCCTCAACACACTTTGTCGTTGATATTTCAACGCACTGTATCGTTGTAATTTTTTGTTTACGTGGCAAAAGAAAAAATACGTGTCCAATATTTTAAGACTGCGCAGAGCGAACGAGGCGCGCGGCATTTAGGTATTTTCTACAGCGCGCTAGTTGTGTGCGTCGTCACACACACAATCACAAGTTCGCTCGAGTCCCGCTTGCAGTTGCCGACAAAAGTTGGTAACTTAGGATTTTTAAAATTTGAGGCGTTGTGTTGAGTGACTTGAAAAGGCGAATATTGATTATTTAGATGTTTATGTAGGTAAATAAAGCCCATAATTAAATCTTATAATCTATATTATATAGAAAATAATGTTTGTTTGTACTATAGTAATACATTATCCGTTCCGTTACTATTCATCCGATTGCGATGAAATTTTGGCGTTGTGGATTGTACGCCCGGGAATTTTACTGGGTAAGTAGGTAGGCTAGGTGAGTTGATAAGTAAGTTAGATAGGTAGGTGTATTGTATAGTCAAACCAGTCTGTAATAAAAAAAACTTTATTTACCTAATGTAATACCTTGCGTGTTTTTCCCATTTTACAAAATCTTACACAAAACCCAGGGAAACGTGGTATATTTATTATACAGAGTGTAACAGAAACGTCATATTTTAAAAATTGCTTCTAATTCTGTAAATGAACAACTATCTCCAGGGAAGTCAAAGGCATTTCCTATAAACTAATGGAAATGGAAAAGAGACCAGAAGGGTAATATCAATCTCATATAAAACATGATTGTTATTTTCAATCACTGGTGAACACATTATGGAAGAACGTGTTACGTGTTCATGCGATATATTGCATTTGTTTATAGAGGTGTGCGAAATCCATTATTCTATTGCCATTTATTATGATCTCGGCTTTGTCTTTAGTTTCTTCTTCTACCAAAATGTTTGAATATGAATCCGTATGTTTTGAAGAATCCTGAAATAAAATAAGATAATTGTAAGTAGTCCCTAAGCCACAGGCAGAAACTAGTACTAAGGCTCATTTAAAAATGTATCTAAGAACAATTAACTTACATCGAGATTGTTGAATGGAATATCATCACTAACTAAAGGTTTTTCACCAACGTATGGGCAAGGATCTATATTGGTCAGCATTTCCTAAAAACGTAATAAAATATAGTTATTGGAAGTTATTTAAGAAAATTGAGAGCAGCGGTGGCCCATCAGTGGTATCGGCTGCGACTTACAGGTTGTAGGTCGTGGGTTCGAGCCAAGACAGGTGCTTTACTTTGTGTAAATTATTTCATCACCACTGCTCTCAAAACGGTGAAGGAAAACATCGTGAGGAAACCGGCATGTCCTAGAACCAAAAATTCGAAGACATGTGACATCCACCAATCCGCACTGGGCCCGCGTGGTGGATTACGGCCCATTCCCTCTCACAAAGAGGAGGCCTGTGTCCCAGCAGTGGGAACATTAATACGCTGATGATGATTTAATAAAATTATTAAATTGACGTAGTTATCAGATGTATTATCAACCTAACTCTTAAAATGTTGTGAACAGACTAAAAGAAATATAGTATACATAATACATAAACATTTTCCCATGTAAAAGACTTGCCAGCAAACACTAGCAACAAAATAAGTATTATGAATTTAAAATTTCGTGGTGACCCCTTGGCCTCACTTCTCGTGCTTGAGGTCCTGGGTTCAAATCCAGGCAATGCGTCTTTTTTAAATTAATTTTTACTTTCCAAGTTTATCTTGGACATCACTGACAATGGCGAAAAAAAAATCTTCCATCGTGTATTCTAAAATGAGTGTCAGAATAGCAATCGGCACCCCCAAATACCCATTACACGATACCCATATCGAATGTTTGAGAAAAAGATGCATCCGCCATCTTGGATTTTAAAAATAATGTCAGATTTGTAATCGTCATCGGCTTGGGTCTAGTATCAAGATGCATGATGAGAGAGTTAAAAGTGGTTAAAGCTGGTAGGGGATGGGTCCCTGATTAAAACACTACCACTCTTATTACAAGGTATTGCATATTTTTCGAGAAAATAACAAAAAATGT
Organism: Orthosia incerta; assembly: GCA_948252205.1. Taxonomy (NCBI): domain Eukaryota; kingdom Metazoa; phylum Arthropoda; class Insecta; order Lepidoptera; family Noctuidae; genus Orthosia; species Orthosia incerta. The sequence continues at coordinate 14,061,449 of OX411747.1, forward strand.
TTCTAACCTCAATCAGATAAACAGTGAAAACGAACGTCAAAATGGGCGATTGACAACCAAAACAGCACCAGTATATTGTCTGTGGCGCAATATTTCGAGCAAAATTGTTAAAAAAGAACGTAAAAAAAAAACTATGGTTTTTGCGTCATGGGTGACGTGGTTCAGTGTCATTTGTTCTCGTTCATTCCGTTTCTCCCCGAGTCGCGTGAATGTGCGTTTTGTGTTTTTTGGTGTTTTTTTTTGTTTTATTCGACGACTTTGGCTTATCTTCTGGACTTTGATTGTTTGTCTTCGCGATTGACCAACGCTTGTATACCGGACACTTCATAGTTAAAATAGGTCGAATCTGTTCCAAAACCGAACTGGGGCACCCCGACTTCACGTAGTCTTTTGGCTGTTACCCCTAGAGTGTTTATAAAAACCGGAGGCGCGAAGGGAGAGCACACCTCCGCAGCTTCGGCTTACTGGTCGCCTCCGGCGACCAGCCTCACCCGCTACGGCTCGCACGGGTGCCTATCCTTTGTTACGTAAGGGCGAAGGAGTTGCACTTCCCGCAGCGCCGGAGACGATGCAGAAGTAACTTTTAAGTGTTTTGAGATTAGGTTACAATAACGTGTTTTTCTCAGGAACGGTGCATTACCTTGTAATGGGAGTGGTGCCAGGGGGGAGGGGTAACCACCCCCTTCCCCCCCTCCCCTCCTCTCCCCCCTCCGAATGCATCTTGATACTAAATTTTTACCTCGGCATCCCCAAAAACCCATTACACGATACCCATATCGAATGTTTGAGAAAAAGATGCATCCGCCATCTTGGATTTTAAAAATAATGTCAGATTTGCAATCGGCATCCCCAAAAACCCATTACACGATACCCATATCGAATGTTTGAAAAAAAGATGCATCCGCCATCTTGGATTTTAAAAATAATGTCAGATTTGTAATCGGCATCCCCAAAAACCCATTACACAATACCCATATCGAATGTTTGCGAAAAAGTTGCATCCGCCATCTTGGATTTTAAAACAAATGTCAGATTTGCAATCGGCATCCCCAAAAACCCATTACACAATACCCATATCGAATGTTTGCGAAAAAGTTGCATCCGCCATCTTGGATTTTAAAAATAATGTCAGATTTGCAATCGGCATCCCCAAAAACCCATTACACAATACCCATATCGAATGTTTGCGAAAAAGTTGCATCCGCCATCTTGGATTTTAAAAATAATGTCAGATTTGCAATCGGCATCCCCAAAAACCCATTACACGATACCCATATCGAATGTTTGAGAAAAAGTTGCATCCGCCATCTTGGATTTTAAAAAGAAAGTCAGATTTGCAATCGGCATCCCCAAAAACCCATTACACGATACCCATATCGAATGTTTGAGAACCAATTGAAAAAAAAAACGATTACATGCGCCATTATGTTAGATATTTTTTTTTTACAAAAAAATACAACCGACTTTCAAATAAAAATATTACAAAGTGAAAATAAATTCAATTTCGGAAGTCGATGTTCCTGTTTTTGATTCTTCGTTTTTTGTCACTGACTGGCGAAATTAAATTTATTTTACATAATATTGTAGTGTTTTGATTTGGAAGTTGGTTTTTTTTTTGGCAAAAAAGTTTTTATTTTACTCTTTTTAGTTGTGTACACAATGGGCAAGTTCTATAGCCTGAATGAAATTAGAGTGTACCAGGGTTTACTGTATTCATCTGCGTACCCCTTTAGAGCTTACCGGCGTGATGTTATGTTATGAAAATATGGTGTAAACAATAAACAGACATGCGATTCCAGCAATCCCGAGAGATCAGCCGTATTTTTTGAGGAGTTCTGTTGCATATCTCCAAAATTCTTCATCAGATCTTCACCAAATTTAAATGGAACGTAAACTTTCAAACAAAAAAAATATTTCTAAAATCTGTCCACAATTGATGTAATCGGTGAACATACACAAAAAAAATCCTTCTTTTTGGAAAGTCGGTTAAAAAGGAAATAATGTCACAAAATAGAAATATGTACTTTTTATGAGAACAGATTATTTTTCGGAAATGAGCGCCAACTTTCTTCTTATAATATGTTTCCTTACGCTTTCCGATTATAACTAAAACAAACATTTAAAAAAAATGTTACAGAAATATGCATTGGAATAGTGCATAAAAAGTCATACTCAAAAAACAAAATATATAACTTACCTTATTCAACTATTTGCAGCAAGGTATACGTACACAATAGATCGCGAATTATCGTTATCGGCGCGTCGCTCCACAATGAGACGTGACCACTCTCCGAACTCTCGTAGGCGACTGAATTGCCGTCCGGTTTACGTTTCGCATGATCCAAAACAGCGCAACAAATAAGAAAAAAAAAAAACTAAAATAACCGAGTGTCTTTTCGAAAATGTTAAAACTATAAATTGTGGTATGACAATTAGAGATTAATATGAATTAAAGTTTGTGAAAAAATTCAACAGTTTACTGTAAATATTCAATAAAACACGAGCATGCTATTTTAATATTTTTGTCCAACTTTACGTATTTTTAACACGCTTTTATTAGCTTGGTATGTATGTATCAATGTAACGGAATCTTTGAACGTGATTTTCACCCACTTCAAAACGTTGGATTGGTTTGAAACTTTGCACACTTATCAAGGACCGATGACAATGCAATAATTTAAACAGTTTGTCCCATTATCCTTACCAATAAAGCGTGTTTTTTAGTTTTTAGAACTACAATTTATTGTTATTTAAACTAAACAATATTTTTTGTTTTTGCCAACATAGAATCGTTAACACATTCGTTGTGGTGTTCATTACATATTTTTTATGGTAATTATGGTAATAATATTGACTAAATCCCTATAACTGTGACGATCGTTTTGGATTATTTTGCTCGGCGCAGTCTTAAGGTTATCTAACTGACTGACTAAATAGATATTTTTTTGTCAACTACACTATTTTACATTTGACATAATTGTGCACGCTTAAGAAGTTCCATAATTATTAACAGGTAACCATGGGCGCTTGCAATAGTGAAGCGACGTGCTGTTTAGTCCCGCTATCCGATGAATTAAAATTCAAAAATGAACCGTGTATCATGAACCGTGATAGCTAGACAGTTGAAATTTTCACAGATGATGTATTTCTGTTGCCGCTATAACAACAAATACTAAAAACAGAATAAAATAAATATATTTAAATGTGGTTCCCATAGAACAAACGTGATTTTGTTGCCGTTTTTTGCGATAATGGTACGGAACTCTTCGTGCGCGAGTCCGACTCGCACTTGACCAGTTTTTTGTTGTGTTTGTTATTGTTAGGAGAAGGATATTATGAAAAAAAAAGAAACTGTGTAGCTTACCTACATAGGTAGGGTACCAGTTTCTTTTTTTTCTTAATTTTTATTAAAACACCAAACCTTCATCGGGTAGGTAAGGTAGTGTAGATGAAGGTTTGGCGGTTTTATGGCAAAACAAAGTTGGCCGGGTCAGCTAGTCTATAATAAAAAAAAACAAAAGATGCACTACAAGCTCGAACTTTTCATGTGTAATTAATATGTCATATTTGGGATTGATTCTATAATATGGTATAATGGTACGACTTTAACTTGTATATCGAAAATTTCAGGAACGGGCGGCAAGTCAAAGCACGAGAGATTCTTGGTAGTGGATCAAGAAGGTAACTTCCAACTGAGAGGATATAATGAAGCAGTTGCTGCTAAGAAAACAAGAGAGAATGAGTACAAGAAGAACTTTGGCCCTAAAGGTAAATAATCCCAATTTTAAACAAGTCATACTTTAATTTTCGACGACACGGTTGGCGTAGTGGTTGAGCGGTCGGTTGCGGCGCTGCGTGTCGCGGGTTCGATTTCCGCACGGAAAACATATTTGTATGGCCTATAGTTGTTCCGGGTCTGGGTGTCTTCTGTATGTGAGTTTAAATATTTGTCAACGCACCCACGATACAGGAAGAAATGCCTAGAGTGGGGCAAAGACAAAAAAAAATCGTAACTAGACCATGGACGAACGTAAATGTTTTCGGCCGATCACTTTTCACCCTTATATCCTTAGCAATAAGATTGAAAGTGGACTATCGGGAATTTTCGATGGTAAACATGCTATCTGCTTTTGAATTAATAATCCATTTCATTTTCAGGCGGTAAAACGTATATGAATCCCAAGGCTGAGCAAACGATGTGGGTAGCCTTTATCGACCATTTAAAACAGCAAGACAAACTGCCTGTGGTCGCATTTACGCTGTCGCGTAACAGGTATTAAAATTACTTTTTAACCGACTTTCCAAAAGGAGAAGGTTCTATGTTCGACTTTATGTTTGTTTTTTTTTGTGTATATACACCGATTTGTCCGTCAATTCTGAGCCGATTTTGATTGAAAGAGTATGTTCCCAAATTTGTCCCAATTAAATTAGGTGAAGATCTGATGAAGAATTTCGGAGATATACAACAGAACTCTTCAATAAATGACAGCAAATCTCTCGGGATTACTGCAATAGTATTCCAGTTTATTGTTTATACCAATTCATAACATAATATCACGCCAGTACGCTCTAAAGGGTTATGCAGATGTGTACAGTTCAAGTTTCATGGTATTCGGGTAATGTATTCTGGCTAGTAGGTCCTACCTTACTATAGAACTTGCCTATTAGGTACCACAAATAAAAATGAAATATAAAAACTTTTTTACAAAAAGATGCAAAGTTTTTATTAGGGTTCCGTAGCCAATTGGCAAAAAACGGAACCCTTATGGATTCGTCATGTCTGTCTGTCTGTCCGTCCGTATGTCACAGCCACTTTTTGCCGAAACTATAAGAACTATGCTGTTGAAACTTGTTGAGTAGATATATTCTGTGAACCGCATTAAGATTTTCCCACTTAAATGGAAAAAAACAATAAATTTTGGGGGTTCCCCATACTTAGAACTGAAACTCAATTTTTTTTTCATCAAACCCATACGTGTGTCTTCAAAAATGATATTGAGGTTTCTAATATATTTTTTTTCTAAACTGAATAGTTTGCGCGAGAGACACTTCCAAAGTGGTAAAATGTGTCCCCCCCTGTAACTTCTAAAATAAGAGAATGATAAAACTAAAAAAAATATATGATGTACATTACCATGTAAACTTCCACCGAAAATTGGTTTGAACGAGATCTAGTAAGTAGTTTTTTTTGAATAGGTACATCATAAATCGTAAACCGCAATTTGCCAAGTACGGAACCCTTCGTGCGCGAGTCCGACTCGCACTTGGCCGGTTTTTTTAAACAGTATTTTGATATTCAATCAAAACGTTTCGCACTCTGAGCATGAATTAATAAAATAGCCGACTCGAAGAAATTACTACATAAGACGTATTAAAACTACTATTAAACGCTACAGAGCACTTCAAACTCAATGTGTCTAATCTTACAGTCAATAAGAACGATATTTCTATAGAATTTGATTCCAGATGTGATCAGAACGCTGAAAGTTTGATGTCAGTAGACTTGACTACTGCCAAAGAAAAAGGACACATCCGATCATTCTTCCAAAAGTGTCTACAAAGACTAAAAGAACCTGACAGGAGATTGCCACAGGTAATACTATTTTATATTTTATTTATCTTCCAACAAAAAAATCCTGTTTCGCAAACTAATATTAATATCCACAAGGAGTATTAACTAAACTGTACATTGTCTTTGGTTTTCAGGTGATAAGGCTGCAAAGAGTATTGGAAAATGGTATAGGAGTCCATCACAGTGGTATATTGCCACTACTCAAAGAAATTGTTGAGATGCTGTTCCAGTCTGGCTTTGTAAGTAAAATGTACAAAATAATAATCTATACTAATATTATAGGAGCTCGTGGCTAAATAATAACAGCCGCACGGGTCGATCATCAAGGTTAAGCAACGCTTGACGAGGTCGGTCCGTGGATGGGTGACTATTTCAACATACCGAGTTTCCTCCGTGCCTCGGAAAGCACGTTAAACCGTTGGTCCCGGCTGTTATTTGAAGATCTTTGGCAGTCGTTACGGGTAGTCAGAAGCTTGAGATCTGACACCAGTCTTGCCAAGGGATACCGTGTTACCCAGTTACCGGATTGTGGAGGTCAGATAGGCAGTCGCTCCATGTAAAACACTGGTACTTAGCTGAATCCGGTAAGACTGGAAGCCGACCCCAATATAGTTGGGAAAAGGCTGGGAAGATGACTAATATTATAAAGAGGAAAGATTTTTTTTGTTTGTTTGTACCGAATAAGTTCCGAAACTACTAGACCGATTTAAAAAAATTGGAAAGCTACATTATGCCAGAGTAACATAGGCTATTTTTTAATTCTGAAAACGGTTCCTGTGCGGTGGTCCACGGGAGCGAAGCCGCGGGGAACAGCTTGTATCAGATAATTTCAATTAAAATGTTTCTCTTAGGCAATTCTTCACACATAAAGGGCTGTGCAATAATGCGATTACGCTTCGTTTTTTACCCGACTGCAAGGAAAGGGTTAAGTTTTTTGTAATATTCTTTATTACCTCTTATCTTTCAAACGCTAGACAGATTTATATAATTAAGACATCGTTAGATACGTCTTGACCGCCCAAATGTTCTTAGATAAGTGAAGTTCAAACAAACCAAATATGGCGGCTTTTGGGCGCCATATAGTGCAAGTCCCATTTTTTTTTCTTCCAAATCCATCGAGTGCCCGTATCAAAGTAAAGGATTTTAAGAGGTGATTACAAAAAAGTTGTAAATAAAAAAAGTTAATTTAAAAATCAAAAACCCGACTGCTTAAGAAGCGAACTAAAAAGCTGTAAACAAGAAAAAATCATGCTGTGCAGTCGGAGGATCAGGAGGTTAGCCAGTTTGCATATATGTATCCTCCGACAGCACAGCATGATTTTTTCTTGTTTACAGCTTTTAAGTTCGCTTCTTAATTTATACCGTGCTATCCATAGTCAAGTAAATCGACTTTTCTAAACACGCGTTCTGACTATAATTTTAACAGATACGCAAATTAGAACACGCAAATTTGTTCTCAGTCTCACTATGTTTACAGGTCAAAATTCTATTCGCAACAGAAACGTTCGCTATGGGTGTGAACATGCCCGCGCGAACTGTGGTGTTCGATGAGACCACCAAGTACGATGGGTTGCAGCGACGAACTCTTGCACCGGCTGAGTACATACAGATGGCGGGCAGAGCTGGGAGACGAGGTAAATGTTTACGGCTAACACGTTATTTGAGCAGTTCTCGCAACACTCGCACACAAAACTCAATGCATGCTGTGTTTTATTTTAAGGCATGCAGTTTAGGATATTCTTTAAGTTATAATGTATCAATTGTAATTGCAATTGTATTGCCCGATTTGTGAAACATTAATAAAAATAAATAAAAAAACGTTTTGCTTGAAAATGAACTACAAAACTGTTTTTGTTTTTATTTATTTAGATTTGCTCTTGACTCTAGTCTAAATCAGAGGTGACAGAGACATAGTCGACGATGGAGTAAGCTTACCCAGAAGAAGCTTGTTCACTCTAACTTTGAAGAGATTCGGGTCGAATGCGTTCGGAAACACTGACGCAGGCATTGAGTTCCACTCATTCGCTGTGCGCATTATGAAGGAAGCGCTTGGTGCGAATTGAGACTGTACTAAAAATGCTTTTATTTTATTCAGCTTTTGAAAGCAGACGAGGAACAAATGAACGTAGCAAATGTCCACCTCTCGGTAATTCAACTCGTTACTGCAAATTACGAGTAGAAACTCATAACGATGCGAACTTTTATTTGATGCAGTTTCGCGGCGATAACCATAAACAAATTACGAATGACGGCATAACTGTAGTACCCTTATTATTTTAGGTCTGGATGACACGGGAACTGTGATAATACTATGTAAGGATGCGGTACCTGACCTGGTGACACTTAAGGGCATGATGTTGGGCATCCCGCAGAAACTGTCCTCACAGTTCAGACTGACATACGCTATGATACTTAGCTTGTTACGGTAAGAGTTATTATTATTACTTATATCCTCACAGCTCCTTTGTAAATGTTGTAGATTATAAAATGTCGCAAAATTCTGCAAATGACTTCCGTAAAACCGAGATTTTGAAAGGAATATCTTTTTTTCGGTTATTTTATATCATTAAGTTTTTTTCATAAAGTAAAAACCGAATGAAATACTAAATATTAATGAATTACCAAATATTATGATTGTTTGACCAACGTTTGCGTCGACAACGCGCCAACTATTGTAACATATGTCGACTTTTCTGGAACTTTGTAATTTAGGCTTTAAGACATGCATATAAGATTAAATTTGTTTTGATGTATGTTGAGCAGCGAAGAAAGATCATAAAAAAGTATTGTTTTTGTACATAGCTTTGTGAATGCAACTTTAGCCATTGCACTTAAGGTTGAATTTTCATTAATGTATATGTCGCATCAAAGGCTGGCCGATAGATGTAAACCTTCGGGCAGTCAGGATGTATTCCCTTAGGTTAAGACATCGTGTGTGGGCAGGTCGGTGGGTATAATCGTGCAAATGAAATCACAAGTTATTCGATACACTGGGTTTATTCAAATAGACACAAGTTACAATCTTGCTTACTAATATTACGGATCGACACTGATTCTACGACGTCTTAGCTCTACGGCTGTCAGTACTCAACTGCCCTATTTCGCACCACGCAAGTGCTTATAAAAGCGCGCCAATGCGTAGTTGCTCTTGATTGCCGCTAGGGGCGTGCTTGTGATTTGTTTTGACGTCCGTACTATTGACTAAACCCGACATAAATTTATTTCAACTACGTAAACACAATTGGCGACAGTTTTGAAGAGAAGTTTTGTATGGGATTGTGTATTATTGATCAAAGGATTTAGGTTTGAATTCCTTTGCTTCATCTCGTTCGGTAGTAACATTATTTAGAGTGTTCTTTTACAAAAATCAGACGTCCTATGCCCCGACGTCGCGTCGGTCAGTAGGGCGCGCCACTTCCGTTTGTTCTTATATTCATTTAGAAATATTTATAATTATCAGAACGATATCCAACAACGGTATTTTTGTCGGACTTAGATGTAGCTCAGCAAAAAAAATAAACAAAAGCGGACATTGGACTGCTTAGGGTCAAAGCACACTCGAACAGAGTCGAATGGAAGCGACACATCAATCTGACAAGTAAAATTTTAGAACTTTAGAACGGCTGAGACGATTTTCATCAAACATAGCTAAGAACACTCTTGATTAAGTCACCTTACAAACAATAAAAAAGGAAATCAAAATCGGTTCATCCTTTTAGTAGCTATGATGCCACAGACAGATACACAAACACAAGTACACACGTCAAACTTATTACACCCCTCTTTTTCCGTCGGGGGTTTGTGTTTTGTATTTATTTATTCCAAACAATTTTTACATATCATTTTTGGTTAAAAATTTACATACCATATTGACCCCCTTATTCCCACCACGTAATAATTTCTATCAAGATAAATAAAAGGCGCAAGCATTCAATCGAATGTGCTTTGTAATTCTTAAATGAAAATCAAATACTGGCCTCCAAAAACTTTTTTTTTTAAGACTTTGCCCCACACTAGGAATTTCTTCCTGTATCGTGGGTGCGTTTACAAACATATAAACTCACATACACAACACCCAGAGCCGGAACAACTATCTATAGATCATACAAATATATGTTCCGTGTGGGAATCAAACCCGCGACACGCAGCGCAGCAGTCAATCGCTCAACCACTGCGCCAATCGTGTTTGTTTGCGCCAACCCACTAATGTTTTTAGCAGCAAGCCATAACCATAACCCATAATTTTCCAGGGCTGCAACAGTATCAGTAGAAGGCATGATGCAGCGATCATTCCGAGAATTCAACCAAATATGCCAAGCAGACAACTACAAAAAACAACTGCAACTTGCTGAAAAAGAATATTCAGAAAAATGCAGTATTCCGCTGGCTTCCCACTTGGCACCTTTAGCTTCGTTCTATGATACAGCAGCAGCGTATATTGATGTACTAAATGAAATCATGCCTATACTGCTAAATACGGCTAAAGTGGTGAAGGAATTGGTCCCAGGAAAGATACTGATTGTGTCAGCTGGGCCGTATATGAATCAGCTTGGTGTGCTGCTGAATAATAATGGTAAGCGAATTATCAAGCGTTTTTTTTTAAAGGTTTTAATTTTTTTGCTTAATTTTTTCCAGAAGAAACATGTTGTGCATCAATCATGTTGCAGCAACAATGTTGTGCAACTTTCAGAACTTTTGTATGCCGGTGAATATGGGACTTGAAAGTTAAGGTTCTTGCTGCATACATACATACACTTATACCGCGTGAGTTTTCTCTTTTCTGAATGGGGGTAGGCAGAAACTACAGAATGCCACCTGCTACGATCCTTACATACTCATTTTGCTTTATTTACTGTCTGTAACAGATATTTCACTCTCCGAGATTAAGTACACAATTTTGAGATCAATATCCGTGACGGTTGGGTTGATCTTTGACGGCTCGTTTCTTGCGAGGCTGCTCGAACTAAGACCCCCTCCCCACCTCCCGCGCCCACCAACCACGCGCTCCCCTCGCTCGCGCGAGCTCTGTGCGTGAGCGGTGTTAACCGACAGGCGGAGCGGTGCCGGGACCGCGCGAAAGTTTAGGAATTCATCGCTGTAACGACACAGCTCGGACGAAACGTCACAAACAAAATACTCACATACCCACAATCACACCCGCAATTACACTTTTTTCCTTTGCTGATAGATGTTTACGGCTTAAACAATTGCGCGATTGGTAGGTTTTTGGGATGAGTGAATAGTTAGCTAATATTAAGCATATCATGAATAAATAAGGCGAATGTGAGTACCAACACAAACCTATCCAGGTTTAATGGTACAATATATTTAACAGAAACTGTACTCAAGACTGTATTTGTAACAATAATAAAAAAATAAAAAAACTATGCCCCACAAAACCGTTTTCACGGTTTGTCTGTGGGAACGGAACAAAGAGTATTAAAAACTAAAGCTTATTAGTGCGGACACTATGTTCTGCGCACCTGGCCTTTCTGAAGATCATCACCAATAAAAGTCATGTATGTCCTTCTACGTCGTCCCCTACTGGCGTTCCCATTGCAAACTATTTTAATTATTATTTAATTTTATGTTTTTAGGTCCAAGACAAACGCCGTACAAGGTCCTGGTATTGAACGCCAAAATTCAGGACAATGCTAAGTACAACTTCGAAGTGGATGAGAACTGGTACCGAATGCTTAGTTTCTCCGCTTTGTATGATTCTATAGGTAAATATCATCGCCTTTTACATTTCCTATTTACATATTTTTGAAGTAATAAGGTCACGCCGAGACAGGACGCAACGCTGCGCGTACTTTTTAATAATTTTTGTACTGAAATGTGTACCTATTTCTTGTTCTTCGACCATCGCTTTCGCATATAATGAGCTCACATCAATAATTATAATTTAAACCTTATATCAATGTTCATAAAGGTTACATCAATTACGTTTCTTGTGTTGCAGGCACAGAAGAAAGTACACTAGATCACACAATATTATGTATTGCCCCTAAGAACATAGTAGGGGTCACTAAAACTAACCTGAAAATTGACCCTAAAATCATCATTGATGACTGGGAGAGACGGCAAATGCCCAGGTAAATTTTATGTTGAAATCTCTTTTGTTTCTCCTGATAGTTAGAAAGTTGAATAAAATATTGCCATTTAGGAAGTGAAACATTTGCTCTGATTTAGATCTTTTTTACCTTTAATAGTGAAATTTTTTGTCTGTAGAAGGCAGTCTCTAGAAGTACTGATCCTATTACGAAGATTATTTCATGGCTACACTATCGATACTTTTTATGGTGAAAATTAAATGCACGGTTCATATGGGATACGAGAGCACAGTCCCGGGTAAAAGCTAGGCCGTGGGACGCGTGAGTGCGTCCCGGCGACCAGAAGGTTTGCTCGTGTGCTTGGATTGTTATGATCAGTGTCGCTTGGTCCACGTGTTCCGTGTGCCGGCGACCTGGGTGCTGTGCGTGTTGCTGTGTGATCTAGGCGTGGGCTTCTTCTTGTGATTCGGTCAGGCATTGGCCCTGCTGTCCGCGTGTTCCCACGTCGGGCTCATTTTTTAGGGTTCCGTACCCAAAGGGTAAAAACGGGACCCTATTACTGAGACTCCGCGATCCGTCTGTCTGTCTGTCTGTCCGTCTGTCACCATGAACCGTGATAGCTAGACAGTTGAAATTTTCACAGATGATGTATTTCTGTTGCCGCTATTACAACAAATACTAAAAACAGAATAAAATAAATATTTAAGTAGGGCTCCCATACAAAAAACGTGATTTTTTTGCCGTTTTTGCGATAATGGTACGGAACCCTTCGTGCGCGCGTCCGACTCGCACTTGACCTTTTTTTTTCGAACAGATCCTACGTTACATTGTCAACAATGTATTTAAGAATATAAAATTTTAGGAATTAAGCAATTGCATCAGTATTCACAGAACAAGCAAAGGTAAACACTATTTTGTTGATGTTATAGCTCAATTCCCACTGTCGCAGGTTCACAGACGCGCCAGTAGGCTCAAGCTGCTCAAGTGCAGTACAGAAATTGACGCGCATCTCGCACGCAGTTTGCTCGCAGGCCTCCTGTTTATGTCCTAAACAATCGCATATTATTTACAGAACACGCAAAAATAAACACTGTTTTATTGGCACTATAGCTCAATTCCCACTGTCGCAGGTTCAAAGACGCCCCAGTAGGCTCAAGCTGCTCGAGCGCAGTACAGGAACTATCGCGCATCTCGCACGCAGTTTGTTCGGGGGCTTCCTCGCTGGAACACGTCAGTCTCACACAGTCGCTGTCCATCAACACCGGAGAAATACTCTCGTCGATCGACAAGATGAAAAAATGCATGGTAAGTTTTAAACTTAACCCCTTAGGTATGACGGCTCTGTGAGTTTTTATTATTACTTGATTAAGGCCTGAAACTGCGTTAAGAGGACGCCCGCGCGGTTCCATACAAAAGTACTCCGTCTTGGGGATCCGTCGCGGGGACACGCGCGTGTCCCTTCAATCGCAGCAGTGGCAGTTTATTGGTACTCGTCGTTTTTCTACGTAATAATGTATTAAGTTCTCCATCGACATGACTACATGCACACCGTTAAAATTGAACTAGCAACACTGCGTAAATAAAATAATCCGGTGTCCGCGAGCCCAACCGCGTGTCTACACGCGTAGACACGCGACGGCGGGAGAGCTCCTGAACCTGAAAGAAAAGAAAGAAAGAAAGAAAAATTGTTTATTCTGCACAACCTGGACTACTTGTACTTAATCATGTTTTATGATTTGAAAGCTTTGCTATTATTCCTCCTCCTCGCGTCGTGTTCCTCATTACTGAGGGTCGTGATTAAAGTTTAAAAGATTAAAAGTTACTTCCACGACGACAGGGGTGTCGTCGTGGAAGCAACTTTTCCTTCACTAATTTGCGCCATATAGACCTCCACGCTCTCCACGACGCAAAAGACAGGCGTCTTTTGCGTCGTGGAGAGCATCGTGCAGTTTGGTGTTCAACGATGTGCGGACTTGGTCTGACCATATTGGACTGCGACCTCTAGGACGTTTCCCTTCAATCTTGCCAGTAACCATCAGCTGTACTAGGTTGTTTACATATTTTCTGGCGATGTGACCAAAGAACTCCAATATCCTACGAATGCAGATCGTGGACAGTCTGATCTTGATATTCAGTTCGCGGAGGATGGAGTCGTTGGTGCGAAAGGCGGTCCAAGGGATTTGCATCATCTTTCTCCAGCACCACATCAAATTGCTATTATCACGTTATGATTTTTATTTCGCTTTGGACTGCTCCTGCGATATATATATATCTATATGTTATATATTCAACCCCTGCGACTCTGGGAATAAAAAACGTCTTTCGAAAACTAAATGAATGGAGTGCACTCTACTGTAGATACATCCAAACTTTACCTTCCTTCTTTGAGATTTGTGCAAAAAAATCTTATTTCGTGACTTCATTGTTTTTGGATCAATCGCAAATAGAGCCAGAAAATCGATATTTGAGTAGTCTTTCTAAACGAGTGTGAAAAGTGTAAAGTTCTAGTAAATTACTATAGTTAGACCTGACTACCTAAAGAACCCATCACCGACAAACCATTCATGACAAACGGCTATCATCGTTCTAAATCATTCATTCATGATCGTTCCAAATCTTTTATTCCATCCTGCTTCTAATCCAGACCTATCCGCATGTCCATTGTTTTTTTTTATGGGTTTTCTCTTGACTCTAGTCGAGGTCAGAGGTGACAGAGACAAAGTCGACGATGGAGTGAGCTTACCCAGAAGAAGCCTGTTCTATCTAACTTTGAAGAGATCCGGGTTGTATGCGTTCGGAAACACAGACGTAGGCAGTGAGTTCCACTCTTTTGCTGTGCGCATTATGAAGGATGATTGGAAGCGCTTGGTGCGAATTGGTGGAATGGCAACTAGGTGAGGATGGTAACTTGCAGTGCGTCTAGATGCCCGATGGTAGAAGGGGGCCGGTGGGATGATGTCGTGAAGTTCATGAGCACACTCGCCAAAATACAGTCTGTAGAAGACCGACAAGCAGGCAACCTTACGGCGATATGTTTTATTTTAACTCATGGGGAATATTGTATTGTATTGGCTTCTTGCTTGTAGAAATTGGTCTAAACTCTAATGTAGTAGAAATTATAGTTCGTGGTTTAAAAGAGTGTAGGTTTGTTTTAGTTATACGCGGAAATACAAATACTTGGGTAAAAAGAAAATTTGGTCACGTCATTATAATAATTGTTACTCACTAGCTGTGCCCGCGGCTTCGCTCCCGTCAACTGCATACTCTAACCTACTTACCTACCCTCCCTACCTACTTTACCCAACTTACCCTACCTTACCTAACTCTACCCTACTTACCTGAATAGGAGGAGAATCTGAACACCGCCATTCAGAAAATTACGTCAAATGCACGACGCTGTTTATTGAATATGGAGTTCAACTGTCCGGATTACGAGCATCTGAATTGCTTGTGTTGTGATATTTTACTTCTTGAACACTTTGATAGATAGATAAATCATTTATTTAGTGCACACAAAAGACACAGCACAACACACAAAATCTTAATTAAATTATTACAATTTTCATGTAGGTATGTTTAAAAACTTTAAATTCAATCTTTTGATCGAGTGAACCGATTGCGATGAAACAATAACTAAGTAATACTTCAAGTTACGCACAATTTATATGTATAAAACTTATCTTCATTGGTTTCGTACATTTTACGAGATGCGTGCACAACTAAACAGATAAACAGTTGTTTATCCTTTAACACCCTGGCTATTTTTTTTTTCGATGTACAAAAACGACTTTTCTACAGATTTATTTTTATGTATTGATTATGATAATGATATTGATTGATTATGACTGTTGTTCAATTTCAAAACAAGACACTGAAATTCCAGTGGATCTCAGGTTGCGGTCCCAAAGACAAAAGCTGTTATGTGACCTTAAATTCACCAGCACCCAACCCTTCAAACCGGAATACAGTACCGCTGCTTGGTGACCAACATACTAACGGCGGTAGTACTTCCCCGTACGAGATCCTCCTAACAGACCTCTAGAGTCTGGCAAACGAAAGTAGAGACTGAAAAAGCGCGGAAATTTTAAAAAATATCAGCATAGCAAACCCAAAAATAGTATGACATACCTGGAATAACCTAATTTGATACTTTAGCATTATTTATATTATTTCATCTGAATAAAAATACTATATGTAATTGAGGTAGGTAATATTTTAGACATTATGTATCAATCTCAATAAAAAAACAGTATTCTATAACAATTTTGGTTTATTCAACTTATTAGCGTCATTCTAACTTATGAAATCTAACATCACACGTAAACAATCTTGTTTTTGTTTCAATTCAACGTCTTTCTCCTGCTGTTTTTCTTGATAATTAGACATCATGCGAAACGACATCTCCCATAATCCACTTTTAATTGTTTTATTCCATTTTCACTTAATAAATGCTATTATCAAGACCACAACAAATCACCAAAAATTGATGTTGACATTATTACAGCATTGCCATATAAAAAGTTTGCAATTAATTCGAATGTCTACTTTCGTTTGACAGACTCTAGCACTTATTTGTCGTTATATTTATTGGCAGCAATCAAACGTTTATATCGAAGTATTATTGTAATGTTAGTTTTAAGATGCATGTTTGTTTTTATCTACGCTTACAGGCAGATAACATTGTTCCAAACCTATTTATGTTTTCTCTTTAAATGAATTTGTAATTATTTTTGAGAAATAAATATCTTTAATATATCAGGCCTGCGCAGCCCATGCGAAACAACATTCAGCGAACATTTATTTGAAAACTAATCTATTATAAATTTCAGACAGAACTCAAAGAGCACAGAAAATGCACGGACATAGCGAACTTTAAGACAGAGTTCGCGATTGTTTATGACCGAAAGCTGACGGAACGTAAACGGGATAAGTACAAACGGTTGCTTTCGTTCGAGAACCTGGCGCTGTATCCCGACTACCAGAGGCGACTGATGGTGTTGAGGGAGCTCAGCTATATTGATGAGCATGACAGCGTTATACTTAAAGGTAAGTGGAATAGTGTTTATGATTTCAGCCAGCACTAATAACAGGCTTAATTCTTTAACAGCACCTTTAAATCATTTTGATCTCATGGAATGGATATTAAAAGATATGATAGTTAAATCAAAATATATCAGATAGCTTTCCTGTTAAGGGTTTTGATAAGACACAGGCAGCCTAATTGCGTAAGTGAATTCGGAAAGGCAATGGGTTTTGTTCAAATCAATCGACCAATCACATGAGACGGAAATTGACATCGCGTCTTTCATCTCGCATGTGATTCGTCGATTGGGTGGTCGATGGGTTCAAAACCCTTTGCAGGTTTGAATTCTGAAGCAAAGGTCTGTTTTAACACCCGACGGAAAAAGAGGGGTTTTACAAGTTTGTCGTGTTTATCTGTGTGTTTGTGTATCTGTCTGTGGCATCATAGCTCCTAAACAAATTAACCGATTTTGATTTAGTTTTTTTGTTTGTTTGAAAGTTGACTTTATTGAGAGTGTTGTTAGCTATGTTTGAATCGGGGTATTTTCGCAAGACATAGTGTCATAATTACGTGTTCGATAGATTGTCGATCAAAGCGTGTCTACTACTAGATAAATTATGTAGCTTAAATATCATGAAATAAAAATGAGAGATTTTTTTTTGTGCCTGTTTAAAAAAGTCATAATCGTAGTTTTATGAGATTATAAGCAAATAGTTATGTGGTGTTTACACGGGTGACTAAAGCCGCACTATTATTGCCGCGCGGCGTAAATCAACCGTCTAAAAGGCAATTCAGCTAAGTCGCAAGTGACTAAAGCCACAAGCCCCAAAGTTGGGTAGCATCCGACTTTGGCCGCGCGACTAGCCGAAATCGACCCGTGTAAACACCACTTTACCTGATTCGTAAAATTAACTGTCATCACTGTAGCTTTAAAACATGTTGCTTTTTACTTTCGCTTACAGTTTAGATGTTTGCTTGAAAAAAAATTAATATCTTTTTACAGGAAGAGTTGCATGCGGTATGGGAACAAACGAGCTGATAATCTCCGAGCTGGTCTTTAGAAACGTATTCACCGACAAGACTCCTGCAGAAATAGCAGCCTTGCTCAGCTGTTTCGTGTTCCAAGCGCGGACGCAGATGGACAACCAACTCACGGAGAAGCTGACCGAGGGGGTCAAAGCCATCGAACAAATTGATGCGGAATTAACTGCTATAGAGTCTAAGTATTTGGTAAGTTAAACTGTTAGATCTCGGTCCTGAATTTAAAAAGAAAAAGTGATTTCGCTAGGCCAAAAATAACAACTCCATGAAAGACTATGACACATTTCCTTTAAATGTTTTCGGTATTGCGTAAATAATTAAGAAAGGGTACGTCCTCTATCCTTTGAGTTGAATTCACATATCATTGAAATGTGAATTGAGTTGAATTCACATATCAGAGTCAAGTGTGTGTCCTCCCCTATCACAGTTATGTTTTCGAGTAATAGGCGACCAACTATTAAAATGTACTTGGAACAGTTAAAATTTTGTACGAATGCCCCCGTTTTTAGACCTTGTGAGCCGCTGAAACCGTTCCAATGTTCATGCAACAACAAAAACCCTCTTCTTAGTCCGCATTATTATGCAGCTACGGAACCCTATTACTGCGCGTGGCCCGACACTCACTTGGGCCGTTTTTTCCTATTAAAAACAACTTGTTTTTGCGGAACCCTATATGTGCTAAGGCCGCCACGCACTTGGCCAGTTTTTTTAGGGTTCCGTACCCAAAGGGTAAAAACGGGACCCTATTACTGAGACGCCGCGATCCGACTGTCTGTCCGTCTGTCACCAGGCTGTATCTCATGAACCGTGATAGCTAGACAGTTGAAATTTTCACAGATGATGTATTTCTGTTGCCGCTATAACAACATATACTAAAAACAGAATAAAATTAATATTTAAGTGGGGCTCCCATACAACAAACGTGATTTTTTTGCCGTTTTTGCGATAATGGTACGGAACCCTTCGTGCGCGAGTCCGACTCGCAATTGACCGGTTTTTTTAATAACCTGTTGAAATCGGGCAGTAAAAATCTCGGTGCTTTGCTAGTTTAAGCTTGTGCTGTGTTTAAGACAGTGTTCCTCCAATAATGTCTTGGTTTTTCACTAATCATTAGTAAATTTCAGGTCGAGGGTGAAACTGAAAGGCTCAACTTCGGTCTTGTGAGGGTAGTATACGAATGGGCGCTAGAAAAACCCTTCGCTGAAATAATGGATCTCACTGATGTACAAGAGGGTATTATTGTCAGGTGCATTCAACAGTTGCATGAGGTAAGGGAGAAGATAGAAAATTTTGCAATAGTATAAGTTAGAGGTAAAATTACTTCTTTAATAAGCAGTACCTTTGTGCACAATGGGAACCCCTGTCAATGTGAACCACGAGAATATTATTATTATTTTTAAATACATTGCCCACACTACGAATTTCTTCCTGTATCGTGATACATTTGAAAAAGATTTTACGCGGTCCTGGCTCAAGCAACTGAAGGAACACGGGTGGGTTTTAGTCAGTAAAAGTCTGACACGCCCTTCCGCTTCACCCAGAGCGGGAGAAGTCATTGGATACCAACCAAAAAAAAAAACGGAAGGCGTTTACAAACATATAAACTCACATACACGACACCCAGAGCCGGAACAACTATCTGTAGGTCATACAAATATTTGTTCCGTGCGGGAATCGAACCCAATACTACGACTCCAACAGAAATAATAAGCAAAATTCTCATTGCTTTCGTGGCAGCTGTAACGGTTCTCATTAAAAAGATTCGTCAAATAATAAACCAGACTAGTATAACTTTGAACCCCTCAAGTCTCTCTTACTATTTTGTAAAGTACTATACTCCATTTGAACACACATTAGACATGTTTCCAAATCTTTTTACAGTCCGTTCAACCGATTTTGATTTCTATCCCGTAAACATAAGGAGGACATAAAAAGCATAAACCTGTTACCAAAACCAACAGTTTACTACAGCTACCATATGTCGTATCACCAACGCAATAGAAGTCAAAATCGGTTGAACGGGCTGTAAAATGGGCTAATTTCAACGTCTAATGTTATCGCAAATGGTGTTTAGTCATTCTAAAATCAAAGTAGACTCTGGCTATTATAACTCTGCATTATTCAAAAAATCTGGGATACCAGCAATTTGGCGAAAGTAACACTGTTTGTACTATGAAAATTAATATTGATTTCTGTTTATTTTTTACCCGACTGAAAGGAAAGGGTTATTGATGTTTTAGATAGGTTATTTTGTTTATATTCTGATTCATTCCTGGTAAAAAATAGTCTGTTTAGTATGATACAGTGTGGATTTGATACAGTCACAGACCCTTAGGGGAACCAGGTGTGATGTTATGTTATGACTTTAGTAGACCTTAAGGTGTGAGTTCACCGCGTGACCGCGACCGAGGCAGGAGACGCGCGACAGTACTTGCCTAGGCTTTGTATGGGAGTGAGTTTGCGCGCGAGACCGCGACAGGAGACCGCTAGCCGGTCTCGCTCACGGACGAGAGATGCCGCGCGTAGCTCTCAAAATGCCGGAGCATTTTGTCATTTAACAATTAAAAAAACAATTTTTAATTAATTTCCATATTGAAAACGATTTGGCCTCTATTTGTATATAATTCGTTGATAGCCTATCTTTGTTTATTTTTATAATCACACTTCATTATGTGTGTGTGTGTTTGTTCGTTTGCACTTCTTCACGCTCAAACGGCTGGACGGATCTGGATGAAATTTGGCACAGATAAATTATAATCTAAAATAGCACAGGATACTTTTTATCCCGGGAATATGTTCCCACGGGATTATTTTTGAAATTCACGCGGGCGAAGCCGCTGGCAGAAGCTAGTAATAATTTAATAATCATATCGTCGTATTCTTCTTTCTCCAATTAATAGTAATTGGATAACTGAAACACACGTGAATGTCGAAAATTATCCTGAGGGAACATATTCCCGGGATAAAAAGTATCCTATTCGTAACTATAATCTATCTCTGTGCCAAATGTCATCTAGATCCGTTCAGTAGTTTTTGCTTGAAAGAGTAACAAACACACACACATTCACTCACAAACATTCGCCTTTATAATATTAGTGTAATTTTAACGACTAAAAAAAAAGTTTGTGTGCGACACATGTCTTGGTCTCGCGCTAACGTTTTTTCTCGCGTCGCGATCGCGCGGTGATCTCGCACCTTAAAAGTCTATCCACACATATCAGGGACACGGACGGACCGTGCCCCGTCAGGGGCTCAAAAAATATCGTCGTGTACATTTTACATGACCTCGTTCACACACGTCCGTGCACGTGCCGTGCTCGGGCCGTGCACGGGCCAGTGACAGATCTTCAATGACTGGGCCCGGCCCTGTCACATCCCGGGCACGGCCCTGATATGACCTTTAGAGTGGTTTAGAACACAAAACATTCAAACTCTACAAAAAATAATTATTCTTTTATTCCCTGTCCTACAGTTGTTAGTAGACGTGAAAGACGCAGCCGTGGCTGTCGGCGACCCGAAGCTTCAAGCCAAAATGATGGCAGCCTCCACCGCGATCAAGAGAGACATAGTCTTCGCGGCCAGTCTATATACCACGCAAAAAGAAACGGTCACTACATGATAATAAAGTTGCATTTACTAAAGCCAGTGCCTTATTTTTTATAAGATACGCTAAGCTAGTGCCTTGTGTTGTTACTTGGTGCAAAGTGTGGAGTAGACGTTGTTTCGTATTTTTATCAATTATTATTTAGTTTTGCGGGCGTGCACGTCTTTTGAGCGTGCGTAAAAATAGTTACTATAATAAGGTGAAACGAACCATATAAACAGCTTAACTACAGTAGTTAGTCTAGCGATATATCGGTGTTTACACTGATCGAGTTACTTAATTTTGCTAACAAAAACTTAATAAAAATTGGGTTTGAGAAGGAGTCATGTGATACGTTGCGCAAGCGCACATTTAAAATTATTTTTCTCTACGTTAAAACAAACAAACAAAATTAGAAACGCGCATGCCCGTACAAACATTTTTATTTTACCGAATTGTTTTGTTTCATTTATTTACCAAATTAAAGTGCCTATTTATTGCAATTATGAGTTCAGCTATAGCTCGTACTACAGTGTTTTTATAATATCGTCATACTGAACCATTTTTATTTTATGCATGGTTTGCTGTTATTTTCTCACGCCCACGGAAATAAATTTTTATATTTTTGTTATTTGTTTCATTTGGTTCTCTTTTGTTTTATTTTAATTACTGTTTTATAGGTCGGTGTTGTATTACATTTGCATATTTGTTTTTACACCGCAATGTTTGTTTTAGTTATTTTTTTTTTTGATTTTAGCAAGCGCCTGCAGAGAGTAAACTAGCAAATTGTTTTATTATTGATTATGCTGTTTATTTTTTATCAATTAAACTTGAAATCATAATTTCGGCCGAATTACGTTATGCATTCTGAGTCGCATTTTTAAAGAACTTTTAATAAAAAAAGTGTCCGGCAAAATTTTAGACATTGAGTTTGTTACTACAAAATATTGTAACTTAGATTCTGATTTCAAATACAAAGACACATTTGAGTTGTTATTGTAATGCCCCGTTTTCATTAGGAGACATTTATCCAGCGCCCGACGCGAATTCTACGTGTCGGGCAACGTCGCGGGGGACATCTACGTGTCGGGGAACAAGTCGGTTGTCAACGCTCAGATAGCGTCGACCTTGCGCGACTTGGTGTCCCGCGGTGTCCCTCGAAAGTCGCCGACGGCATTTCGAGTTGTGAGGACGTGGGTCACTGAATAGAATAGAATAGAAAACATTTATTCGACATAGACACAACACAACAACAACAATCACAAAGTAACAGAGAAGATCAGTAAAAAAAGTACAAACAAGGGTCAAGGCACTGCAATGTTGCAGCGACACGTAGATGGAGTGTTGCGCTTGCGCATCATGTTGCGGGACAAAATGTCCTCTATACTCCATTTGAGATACATTAGAAATTTAAATAATCCCATTTTACAGCCCGATCAACCGATTTTGACTTCTATTGCGTTGGTGTTATAAAATATGGCAGCTGTAGTAAACAGTTTCGGTAACAGGTTATGCTTTTTATACAATCCTTATATTAACAGGATAGAACTCAAAATCGGTTGAACGGACTGTAAAAAACGGTTGTAGAAATGTCTAATGTCATTTCAAATGGAGTATAGTGTATCCGAGGCTTGATTGATTTTGCTTACTTACATTATTTAGGTGAATTCTTGATTTTTCACTGTTGCCCGCGATTTACGAGCAGAACAAGTGCAGCTGTTTAAATACGCCTCGCACGTGTTTTACTATACTTATGATTTTTAATGCTTGGTTGATTATGTAAGTGTTTATTGTAATACTGTAAATTACTGTAGGTAGTCCATAATTATACATAATATGCATGAAAACTAAAAAGCAGGTTTCCGTTTTTTTGTTTTAAGGCAATGATAATAATCTTCAACGATTTCTAATTAAGTTTATAATTACATACAGCTCAAACTACTGAAGTTAAATGAAAGGGCCGGAGCGGCTCGGTTGAAATTGCATCAGCAGAATAAATCAAACTCCTCAATGTACCGAGACATCGTCTTAGCTGCCAGCTCGACTTCTGAATCACAAATGAAAAATGAAGAGAAAACTGACGAGGAAATTGTATCGACCCGAAGCGCAGAAGAAAATATAAAGACAGATAATAAGATTAATAAGCCTAAATCGCCGGAAGTAATTGAAAAATCAGAACAAGAATCGACTGAAAAGGGTAATAATACCTGGAGAAAGCCCAAAAATTTTAAGAGGCCTTTAGCTCATAAGAGACCGACAGCTAGCGCCAAGTTACAAGAGAAAAAAAAGGAGAACGTGAGCGAGAAACAAGAAGAAGCTAAACCTAAAGAGAAGAATGGCCCTTTGGGACAATTCGATGGCTGAACAGAATACGTCTAAGAGGTACCTACAGTACAACTATTTTCTTAATGTCCCTCGGCAATCATCGCATTTCCGAATTCAAAGGAATGCTTATTTCCATGTCCATCAATTATTAGATTTGTCGTGTGTAATAATTTGAATTCAGAACTAAGTACTTTATTGTTGTTTTGTTTTGATTTTCGTGTGAAATATATAGAACTGTAAAAATAGCAGCTTAACAGCTTTTCTCCCATTTTTTTAATAAATTACATTATGTTAAAAGAGTATTAACAACTCTTCATGCTTCCAAGTTGATTGAGAGCGTTCGGCCTGCACCAAGCATAGACTGCTATTGTATGCACCAAGTGCAAAGGGCAACTGATAGAAATCCGACGACTGACGAAACACGAAGTTTGCCGAGGGACATTAAGAAAATGTTTGTACTGTACAAACAATAGGAAATATGTGCCGAAATCCCAGATTATCATTTTAGGCGTAGGTACTGAAGATGGGCCATGACGGCAAAGAGGGTGTCATGCCGTTTACCGTCACAGCATACAAGTCGGTCTTACCCCCATGCCGCTCGAATCAAAATACGGAAGCATTACCTACCAACCAGCAGCATAATACGATTTGAACAGCAGATCATGTCGAATATCTAAAATATTATCTTATCGTCTCAGCAGTTATTATAATGTGCTACAGAAATTGTCTTGCTATTCAACTTGTATTGTGCTGTTCAACAAATTTCAAATGCGAGATGAAAGACGCAATGTGGTTTTCCATCTATGTGGTCGATTGTTCAACGCTTTCATAGGGTCAAACCCTTTGCCTTGCCAAATTCACTTACGCCATTAGGCTGCGGTTAGACTGATAGTCGACCCCGGTATAGTGCCAGTTAACCTCCTAGTATTACATAATCTGTGGTTTAGGATAAGGCTATGAATATGATGTTATCGATCTACACCAGCTGATGAAAGCCTTTCTAGCTAGAATCTAGCAGACGTATCTTTTAATATTTAATTCAGTAATGTCACAGATAATATAATACTAGCGTAATGTACTACGGTTTCCGACATAAAAACTGGTATACCATTCCGGGCGGTACAGACACCTAACTAGAATTAACGGCTTATAGATTTAATTTAATTTTATTAATGCCCGAATAAAATACGCTTCTTTCGCCTGGCGGCAATTTTAATATCCGAATACCAGCCAGGCAGTTTCGTCAGGGGCTAATCACGTCTTCGTTCAAAAAGAACTAGCTTTGGCAGTTTTCTTGTATATAGTTCTAATCGGAAATTCCACATGGTCTCGTTACCAAAACTATGTTGTGTCCAAATGTAGAGCCAATTGGACTCTCTCTCTCTCTCTGTCCATTTCTCCATTTAGAGCTTTATTTGTATTTTGATAGGCTTGCGTTTGACCACTAACTCTATTTGTTAAGGCGATATATACGCCCCAATGTTAACGCAGTACTGGCCGTGCGCCCGCTCGATGCCAAAATATCAAAATTTAACCTCCTTTGGAACAGTTTTGTTTGCAAAATATTGTTTGATTTACATATACTATGTTAGTTATGAAGAAATTCCAGCCATCAAATTTTCTGTGTAAAAATATTTATAAACATCCAAGTCGTTTTGGAGGAGTATCCAAAAGTAGCGAAAAACTAGCGTGTTGTTAATTATTTTTTTAAAGCAAAAACTATTTGTTATACGAAAAAACCATGTGTTATAAATAATGTACATAAAGAAAAGAAAGAAAAAGTATTTATTTGTGACCCGCACAGGAGACACGAGAAATCAGCTTACTAAGGAGTATGCTTTAGAAAGTTACCGTTTTACGACACTAAAGCGGATGTGGTCGACGGTGAAGCACGCAAAGCTAGTAAAAACTACTTAAAACGATTTTTTCAGCTCACACACATGAGGGGGCGTGAGCTGAAAAAAAGTCCAGCAGCCTTATTGCGTAATGAATTCAGCAAGGCAAAGGGCAAAGAGTATGAAAAATCGACCAATAAGCTGCGAGATGAGAGACGCGATGTGATTTCCGTCTATGTGATCGGTCGATTGATGGCGGTCAAACCCTTTGCCTTGCCGAATTCATTACGCAATAAGGCTGCTGGTCACTGAACCGTTGTCTGTTTGGCAATGGCCTGTTGCACATTAGGTCATGAGTTTCGCTCATTGGTCCTTTTGCGCTATTAATCATCAAGTAATGAAGCCCTTTTTATTTAGCCTTCAAATGTATTCAGTACTACTTACCTACTAGTATCAAATAAGTTTACAAGTGTGTTGTTCGCAGATTACAGCAGTTTTATTTATTTAAGTAGTATTAGTATCCACCTACTTTACTATATACCGAAACATAAGATTTTAGAATATTGATACCTATTCCTGTGTATTATTTAGAAACGTAAGGCTATTCCATTTACCTACGCATTCCTCTACTGTACTGATATCTTTTATATTATCTACTAGCGGACGCCTCGCGGTTTCACCCACCCAGTTCCCGTTCCCATGCCAATACAGGGATAAAAAGTGGCCTATATCAGCCGGGGATAGAGCAGCTTCCCAACGGTGAAAGATTTTTTGAAATCGGTCTAGAAGATTTTAAGTTTATTCGTTACATACAAAAATACAAATCTTTCCTCTTTATAATATTATTAGTATAGATTACTTACATCTATACATACAATAAAAACCTAAATGATCACTGTCTGTTTGTCAGTGTATTTGTGCGCGCTAATCTTAGAAACACCTTAACCGATTTGGGTGCGGTTTTTATTCGATAAAAATGCTAGCTCAGTTAGATTTTCCGTCACTGACCAGCAGCTTTATTGATTTTTCATACTCTCTGCCCTTTGCCTTGTCGAAATCATTACGCAATAAGGCTGCTGGAGACCAGAATCATGAAGTTAAAAAAACCCGGGGTAGAACAGAAACGTAAAGAAAAGAAGTATATCCCGGGATGGAATCATGTGTGGTAAAGACTCTCGAACTACCAGGAGATCAGAATCATCAACAAAAAAAAAACGATAACCAGAATTGATTGACAAAATCTATATAAACGCGAGCGAAGTCGCTGGCAAAAGATAGTTCGAAAATAAAAAGCTTTAGGTATATACCTACTTACTAACATCGTTTACAATTTATCTGGACAGATTCTTGTTTATTATTTAATTTCTCAAACAGAAACAGTAAAATAACAGTAGGTGGGTACATATATTTTCTATTATGGCTGTTCTCTTCTACACAGGCTAGGTAACCAAAGGTCCTGGTGCAAAAAAAAATACTAGAGCCCTAACTCTGAACTGTTTAGATTAGATGTGGGTTTGATCAATTCAAAATATCAATATAAATAGTGAATTTTCCAAGTGGCCGTGGGTGGCCGAATCCGAAACTCAATCCGTGAAGTCGGAATGGTAAAAATACTCAAAGGAGTCTCAGGCCCGATTTTAATGAGAACTTAAATTGCATCATTGGATTTAAAAAAAATCAATACCTAATCCTAAACAAGAATCGCTCCCGTTGATTTTGAAAAAAAACACAAGCTGAATGATTGCATCATTCGATAGTGTCGCTGATACGGATCAAATTCTGGGAACTAACGACATAATGTCAACTTAAGGCACTCGAGGTGCACGGCACCGGCGCCGTCCGGTAGCTACGCCAATGCTTCTACCACAGGCGACTTAGAGATATGGCTTCTACAGCTTAATATAATTAGTGAACTGATTTGAAGGAAAGTGGTGTCCAAGGATCGGTCTTAATCCACAGAGTAGGTATATCTTAGGTATTCCCATGGGGAAAAAACCTACGTTCATATGAGCGCCGAACGGTTTAAGCTCAGCGCCTAGTAGTTTCCGAAGCATACGCATTCACAATGATATGGCTAGGCGCATGTCAGCTTGCGTTTTATAATGGCGTCACTAAACCAAAACTGCCTTGGCTAGAAAACAACCGACTGTGCATGCTGCCGCTGGCAGTCTTAGTGCAGGTCCAATGCAGTCCGTTGGCAGTTACGATCTACCTACACAACCAACAATAACCGAAACTCCTATTCGCTGCCTAGGTCACTGTCCGGGCTGCATCTGCATTCATTACAAATGAATCGATTATTTGAGAAACCCCATAAGTCAACAGACCCTAACTTTACAGGAAACGAAAAAAACCTCTACGTGAAAAAAATATATATGGAAGTGGATGTGTTTTGTATTTAGTTTAAATGGTTGAAGTAATATCTATATAAATTGATGCTTTTTTCTTAAAATTTTGTCCATATCATGGAATAAATAGCGCCGGAATGTCGTTGACTTAAGGGCTTTCTCCAATAAACAAAATGAAACACGTTTCATAGGTTTAAATATCATGAAATTTTAATCAGACAACATTATAAAGCAATAATTATCTTCTGAATAATTGAATTATTAATTGCTTAGGCCAAAGTCTCATCTGTATCGCGATCTGTGACCGGCCATGCGTATATTTTTTCGTAAAAGTCCTGTACTTCTTTATCTTGAGGCAAGTAACTTTTAAGTTTATTTAAGTCTTCCATTTTCTTTTTGTTAATTGGTATTTGACCCTCTGGATACGCTTTGTTGGTTGGCAAAACAAGTCTCTCTTTATTTGCATTCCTAAGATTGAAAGAATGTTCAATCAGACCATCAATAAAGTCCCTTACGACCACTACTCCATCTCTTTCGTGAAAATAGCGAAAGTAGCAATATTGGCTGATCTTGAATGACACTTTCTGTTCTTTGGGTATGTGTCTACCAGCTGATTCAACCGCGAGCATATTCTTTTTGTAAAATTTTGGCCACCACTTTTTGTAGTCTATTATATCATGGGACGAAGGCAATGAGACCAAGAAAATGTTTAATTTTAACAAAATCAACAACGACTAGAAGCCGTTACAAATACCTAATTAAAACAAAACAACGAGTGACACACAGACTATATTATAAAGATTGACTGACAGTGACAGTTGACGACAGTTGATTCGGTGTTGCCACTCATTTGTTTGAGAAACACCATTAGTCACTGACTTAAGGGGTTACTCAAATAAACCAAATATTCAGCATGTTATAATTTCCATACTAATGCATTGACTTGTGGGATTTCTCTCTGTAATGTGTATTTACTGCCAAAGAATGCATATTACAAAAAAAGTAATTTTGCCAAAAAAGCTGACTTATGGGGTTTCTCAAATAATCGATTCAAATAATGAGTCATGACTTCTTGATCATAATTAGGTAGGTACCTACCTACCCTAAATATAAACAAAACTTTGCAGATGAAGACCTCTTCGCATGCCTCGTATCCTAAAATATTGCAGAAAATAGGTAGTTACCATCCCTACCGTTACAATTCTACCCTCAGACCTTTTATTTGGTCTGAGGTCCAACCACGGTATACTTTGGTAAATCACGAAATTACTGACTAAATACATACCCAGTGCTTGGATTGGAATGACGAAATTGAACTTGAACGTACCACTGCAGTATAGGTAAGTTTCAGCGAAATCGGGGCGGAAAAAAATCTAAATGATTTTAAAATGGTCAAATCATTAATAACATTATAGTCTTGAGCCTTTCTTTTTAGAGATAATTTTCTAAATCGAATCTTAGTGCAGACATAAGTAGAAGTCTACCTATTATATTGAAACATTGCTACTACCTATTTAGACGAGTTATATGACTTTCCTGCTTGTAGCACAGGTTATTGTTTCGCCCATCCGAATAATCGATAATATAATATTATATTACAATCTAAAACTTCGGGTTTTGCAAACGTGCAACCAATCACGTCTGTTTTAGACTGCACGCAGTCTAAAACAGACCCAATCACGTATCGTAATGCGTGGAATGAAACGTAACTTGTGACCATGATGAGCGAGTCTTGATCTTCAAATGACGTATGTCAAATTTTCGTAAATCGGAACGTTCCTTTGGGACTGACTTGGCGATTCGGATTTTCTTTCAGTGATTATCTCGATGACTTGTGTAAATTCAATGTTAATTTGATTTGTTAAATGACATTTTATTATTGGTGATTCGCGATCGTATTTCGAGTAAACTTACAGCTGTGCTCATGTGGCCGCCAAGCTTAGAGGACATATTGCAGTGACTCTTTATATTTTTCTAACAACAAATAACGTAAAACAATCAAAATGTTGCAAGACGACGAGTTTGAGCAGTTGGTGACGACCTCGGAGCGTATAAAGGCTCTGGGCTTCAAGCCGCAGAAGGAAGTACTGACGAACCACATCCTACCATATGCCGCCGAGTTAGACAATGAGTCCACAAGTTTCCTGGAGCAAGTTAAGTTCAACCTGTCGCGGGCCGTGATGCTGCGCGAGATGAAGCCAGCGTGCGGAGTGTGGTCCTCCAGGCTCATGAAGTAAATATTGCTATTTTCTTATACATAGACAATGTCTCAGACCAAAGCTGGCACATTTTAGGTGATATTGAATTTTTGGAAGTTGTCCAATACATATTAGAAGGATTATTAAACATATTTATCAGTTATAATAAACATAACTGTTCTCTGGCATTTAAAGCTTTTGTATGAAAGGCCCTAGATAGAAATAACTTCAGCGGGAGCTTACAGACATAATGCAGTAGTGCTCGCTGTACTACCTCTAGTTGGAAGGCATACAAATTATTGGTATAAATCATTCAGACGTGGTGTCCTAGGTTTGATTCTTGCAATCTAGTTTTTGCCATTAAGGAAAACTAGGTATTAGTCATGGCAAATAGTTTGGTACTTACAATATCTGGCAAAATGCACTAAAAACCACCGTTCCAACAAGAGAGCAGTGTTGGCCCACTGGTAATGGCCACGACTTACAATTTTTAGGTCATGGGTCTGAACCCAGACAGGCACCTTACTTTGTCGATATTATTTCATCATCGCTGCTCTCAAAACAGTGAAGGAAAACATTGTAAGGAAACCGGCATTTCTTAGAACCAAAAATTCGTAGATGGCCCATTCCATCTCACAGAGAGGAGGCCTGCATGCACAATGGACCTAATGGGAGTCTAAGTGTGGAAAAGGTGGTCCATTTATCCTATCCTTAGAGAAAGCAGGCAAACACTGATTAAATACAAAATATGACGCTGAAACATAATGACATGAAAATTATGTGATTTGTGTGTGTGATGAGGTACCAAAATATATTTTAAAATAATTTCCAATCATTTCTCTTACTTACATACATTTGGTAATTCCAAATGCCACCCATTAGTGTTTCTTGATGAATACGAATATAAGAATCTAAATACAAAACTCGTACATTCAATTATAACTTAATTTAATTTAATTTTTATTGGCAATAAAAACAAAGTACACAAAACAAAGATGAAAATCATTACAGTTTAGTATTTTTGACTAAATTCTTTGCTAATGTTGTGGCTATAAAAATATGATTAATAAGTTTAACTTGAAGCTTACGAATTTTTCTTAGATGTTCATACAAAGTTATTGCAGCATGTAAAATGAGAAACGTCATCGGACTTCTTAGATTGTCATGTTTATAGCCTGCTATAGACAAAGGACACAAAAACATAACACATCATCACACCTGTCTTAGGGTAAGGCAGGCAAAAAAAGTTTGATATAATAAAGTCCATTTTTTCTTCTTATTCCTTTCCTGAATCTTATTATTTGTGGTTGGGTCTCCTCACTTTCCTACGCCGAGTTGTTCGGTAAAATCAAAAACCATCCTGTGCTACAATGATTTTCAATTTGTGCTAAGTAATGATTATGTATGGCTTAATAGGTTATAAATGCATTATTTCAGTTTTTACACCATCCATGTAGATGTAGCTTTATTTCCCTTTAGGGTTTAAACAGGTATAAGAGGTATGAATGTTCCTGTATTGACATGTGTTTTACATGTACTATTACTCTTACTGTTAGCCTGCATGATCCCACTGCTGGACAAAAATGTCTCCCCATGACTTCAAATTTACAAAAAGGCAATGTTACATTTCATATATAAAAAATATGAATAAACCATACAATTTGACTCAAATACCAAACAAAACAATGACACAAACATATCATATTCTTCAGCTGTATGTAAATCATTTTGTAGCAAATTTCGGTTTAGCGTTAACCTTTGGCAAGTATTAGCGAAGTTTCAAATATGCTGGCTAACACCCAGGTCTTCCTGTTAACTACACCTGGCCTCTCATCACACTGAACAATCATTATATTACTTCATCATTCCTATTGTTATGTATCTATATTGCAAGATGACTCATCGAGTTTGTTCATGAGGAAACATGATTTTGGATTAGGGTAATTCCAGTGGCGATAACTGGACTGGTGACTGTAGGCCTAATGTAATTAGACGTGCCTGAGCTACGCGGTACGAATCACGTTCGCTAAATTGTCACTATGCCGTCCCACACCGCAGCTACATCAGCATCAGGCACCGTCTCAGCCTCAGCTAAGCGGGAGGCCTATAGTTTTCCAGTAAAATAGTCCACTGGTCAAAATATCGGTCATAGCGGCTATTGGCGTGGGAAGAAGAAACTATAGTGTACACGTGTGTGTAACATAAGTGCACTCTCTGTTTCCTCACTCTCATAGACTGATGGGATGACAATTTGACAGGACCAGATAGGTACAGGACCAGCAACTTAACGTGCTTTCCGAACCGTAGAGGCGTCATACCGCCAACTTCCAAACTCTGGACTGCCACTGAGAAATTCTTAATAGAAAAACCCAATTACACTTTGCGGGACTGGGGACTCCTCGCTTAGATAGTTACCTACACATCCTATCCTATCTTAGAATACTTGTATATATATATGTATATATATAATCTGAATCTCGGAAACGGCTTCAACGATTTTCATGAAATTTTGTATGCGGAGGGTTTCGGGGGCGATAAATCGATCTAGATAGGTTTAATTTTTAAAACGTCGTTTTCTCTATTTTCACCCGAGCAGAGCTCGGTCGGCTAGGTACTATTATTAAACGAGCAATATTTGTAATATCATCACGTTCTCGAAAACGGCTCTAACGATTTCGATAAAATGCAATATAGGAGTTTTGGGGGCCAAAAATCGATCTAGCTAGGTCTCATGTCTGTGTAAATTCGTTTTCTCTGTATTTTCACGCAAAAAGAAATAGCCCGCGCAACGTGGTTTATAATTCGCCGCCGCGCCGCCGCTGCCCGCCTCAATAGCCTAATGAAAATGATAAACTCGGTGGACCACTACCTACGCCCAAGGTTGCGTGTTCGAATCCCAGCTATAGATTGGTTTTATACCGACTTCAAAAAAACGGAGGTAATCAATTCGACACGTATGTATGTAATATTTTTGGAACTGCACAATATTCACATCATTTTGTTATAGCTCTCGCCAAACTTCTGGACCGCCTTGAAATTAACTTTCCGATGCGCAAGGCACAGATCAAGAGATTTACTAGGTACTGCGCAGCCATTGTTGCCAACTATATAACTCGAGAACGGCTGGATGTATTTTCATGATCTTTGATTTGTTGGATTTATCTCCGCCCCGAATAACAGAATAACGATTAAAATATCAGAAATATTAACGAAAACATTTTTCCATACGTTTTGCGAACACAGTGCCATCTCTGATACATGAACTAAACAAAACACGGACCGAAATGAACATAGCGTTGTATACTGGCTCCGGTAATGCCAGTAGATGGCGTTGTCGATTACATCATTTGTCCATACATTTGTTTAAGGTGGTAAGAAGTTCGCCGGGACAGCTTGTTAATTTATACATTACAATCCATTAAGCTCATGATTTTAAGTTATTATTTTTTGCTAAGGCCTTTAGCTATGGAAATCCATTTTAAAGAGGATATCAAGAAAGATGAATTTACCATTTATTTAACATTTCGCCAGTTATTATAGCAGTCACAGCGGATCTTTGTCTCTGAAGTTGGCTCTGCCAACCATTGCGCAAGAAACAGTTTGTCATCGAGTATACTGCATAGAGTAAGCAAGATAGGACGATGCGACAAACGTTAGCGAGTGAAAGAGACAGTTATACAATGCTTTCTTCACCTTTAACATTGACACAAAAATAGCTACTGCGCAGGGTCTTGCAGCCAATTCAGAGGTAAAAAGATCCGTTGTGAGCATTAAAGATCCATGTCATAAGCAAGTATGCATATTGACATAAACAGTGGACTAACCCAGACTTAGACTGTCTCATTATGAAAATACCATAGATATAGTATGTACAAGATACACAGAGTCAGATGGAAAACGAAACCAAAAATATAAAATCTATGTGTGAGGGAATTTGTCCATGTGTTAGTTAAAAAAGTGTTGATAAAAAGTCCATGTTCAATATCGATATCGATACTTGGTGAACACCATAAGAAACACGATTGCTGGGCAAAAACCATGCTTTGCTTTAATTAAAATACAAATTACAAAATAATATCTCGCATGTATTTAAAATACGAAACATAAAATATTTTTAAGTCGTGTATTTAAAATGTAAAATACAGTATTTTAACTATTTTTATTTAATATACAAATAACAAAATACAGTCGGTCATTCATCGTGACATTCGTACTAATAAACTTAATCAATACACAGAAGTTCGGTGAAAATAACCGTTTGAAATGAAAATGACAATTTACAAGGTACTTGACAATTTGACGTACGCGGTCGCCATTTTGCTAATGAAAGCTATCAAGCGCTATTTTCTGCAGAACGCATCTATTAATAAAATCGCTAAATGTATTTTGAAGCCACAAGTATTTGAAGTACTAATAAAAGAATACCGCAGCGTCAGGTATTTGAAATTGACGACACGATTGGCGTAGTGGTTGAGCGATCAGCTGCTGCACTGCGTGTCGCGAGTTCGATTCCCGCACGGAACAAATATTTGTATGTAATATTTATTTGGGAATCTGTAGGTACATAAATATTATATATTATTATTTACACAACAGAAAAATTACTGATGAGCAGAGCACTGATGTATTCTAGCCACTGTAAAACTAATAAATGCATACAATTATAATGACCCTAAATAGTCTCCGCACTCGGGTTGGCCGCAGCAAGGACAACCTCCTCAGGTGGGGGTTCTCTGATGACACTACTCTTCAGTGCTTATGCAGCATCTCTCCGCAGACCATGGCCCATCTCACGGAGAGCGCAACATGCCCTGTCACCTGTACTTACGAAGACCTTATGACTGCGTCACCGAATGGTATTGCCGTGGCTGAATTCTGGGCCAAACACAATATTTAACTTTTTATATTTGCCATCGACACGCTAAGAAGAAGAATATAATGACATTCCTAAACCTACTCAAAGTAACAAAACATCAAAACTCTCCGATTTTTTTTGAAAAATAAAGTCTAATATAATAAACATGCAACTTTAACAGTTTCGATAAAAACATCTTCTCAATAGTAACTTAAATCTATTTTAACAAAACCTGACTAAATAAGTTTGTATTCATGTCATGATGTCACTAAAAACGATTAAGTTTTTATCGATACTCATGACGTCACCGCTTTGTCAAGCCCTAGCGTAAACAAACGATTTACTCTTTTACAAAATATTTTCGCCAATTTTGTTTATATATACGAAATATACTTATTTGAAACATTGGAAATCAATATACTATTGTAAGACTCTTTTTCTGAGCCGATTACTAGCAGAAATTCGTCAAAATATGGTTCAAAACAATCCAAGGACAAAATTGTATTTACCTGTGAAACGTGTATTTATTGGGGTTATTTCGTCTTGTAACGTCACATACACTCACAGAACAAGTCACCATAATTGTATAATTAATATTATCAATTTAAATCTAAAGATTATTATTTAAATGCAAGAAATTCACCGCGGCGTAAAACAGATGGGCCGCTAGGGGTACTTATCCGCGAAAAAAATGACATATCGGTACGTCATTCACTCTCTCTTTTTCTCTTGGGCGGTTTGTACTTGATTAGGATTTCTCGCTCGCACGCTTCGTGTATCTTTTTGCGTAGCAAAAAAAAATCTAAATCTATGGAAAATACTAACAATAATTTGCCCGACCTGCGAAAAGAACCAAGACTCCATGCTCAAGTCTTTGCAACCACCTAGACGGTAGATCGCAGAGGCCGTGAAAAGGATAATATAATGCTGATATAATATTTTATTTTGAACCCCTGACGGAAAAAGACGGCTGTTATAAATTTGACGTGTGTTGCTGTGCATCTGTGTATATGTCTGTCTGTCTGTGGCATCATAGTTCCTAAACGGATGAACCGTTTTTTTTTTTTTAGTTTTAGAAGTGACTTTGACAAAAGTGTTCTTAGCTATGTTTGATTGAAATCGGTTTAACCGTTTAAAAGTAATTCGCATTTTACTCATTGAATCTGGGCTTTTTCGCAAGATATCATGTCATAATTACGTGTTCCGATATATTGTTGATTTAAGCGTTTGTACTACTAGGTACATTATACATAGTTTAAAAAACATTAAATTTAAATAAAATAAAAAATACCTCCGACATAAAAACCTTTAAAAAGCAAAAAATAAGTCTCGTACTCGCGTCGGGGAACCGCCAACGTTTACAGCAGTTTATTTTATTTACTCAGCGGTTCCCCGAGGTTACTACATTTTTAATTTAATTTTCCATCCTACTATAAGTAAGTCATGACTAAGCTTTAAATATTTTATTCACAGGTACATCCGGATTCATGGACTAAAATTCTCGAAAGAAGATCACATAAAATTGATAAGACTGGCTTATGAACTTGTGCTCATACCTGATCTAGAACCTGGCAAGGTGCACAAGTTCACTACGATGTTTCTAATGCTCACTAAGTAAGTATACATTTCGACATTAAAATCTATAAATTTGGCTTAACAGGCTCTCTTTGAAATTATTCTAAATTTAAACAAGAAATGTAATCTTTCCAACAAAAGTTTATTTCGATTTTTAAACACATTTTGCAATAAAACATGTCTATTTTAATTGTATTCAAGGAACCTAAATATGCGTAATCTTGGCAGTAAATACTTCGAATAATTGGCACTGTCCACTTTGTTAATTAATCTCTACAGGAAAAGACAATTGATTAGACCTGACGAATTGACCCTACATTGGCGCCCGCTCTACGATATGGGCAAAAAAATCTTTGACAAGAGCGCCACTCATATTGGAATGTACCATTATCTGACGTAAGTATTTATTAATTCAGCTAGTATAGGAATGAAGATCAATATCAAACATAATACTATCATCATAAGGTAGTTTGTTCACGAGGCACAGCACGACACGTTTTGCGGTCACGATTTTTAACACACGACACACTGCTGACGGTTTGTCGTCCGTTTGTTTGTTCACTAGACACGATTCTGCAACGACACTGCAGTGCACTTGTATTGTTCTATGAGCGCGTGAGTGACGAACGACACGTGAGCCGTGCGGTGCGGTTTGTCGTGTCGTCAACAAGCTCATACCTACTTGTTTTGTACAGCCGCTAAATCGTCACCGCAAAAAGTCGCGGCGACATAGCCGAAAAACCGTTTGTAAATCGTGTCGCGTGTGGTGCGGTCTTGTGCAATGAATAAACGGTCTATACAAATATATGGAGCTCTGAAACGTGACCACATTTTGTCGTGTCGTGTGTCCCGTCGTGAACAAACGGCCTAAGTATTAACACATAATCCTAAGAACTTGATTATGAATGTGTCTCCAACTCATCTAGCGCCAACTTTTCACTTTTCTTATGTGACGTATCGTGTACGACGGATATGACGCAATCACATACGTGATATTAAATTACTTCTATATACGTACCTACTGTATGCAAAAAGGAACACATTATAGCTTTGATTACCGTAACTGGAAATCATGCAAACTCTATGACGTAATTCTAACTTGATGATTCCGACATGGATCGTTTTTTATAGATGTTTTGATTACGTAACTACCAGTTTATAAACTCAATTGGTTTTGTTTCATTGTAACATCTACCCACGTAGGACAAAGTTAATACAAATTTTATTTAAATACCATGTGTGTTCAGGCCCAATCGTTTTAAGAAACAAGGAGGCGATATGCTCGATTTGATTCGCAAATTCCTGTCGGGAGACGGGCTGGGCGACGCCCTAGAGTTGTTTGGCCTCGCAGGAGCTGACGAGAACGAACTGCCCACGTAATAAATAGATAAACAATATAAGTTTTCGGGACACGCTTAATGTTCGCACATCAGGTGGCAGACGGGTGGGGCTCATGATTCATCAGACCCATGTCACTATCCTTGGTATTATGGACCCTAGAAATCACTTTTTAAGTGTTCAACTTAATGTAGTTGAAAAATTAATTAGTTATTTTGATCAAACAATCCTATTGTATAAATTGTAGTGTCTGTGTATCAAGGTGGCAGGCTGTGCATGTTTCTAAATGTCTCTTCTATACGAACTTATTCTAATGCACTTTGTTTTATTTCAGTTCCTTAGAAGGATCATACATATCGTTGGTTAAATGTGCCAGACCGTAAGTAAAATACCCTTAGTTTAAATCTTTAAGGTTACACTAGTCGACGGCACGAACTATTTTGTGAGCGGGGTTAAAATGCCTGCTATCTAATCCGACAACTCGTGCGAAAGAGATAGATTCTGTGATGAACAGTAAGAAGCTAGTTCGCGTATGAATTAGCACTTTTGCAAGTTTGTAGCGAAATGGATGATGATTTAGGACGAAAACGAGCGCGCTGAATTTTATAAACAGACCTTTGGGAGTCTAGATATCATGAAAAAACGACTAAATGTATATTTTCAAAATAAAATTATTTGCATTGTTGATTTACTAATCTATCCCTGTATGGTGGCCGTTTTGCGATTTTCTTTTTTCTTATGGTATTTATTGCCGCCCAAAGATGCGTTAAAATTAGTGTTGAAATATGGAACTTTCGACACTCATAACTTTCAAATATTT
Organism: Orthosia incerta; assembly: GCA_948252205.1. Taxonomy (NCBI): domain Eukaryota; kingdom Metazoa; phylum Arthropoda; class Insecta; order Lepidoptera; family Noctuidae; genus Orthosia; species Orthosia incerta. Next base: position 14,100,015 of record OX411747.1, read on the forward strand.
TTCTTTTTTACTTTTTTGTTTCCATACAGGGCTATAGTGATGAGACAAATTGATATAATTTTTAATTTTGAACGTAGATCGTCAAAAAGTGAAGTAATCCCTAGACTACATTTGTATGGAAGACTAGCTTAGAATTATCGACTAGTGTAACTTTAATAAAGGTTTTTGTGTGGCATCCTCATAACTTTTTTTTTTTTTTTAGATATTTCCCTCTACAAGCTACAAGAGAGATCCTAGCAGAATTGTTGCCTCAGATAAACCCGTGGTCCTCGGACACACACGTGGTCCTTCAACTAGCCACCTTCTTGCCGGTCGCATTGCACCCTGAGTATGCGCGGTTCGGCCACCACATCTGGTTTGAAGAGATCATGATTCTTTGGGATACCTGCTACAACTCACAATGCGGGATCGCGGTAAGATATTGCCACATAGATGCTTTACTGATGCACAATTGCATTGGGATACATGCTGTGTCATAAAATCACAGGTTTTGTAATTTGTTTGCCACAAAACAATTCTTTGCACAGGACCTTATGATGCTGTTCGCTGGGCTAGCTAAGCGCAGCCCTGGTGCCATTGACTGGACTCCTCATGTCCCCAAGATGTTCACGCGTTTCCTCCACGCCCTCAACTTGCCAGTAGCTTTCAAAGACATGCAGATATCTCGCTCACATTCCCTTGGTAAGTTTATATAAGTACCAACTTCATTATAAGTGTTACGGTATACAATATTTAGTGTGGTGGAATTGCCAATTTCTAGTTTAGAAAAGCATTACGTGTTTAATATAGGCCTTCGAATCACAAAGCCAAGAGGCAAAACACTGGGGCCCATAGCAATGCTGCGACTCTTGGATCCTACCAGGTCTATACCCGCGAAACTGCGATGCGCAGCTGCGGCTAGCTAGGGATTTGTTCTTTAGAGATACCGGTTCCTGTCAGACAGGTGGACAGAGATACACGACGGCACACCTTACAAATAATACACGTTTGTTCCCGCGGTGATCTCCTGGTCAATTCCATGTCAGGTCGAGAGATTAGGTAGAGAAAAATATATTTATAATACTAGACAAGAAGGGATAACCGATGTTTTCTGGACCGGAAGCTCCGGCTGCCACTAGACACGTTGTCGACACAAAATAACTCGCTGCGCGCGAAATATACACACAAACAAATGCTCGGGCGGAGCACAATACCACTCGCGGATGGAGACACAATTTCGGATAATTATCGTCTGGTTACAACTCAATTTCGACATTTTTTCAGTCTCGCGCCGGCAAACACGATTTTTCAGGTCCTCTGTCAACGTCAAGCCCAGTCGAAAACTGTCAATTCAAATGACAGCCTACCGTCGTTGTGTTGCAACAAAATAACAAAAGTGAGAGAAACGGTTCGTTCGCAACATCCCCCCGTCTCGGGCATAAGGAGTTATGTCCGCTAATAAATGGGAAAGCGTGCTAGACTTTCCACTGCTCGCTTCAAAACCGAATCTCCGACGATGACCTTCGCAACTCTGGGAACTCCGTCAGACGCATAAAATAAATCTACAATAATAATAATAATATAATAATAATAATAAATTTATTCTTCAAAAAGTACAAAAGCGTTACAAACTTTTTCGTCTATGTTAGTGAGGTACATGTACAGAGTCATTTTAATCTAAGACAACGACTCCCAAACTGAGACATGCTCGTATCTTGGGTAGTCGGCGGTCGGCCGACAATTTTACTCAACTAGCAACTTTATAAAATAATGTGTGTTTTGTGCTAAATTATCACTATTTTATTTTACTACTACAATAAGTTTTTCAGATTCATCATAACTTAACAACTTCAACCAATTAGTTAATTTCTCTTTAAAATTATGCTTATTTAGTTTGTATAGTGAGATCCTTTTGTTAATTTCATTGTAAAGCCTGGAACTCAATGCGTTGTATTGTCGTTGCGCGAAAGCTGTTCTACATTGCACAGAGGGGCAAACAAGCGCACCACTTCGTTTTTTTAAACCTTCCTTATTTAGGGGAAGTAATGAGTGTCGCCGGAGCATCGTGCGGAGAATAAACAGCTGTCGCACCGTCAACACCTTGCACTCCCTGTATAGTTCTGTGGTAGAATAGTCACGCGGTTTACCATGCATGACCTTGAGAATAGACCTCTGTGCCCTCTCCAATTTCAAAATGAAAGTTTTGTATGTTCCACCCCACGCAGGCACACAATAACCCAATATTGATTGACATAGTGCAAGATAGACTGTATTCAGTACCGTACGGTCGGCAGAGTGCCGAAGATTTTTAAAAACGTACAGTAGTTTTCTGACACGTCCGGTGAGGGTCTCCACTTGTGGCCGCCAGTCCAATCGTTCATCAACTAAAACACCAAGATACCTTATAAAGGCAACATTGGATAATGGTGAACAATGACAAGGTGTTGTTGATCTGGCACAAGTGTGGGCAGTAAGTGTTATAGTTTCCACTGATGGCGTTGAGGTGTTGGGGAGATAAAAACGAATGTATTTCGATTTATCTACATTCAACGTAAGTAGATTAGAAGATAACCATAACATGACTTCCCTCAGATTACTCTCAGCCTGCATCTTAGCCTCCACCCAGTTTTTCCCATACACTAAGAGTGCTGTGTCATCCGCATATGTAAACATATGACAGTTTTTTAGTTTCATCTTGCACAAGTCGTTTATGTATGTTTGTTTTTTGTCTGTTTTTATTAGCTGTAAGTCTTCCATGTACTAAAATAAATAAATAAATAAATGTATATTATGAACAATGTGGGACCAAGAATACTCCCTTGTGGGACTCCATATTTGATTTCTTCGTCCTCACTCACCACAGTATCAACTTTGACTGCCTGGGTACGATTGGTCAGATAATCTTTAAATATATTTAATGTCAGACCACGAACTCCAATGTGCTCCAGTTTTGATATAAGGATTGGGACAGAGACCGTATCAAAAGCTTTCGATATATCCAAAAATATACCGTAACATCTGTAGCTCTTGTCCAGTTTATCAGCTACCGTGGCACTGAAATTGGTTACAGCATCTTCAGTCGACACACCGGACCTAAATCCATACTGGTTTTCTGAGATGATGTTAAATTTGGTGAGATACTTAGTCAAACTGTTATTAAGTATTTTTTCTAGTATCTTCGATAATGTACTCAGTACAGAAATAGGTCTATAGTTCGTAAGTCGCTCTCTGTCCCCACCCTTATACACAGGAGTTACAATAGCTTTTTTCAGGCTGTTTGGAAATACGCCAGTGGCAATAGAGGCGTTGCAAATGTGCGTAATAGGTGGTACCAACACTTCCTGAGAGAGCTTAATAACCAAGGCTGGAATATTATCCCAGCCACTTGCACTGCTATTACGTAGTGAACCAATGATCGCTGCCACCTGTTCATGGCTCACCGGCAGTATCCCGAGAGACTTGGGCTGTGATATATTCCCCTTGGCGTAGCGAGGTACTGACGAATTATCCGGTGGAACCAGCTTCGCAGCTAGGTCCTTCCCAATGTTGACAAAGTATTTGTTGACACAGTTTGCTGACAATTTAGCATCAGCTGATAATTTTAAAAGTTCCCTTGCTGGCTGTGTCACAATACACTACAATGCGTCCACGACGCCAATACAAAGGCAACAAATTAAATTCTTTAACAAGTACAAGGTCTCCGACTTTGGGAGGGTCAGTTGTGTCAGTCCACTTTACGCGTTGCTGCAAAATATGAAAATAAAGACCAACGATGCCAAAAACTTTGGGTCATCTGTCAAAACGCGTCAATCGCGAAGATTTGACTTCCCTGAGGGGGTATTCCGGCATGGCGTTGAGGGGCTGACCAATCAAAAAATTACCAGGGGTCATGACTTCCAGGTCATTTTGGTCTGAGGAGATCGGACAGAGAGGTCGCGAATTGAGGGCGGCCTCAATTTTTCAAAATACCGTAACAAGTTCCTCAAATGTGAAAGTAGTTTCACCAATAACACGGCGGAGATGCGTTTTTGCTACTTTTACAACGGCTTCAAAAATGCCAATCAATTCCCATTTGGGACATTGCAAATCTTAAATTATCCATCAGAGCCCTTACAATTAGCACCGCTATCAGAAGTTCAGAACGGATCTAAAATGGTAGTCCTCGGTGGGCAATAAATCTACCTAGCGCTGCAACGAAGTCTGCAAACAGGTCGAAGTAGGCAGTCCAACAATCCAAATCTCCAGCAAAGTGTTGCAAGTCCAAGGTAGGCAACTGTCCTAACAAAGCAGGATGGGTGGGAGACCTCGTCTTCACCTTCAAAACATCCTGTGCAGAACCCCTCAATTTACTGGTTGCCTCAACAATGACAACAATGTAAGAGTATGGAACGCGTACTCAATATTAAGCTCCTGGCATACCTAGAAACTAACGATATCCTGAGTGACCGCCAATACGGCTTCCGCCGAAATCGGTCTACTGGGGATCTTCTAGCGTATGCCATTCACATCTGGAGTGAGGCCATCGAGAGGCATGGGGAAGCGCTTGCCGTCTCCCTCGACATCTCGAAGGCTTTTGATAGGGTCTGGCACGAAAGCCTTATTGGTAAGCTTCCTTCATTCGGTTTGCCCGGTGGTCTGTGTGATTGGATTGCAGACTTCCTGAGAGATCGGTTCATTCGAGTGGTTATCGATGGCTGCTCGTCGGACCTCTTAGATATTAATGCCAGGGGTCAGTACTCTCAGCAACTTTATTCTTGCTGCACATTAACGATCTGCTAAAACCCGGTACCTTTGGGTATGCAGACGACAGCACTGTTGCTGAGAGATACTTGTCCAACGCTCGTACTACCGGGCCTCAGGTCCAGTCTCTCCGGGAGGCCATGGTGGAGCGCTTAAACCTGTCCTTGCAGGCAGTCTCCGAATGGGGCGATGCCAATCTGGTCAGGTTTAATGCTGCTAAAACCCAGGCGTGTCTTTTTTTCCGCTAAAAAGAGTCAATTTCACCCGGCTCCAACTTTCCGAAGTGTGACCGTGCCAATAACTGACCATCTTGAGCTGCTTGGCGTTACGTTGACATCGACTCTCAATTTTGGCCCTTACATTGAGGCAAAGGCTCAGCTGGCTGCCAAGAAGCTGGGGATCCTTGCAAAGGTGAGAAGGTACTTCACGCCAGAACAGCTGCTCAGCTTGTATCAAGCGCAAGTTCGATCATGCATGGAGTACTGTTCTCATCTCTGGGACGGCTCTGCCAAATACCAACTTGATGCACTAGAGTCGATCGATAAGCGGGCCAAGAGGCTCATCGGCGATGAGGCATTGGTTAAGACAAAGCTCCAGAGCCTTGAACATCGTCGCCGAGTTGCCGGCTTATCGGTTTTTTATCGATTACATTTCGGGGAATGTGCGATGGAATTGCATAATCTAATTCCGCCCAGCCCATTTCATCATCGGACTACCAGACGTACGGCGATGCGCCATCGGTACATGGTGGACATCCCACCCATACGCACTAAACGTTTTGAAAATACTTTTATTATGCGTACAGCTAAGGAGTGGAATTCCCTGCCGGAGTCTGTGTTTCCCGATAGCTACAACCTGGGGGTCTTTAAGTCAAGAGTGAATAGGTTACTTCTAGGCAAGCGTGCTCCATCATCGACCACATCATCGCTTACCATCAGGTGAGATGGTGGTCAAGCGCGAGCCTATATAAGATAAAAAAAAAAAAAAAAAAAATAACAATGTCATCCGAGAAACTTCTTAACCGCAGCGGCTAACTCAGTGTCCTCGGTGGACAAATGCGCTAAACATTCCGCATAATATATACATTTAATTAAAAAATAAATATTTTAAATAATCTGTCAGGCATCATGAACAGGGTACTATCTGTGCAGGACGTAGCGTGTTCATTGGCCCCGAGAAAAGAAGGGCGTAAACCTTCTGGCCATTGCCGCTGAACGCCCCATCCACATCAACGAAAACAAAGGTTCTTGGATGCCTAGCTGCTGCAGTGACGTAGGGTTGCAAATCGACTCTAACGATTCAACGATGTGTTGGCTGTACTTGAGTTATTTCCAGATTCCGGGTTGCCTACTTCTGGATCCGCACTCCTGGTGTCCAGGTTCCGAGGTTCAGCTCGACAGGATCGAAAAGGGATGTCTTCATAAGGGTTGAAGTTGATGAATTAAATGAAACACTAAGTTATTCAGTACACGGCACGATTCTAGGGCTCTCAACAATTTCTGAGACGTGATTCTATATAAGAATTACTTCTTATTTACTAAGACAAGTACAAGCGACTAGCTTTGGATGACTACAAATTCTATCTTGGGCCCGGGGGTTCTTTATACCCTCGCATCGTGCCATTATTGAGAGCCCCGCAAATTCTCGCCGAAAATAATTTTTATTTATGTAAAAAACCCTTATACATATTTGGTAAATAGGGTTACCGCACCCCTTCCATGGTGCTATCAATAGCTGGATTCCTTCGTACTGTAACACAGTAACGCCCCCTATCTATGTATCTAATCAATATACCTAATTTCCAGGTATTGATAGCTTCCCTAGACTATTTCCATGAAATAAAAGGACAATTCCCTTTATTTCCCAGTTAAAACCTTAATAGCTTTTAACCTAGCCTAAGGATATCTATAGGTTGGGTTGACCTGCTGGTGCCAATAGCAGGCTGTCTGTTGACGTCTAGAAAAAGCTTATTTTCGGGAATCTTCTATGGGATATCATCCCTTATGTAACGAATCTATAAATTCCTAAGTCATTTCACCGACTTTAGGACTTCCTACTTAGGCTAACCAGACAATCACCGCCTATTATGGGGATTCTGGTAGCCAATAGACCACACTTTACATTTCTAGTGTTTATGTAAGTCTATCTAGGTCATATGCACATAAGGTGCCTTGATATGTACAAATTTGATAGCTGGTCACTTTCTTTGCGCCCAGCTATCAGAGAAATTAGATATAAAAACACTAATAAGATTGGGACAACACGATGGTGCGTTTAACGGGCCATCGGGAGGTCCCCAAAAATTCCTTATTTTCGGAATTCCCAGGGGTGTATAGTCCCGGGGAGTGCCAAAAACTGACTAAAAATTACATTTCCAGAAACCTATTTTCTGGAATTGTACTTAAACTACTTGAGCGATTTTCGCTCCAAAGTGTTGGCTTGGTAGCTAGTCCAGCAAGCCATCCGAAAGTACTTACACCATGAGTACATCTATTCCCTTCATGGAGTTATTCCACCTGAAGGGTCTACAAATTTCAACGTTTTACGTTGTTTACATTTTTCACGACTGCTTATCTCGTTGACTATCCAAGCGATTCTTCCCATCTAGAAACCGCCTGGAAGCCCTTTTAGCAAGCTTTCCAATGGTAGTACTTTTACCAGTACACCTATATGTTTCTAGGTACTTAGGGCACCTAAAACCGTAAGCGATTGCCAAAAACCAGATAAACAGCAGTTTTTCTATTATATACTGACTTGATATCTCAAGTAAATGGGCTTTATATAAAAGACTACGCTAACTATGAGGTGTATATAGGCTTCCTGTCCCGGTCTAGGTCCCCCATATACCCTAAAATGACCTAAAACCATATATTTGGTGTTTGAGATATCAAGTCAATATTCCTATTTACATAGCAGAAACTATGTGGTCTTCACATAGTTTCATCATTATGTACTGATTTCATGTCCAGTACATAGGATAAGCCCTTAAAAACATGATTTTAATTACTATAATATTTTCAAAAACCACCAAAACTATAAATAACGTGTGGTTCCCTCTCACGGGTCATTCGGAACTAATCCGTCGTCGAGCACAGACGTATCGTATGACAGAAATTTATGTTTTTTACTATGATAACTCTTATCAGTATGCTTTCTAATGATTTTACTCTGTTAAGGGTGAACTATTGAACCCTATAACATACTGACAAACACTAAAAACATTATACTACTATCTCAAAAAATGTAGGTAAAATTTTAGTATAAATATAAACGTGCCTCTAAAATTCATTTTAGTATCAGGTGGCGCGCCGTGGTAAGCAGACATGTCTACACATACAAACTTCAATTTCTATGAACCATTTAGTATGGTTGATGACGCTTCGTCGCGAACATATCTCCCGCCGTGCAGTGCTGTGTCGACTCGCTGTGTCGACTCGAAGTGTTGTCGGCGCGGCGCTGCATTCCTTCGGTGAGCGACGGACGGCATTTCTCGGCTGCCGGCCAGGCCCACCGAGAGGACGGTCGCCAATCCGGCATCTCTGGTTACTGGGGCAGTGGGACGAGTTTCTTCACCGGACGCTTCAAGGTACCGCCAAGCGTGCGTACCTCAGCGGTCCGGATTTCTCCGTCGATTCCTGGATACACGGCCACAATGCGGCCTCGCGGCCACGTATTGCGGGGCAGCTGGCCGTCGGCTATCAGGACAGGGTCACCCACTTTAAATCTGGGCCCACTACTATGTGGCTCCCGCCGGTTTTGGAGCTCCGGCAGGTACTCTCTGACCCAGCGACTCCAGAACATATCAGCGAGGATCTGTGATCGTCGCCATATTTTCCTGCTGTCTATATCTTGCTCGGTGAACGTGCCAGGTGTAGGTAGTCTGGCTGACCCACCGAGCAAAAGGTGATTCGGTGTGATGGATTCATCATCATCACCATCTACCGACACGTGTCAATGGTCGGCTATTTACAATGTACTCTGCCTCACAAATCAGTGTGGACAACACCTCTTCGGTGGGGTGTTTTTCTGTAAGTACATTGTATAGTGTGTTTTTTACACAACGAACTAGGCGCTCCCAGGCGCCTCCCATGAATGGCGCTGATGGCGTTATGAAGCGCCATACGATGCCTCTACGACTTGCCTCTGTTTTGAAGGCGTCTCGCAGCTCTCTGTCGGCGCCGTGCATGTTGGTGCCATTGTCTGAGTGTATCTCAGCTGGGCATCCTCTGCGTGCGGCGAATCGGCGCAGCGCCAATATGGCGGAGTCTGCGCTAAGGCTGGCGGCGATTTCAAGGTGCACCGCCCTTGATGTGAGACACGTAAATAGTGCTACGTATCTCTTCTGATGCTGCCGACCGACGGTGACGGATAGCGGGCCGAAATAGTCGAGCCCGGTATATGTAAACGGCCTCTTATGGTGAGCGAGGCGCGTTTTCGGGTGGTCGCCGGTCGCAGGTACTGGTGGCTGTGCCTTGCGTATACGGCAATGCAGGCATCTTGCTATCACCTTCTTCGCTGTTGGTCGCATCTTCACGACCCAGTAGTGCTGCCGTACCTCATTAATTGTGAGTTCGGTGCCACTATGTTGTAGACTGCGATGTGTCCAGTCTATGTACAACTGCGTTATGTGATGGTCGCCATGTAATATAGGCGGGCGCATCACTTCTTCAGCTACCTCTTGCGTAGCTGCTATGCGACTTCTTAGTCGCAGCACGCCGTCGACGACCTGAATTTGTAAAGGTCGCAGCGAGCTATTTTTATTTATTTCTTCAACATTCGCTAACTCTGAAGCGAACGATTGTTGTTGTGCGACCTGGACAAGTATTTTCTCAGCTTCTTGGAGAAATTCTGCTTCTATGATTTGTCTGTTGACCTGGGTTGGTGCTCTGCATGCCTGCTTCTGCTTCTGTGCAGGTACAGCGGGCTTCTTGCGCCAGTCTGGGTCCTTTTTAGCGTTTTTTCTCGTCCGTTTATAGGACGTTATCTCTGTTCTATTTTTGCAAAGAGATATAAAACGCAGAACTGTGGCGGTCGCACGAAGCAGTCGCTCCCATCTGGAGAATCTGCTTGGCTCTGGAACGGCTTCTATGAAGCTCTTCTTGTCCCCTTCTGTGACAACGAAAGTTTTTTCTTCTCCCGTGTCGTTTGTAGTCGGAGGTTTCTCTGTGGGCCATAATTCGGGCCCAAGAGACAAAAAACTCGGCCCGCAGTACCACTCGTGGTCCGAGTTGAACCGCAGTGGCACGTCACGGGTTGCTGCATCAGCGATGTTCATCTTGGTGGGTATCCATCGCCAATCTTCGACTTTGCTATTGTCTTCAATAGCAGCTATTCGGTGAGCAACGAAAGGTTTGTATACTCTCGCTCCTCTTCTAATCCAGGTCAGTACGGTCTTGCTATCTGACCAATACGTTACTGACGTGGGCTTGCAGTCGTGTTCACTCATCACTGCTGCGGCTACGCGGGTTCCCAATACCGCGGCCTGAAGTTCGAGTCTCGGTATCGAAAGCAGTTTCAGTGGGGCCACCCGCGCTTTCGCCATAACAAGGTTTATTAAGTGCTTGCCTTCCACGGTCGTGGCCCGCCAGTATATAGCGGTAGCATATGCCATCTCGCTTGCATCAGTGAACACATGCACCTGCATTTCTATAGCGTCGCTATATCCAGGATAGCATCTTGGTACGCTAACGTTTTTTAGTTGGCGTAAATGTTGTACCCAAATTTTCCATTGTAATGCTAGGTCAACATCTAGCCTCTGATCCCAGTCGACGCCTCGCCGCCATGCTTCTTGCAATATTTGCTTCGCCTTGATGGTTACTGGTGAGGCGAGTCCGAGTGGGTCGTATAGCGACGCTACTATTCTGAGCGCCTCTCGCTTGGTGGGCGCCTCTCGGTCCAAGATACCCTCAGGCAGACGCGCGAGTGTGAGGTTGAAACCCAGCGTGTCTTCGCCTGGCCTCCATATGAGGCCGAGTATCTTTTCCGATGTATCTATATCTCCAATGGATACCATCTCAGTTTGTATATGCGATGGGTCCATTTTTTCTAGGAGCTGCGAGCTATTTGAAACCCATTTCTTGAGTTCAAACCTCGCCTGTAGGTGTATTTTTCGCACCATACTAGCGACTTCTGCCGCCTTCTCGATAGTTCTATAACTATCTAGGTAGTCATCCATATAATGACTACGTAGTATAGCATCCACAGCTTCAGGGTGCTTCTCTATATATTTGTTTGCGTTCCAGTTCTTTGCAAAAATTGCTGTGCAAGGCGAACTGGCTGCGCCGAAAATGATGGACGTCATTCTATATTCTTCTGGCGCTCCTTCTCTGCGGTTTCCCCTCCACAGGTAGCGAAGCGCGTCTCGGTCTTGGCTCCGCACCTTCACTTGCATGAACATCTCCGCTATGTCACCGGTTATTGCGACGCAGTGGCGGCGAAACCGCATCATTACGCCTGGCAGCGACTGTAATAGGTCGGGCCCAGTTAACAGGAAGTCATTCAGTGACATTCCTCTCGATTTGGCGGCAGCGTCATGTACGATGCGAAGTTTGTCTGGCTTCATTGGGTTGAAGACATCGAAGTGTGGGAGGTACCAAGTTTTGCCCGGCGTGCTAATTGCGGGTGCCCTTTCAGCGTACCCTTTCGCAATTAGCGAGTCCATCTGGTCTGAGTATCTTCTTAGAAGTTCCTGGTTCTTGTCCAGCTTCTTTTCTGTTGAGACGAGCCTCTTCAGAGCTGTCTCAAAGCTATCTGGCATCTCAGCATGCTCATTACGCCAAAGCATGGCGGTTTCGATGTGTCCATTCTCTAATTGGACAGTTGATCGATTCAAAATGTCCTCTGCCCTTCTTGCTGGGTCAGAGGCGGGTCGCTGTGGGTTTATGCACAACGATTCTATGGCGAAATGTTCGCGCAACTGATGATCCAAATTGTCATCAGTTGTTATTCTATTGACATGATGTACTTGTTGTCGTAGTAAACTACTGTGCGCGCCATGTAGTGTCCAACCCATCGCTGTAAGTGACGCAATTGGTTGGTGTCTTGGACCTCTGCGAATCTCGCTGGCCAATAACAAATGCCAGTTGTCTTGGCCGACGAGTATTTTTGGCACGCCATTGTGGTACATCAACTCTTTTCTCAAGTCGGTTAAATGCTTGCAGCGTGCGACAACCCTATCGCTCACTGTTTGTTTTGCCAAGCTGAGTTTAGGTATAGTACGTGCTTTAAATTGTACCCTTCTCTCTTGCGGGCTAACCAGCGTCACCTTGACTCTTCTTGAGCATGGGGTGGTGAGCATGGTGTTGCCTATCGCACCGATCTTGAGCGGGTCCACAGGGCCCTCTGCCCCGACTTGCCTCGCGATGTCTTCATCCATCAGCGAAACGGTGGACCCATCGTCTAGGAGAGCGTATGTTGCTACCTCTCCCGCCGGTCCGATTACCCGGACCGGCACTATCTTGAGGTACGCCTGGCTCGATGGTGACCCGAAACTGGCCACCGTTTCCTGAGGATCCTTGCGGGATTCAGGAACATCGGGCTTCTTGTTGGCTTCCCTCTGCTGTTGCTTCTTCCTATGAAGAAGCCGATGTTGCGTATCTCTGCACCCGTTTTGGCCACACTGTTTTCTCTTACAAGTGTGGTTGCCTCGTCGATGTTGAAGGCAGCGATAACATAGATTGTGTTTTTTCGCTAGCTCCCATCTTTTCTCGACAGCTACGCCCCTGAATTGTGCACATCCAGTGGCGTAGTGATGTCCCACGTCGCAAACACGGCATTTTCCTACCGGTTGGTCCGTAGCTATATGCGTCCTTTGTGTGACGCGTCTGTTGGTGTTCGCCTCGGCCGAAGCGATGCCTTCGGGTGGGGCGAATGGACTACAGAAGTGTGCCTGTTCAGATATAAAATTACTGAACAATGAAATATCTGGCACCGATTGGTACTTCTCCGAATATGATCGGTACCATTGTGCTCGTAGCGAATTGGGTAACTTCTCTGTTAACAATCGCATAAGCTCCGCGTTCATAAGGTAATGACCCTTTTTTAACGCGCGGAGCGTGACTACAGCACCTCTTACGCGACTTGCAAACGCGCAGATGTCTCTTGGTGACTCACTGCAGCGCGGCAGTCCGCGTAATCTATCTGTTTCAGCTTGCGCTATGGAGTCTGGACGGCCGAACTGCAGCTCGAGTTCCTTCATGATGTCATCGGGCCTGGCATGTCCGATGAGTTCTGAGCTGACGGTTTCCATTGCACGTCCATGTAAGCTTCTCCTCAGCCTCGCTGTATTCTCGATGTCCGTAAAATACGCTCGAGTTGTCTCATATATGGCCCGAAATGATAGCCATTCAGTATGAGAACCATTGAAATTCGGCAATGTCATGACGAATTTCGACGCAGAGGGGTTCGTTTGGTCCCGCTGTTCTATTTTCCTGTCGGCTAGCGACGCTATAGCGGACGTCAACTCCGTCAAGAATGGACGGAGACTATCCCTCTGACCTCCTGTACACTCAGCTGACGCTGCAACTGGAGGCTTTCGCACTTCTTTCTCCTTAGGATGCTGACCTTCTATTTGCGATTTGGTGGCGGCCGCAGTCAGGGGTCTATGCATAGAATTTCTGGTTCCCCCTTCAACGACGTTATCCTCCTTCTCAGGCTGAGGTTCTGGTGCCTCTTCTAGCCATGAACGCACGTACTCGTCATTCGAGTTTCTGTCATCCAAGTATTCAGCTTCGGAACCCTCTTCCTCCGCTCTCTGAAGTGCCAGTTGTGCAAGCTCCAACTTAATTTTGAGTAAGTCTTCGCGAGCTTTGTCTATGTTTTTTCGTGACCGAGTCACTCTAGTTGACGGCGGACGGCTATGTTCGATACGGGCGTCACCCCGGGTAGTCATCGGCATCGCTGTACGTCTGTCTTCTTCGGAAATCTTCTCTTTCTGAGAAGGTTTCAATGTTGTGTCTGAAGCTCCTTCTAATCTGGTTACTCTGGTAGAAACCGCTTGATCAGTTTCTATTGGTTGATGCGTCGGAGTGCTTTCAGTTTGAGGCGCTAGATGGCGCTGCTCGTCCGACGGCTCGGTCCCTTCGGTTGTGGAAGGTGAACACGGCGGCAGCTCATGTCTGATGCCAGCTGGCTGATCCAACTCCACGGTCCATGCCTCCGGCGTCTTGCCTTTGGATCTGGTTATCGGCATTGTTGTTGAAATATTTTCTTTTGAAAACTCGAAGTTAGTTTTCAAAGATAAGTCCCAGTTCCGGGCTTCAGCGTTCAAACCGACGATCTCCAGAAGTTAACCTCCACTTCGATTGACTATAATTCAATCTTCAAATAAAATATCACTAAAAACTTACGGTCAGTGATAAGTCTTCAGGAAACTTCAGGCATTTGCTATACAAGTTTATTTTTCCCATAAACGTGTATGTTCTATTTGATTGACTATAATTCAATCAAATTCTAAATCACCGAAAAGTCAAAGTTACTTTTCGGTGGTGATGCTTCATGAACTGCTTGTCCAAAGCATCAGAGCCGTGCATCAATCTTCAGAGCACGTATCTTGCTTGATTGAAGAAAATTCAATCTTCAAATAAATCACCGAAACGTCAAAGTTATTTTCAGTGATAGTGCTTCAGGAACCGCATAGTCAGTACATCCGAAACGTATCTAAGTCTTCAGAGTACGTTTCTTCCATTCACTGACGAAAATTCAGTCTTCAAAATTTTCCTGAAAACATAGGGGTTGTTTTCAGTCATAAGGCTTCAGGAATTATTCTTCAATCATCAAGGATGCACATCAGCCTTCTAAACGCACGTCTTGTATTTTTCTGACGGGCGCTCGTTTTTTAAACAAATCGCTAAAAACATAAGGGTAGTTTTCAGCGATAAGTCTTCAGGAACTATTCTTCCGCGTCAAAGACGTAATCCAATCTTCTGAACGAGTATTCTTGGTTGAATAAACAAGCGTTCAGTTCTAGAACAAATCACTGATAACATAGGGTAGTTTTCAGCGATAAGTCTTCAGGAACTATTCTTGGGGCTTCAAGGATGCGCATCTGTCTTCATACAGCATTTTGCGGCTCACAGAAAATTTCTTCTATTTTCTTACAATTATTGAAAAAATAGGGTATTTTCAATAACTGTCTCCAGAATTTTACCTCTTGGATCCAGCGGCAAATAGGGCACGTAGGACTTGTTCCCTGCAGTGCACGTCGATTTTTGGTTTATTTGTGAAATTAATTTCTCCAAAATTCGAAAAATTAATTCCACCACTGTTTCTTCCTGACGTCCTGGGGCGCTCCAGACTTCGAATTTCGGCTCGAACGGGTCAACGTTGTGTTGCACGTAGCCGACTTAATATGCAGGCACCCAGTTGTTTTTTCTGGATCTGCTGTTCCCGACGTCCTGGGGCTCTCCAGGCTCCAAAATTCGGCTCGATAGGACCATTAAATGTGTCCGTCGTCGAATTTGCCGGGACGCCAGGCTCCAAAATCTGGCTCGCAAGGACCATTAAATGTGCAGGACGTAGCGTGTTCATTGGCCCCGAGAAAAGAAGGGCGTAAACCTTCTGGCCATTGCCGCTGAACGCCCCATCCACATCAACGAAAACAAAGGTTCTTGGATGCCTAGCTGCTGCAGTGACGTAGGGTTGCAAATCGACTCTAACGATTCAACGATGTGTTGGCTGTACTTGAGTTATTTCCAGATTCCGGGTTGCCTACTTCTGGATCCGCACTCCTGGTGTCCAGGTTCCGAGGTTCAGCTCGACAGGATCGAAAAGGGATGTCTTCATAAGGGTTGAAGTTGATGAATTAAATGAAACACTAAGTTATTCAGTACACGGCACGATTCTAGGGCTCTCAACAATTTCTGAGACGTGATTCTATATAAGAATTACTTCTTATTTACTAAGACAAGTACAAGCGACTAGCTTTGGATGACTACAAATTCTATCTTGGGCCCGGGGGTTCTTTATACCCTCGCATCGTGCCATTATTGAGAGCCCCGCAAATTCTCGCCGAAAATAATTTTTATTTATGTAAAAAACCCTTATACATATTTGGTAAATAGGGTTACCGCACCCCTTCCATGGTGCTATCAATAGCTGGATTCCTTCGTACTGTAACACAGTAACGCCCCCTATCTATGTATCTAATCAATATACCTAATTTCCAGGTATTGATAGCTTCCCTAGACTATTTCCATGAAATAAAAGGACAATTCCCTTTATTTCCCAGTTAAAACCTTAATAGCTTTTAACCTAGCCTAAGGATATCTATAGGTTGGGTTGACCTGCTGGTGCCAATAGCAGGCTGTCTGTTGACGTCTAGAAAAAGCTTATTTTCGGGAATCTTCTATGGGATATCATCCCTTATGTAACGAATCTATAAATTCCTAAGTCATTTCACCGACTTTAGGACTTCCTACTTAGGCTAACCAGACAATCACCGCCTATTATGGGGATTCTGGTAGCCAATAGACCACACTTTACATTTCTAGTGTTTATGTAAGTCTATCTAGGTCATATGCACATAAGGTGCCTTGATATGTACAAATTTGATAGCTGGTCACTTTCTTTGCGCCCAGCTATCAGAGAAATTAGATATAAAAACACTAATAAGATTGGGACAACACGATGGTGCGTTTAACGGGCCATCGGGAGGTCCCCAAAAATTCCTTATTTTCGGAATTCCCAGGGGTGTATAGTCCCGGGGAGTGCCAAAAACTGACTAAAAATTACATTTCCAGAAACCTATTTTCTGGAATTGTACTTAAACTACTTGAGCGATTTTCGCTCCAAAGTGATGGCTTGGTAGCTAGTCCAGCAAGCCATCCGAAAGTACTTACACCATGAGTACATCTATTCCCTTCATGGAGTTATTCCACCTGAAGGGTCTACAAATTTCAACGTTTTACGTTGTTTACATTTTTCACGACTGCTTATCTCGTTGACTATCCAAGCGATTCTTCCCATCTAGAAACCGCCTGGAAGCCCTTTTAGCAAGCTTTCCAATGGTAGTACTTTTACCAGTACACCTATATGTTTCTAGGTACTTAGGGCACCTAAAACCGTAAGCGATTGCCAAAAACCAGATAAACAGCAGTTTTTCTATTATATACTGACTTGATATCTCAAGTAAATGGGCTTTATATAAAAGACTACGCTAACTATGAGGTGTATATAGGCTTCCTGTCCCGGTCTAGGTCCCCCATATACCCTAAAATGACCTAAAACCATATATTTGGTGTTTGAGATATCAAGTCAATATTCCTATTTACATAGCAGAAACTATGTGGTCTTCACATAGTTTCATCATTATGTACTGATTTCATGTCCAGTACATAGGATAAGCCCTTAAAAACATGATTTTAATTACTATAATATTTTCAAAAACCACCAAAACTATAAATAACGTGTGGTTCCCTCTCACGGGTCATTCGGAACTAATCCGTCGTCGAGCACAGACGTATCGTATGACAGAAATTTATGTTTTTTACTATGATAACTCTTATCAGTATGCTTTCTAATGATTTTACTCTGTTAAGGGTGAACTATTGAACCCTATAACATACTGACAAACACTAAAAACATTAAACATTATTCAAAAAATGTAGGTAAAATTTTAGTATAAATATAAACGTGCCTCTAAAATTCATTTTAGTATCAGGTGGCGCGCCGTGGTAAGCAGACATGTCTACACATACAAACTTCAATTTCTATGAACCATTTAGTATGGTTGATGACGCTTCGTCGCGAACACTATCAAACCAATTTTGTCAAGCTCTTTGTAAATTAAAACAGCTATTTTGCAGTTTACATAATTATGCTCTCTTTTATAAAAACAAACATCCATGCATCCATTTTTTTGATCGCGGACGATTCGTGGAGC
Source organism: Orthosia incerta (assembly GCA_948252205.1). NCBI lineage: Eukaryota > Metazoa > Arthropoda > Insecta > Lepidoptera > Noctuidae > Orthosia > Orthosia incerta. Next base: position 14,117,614 of record OX411747.1, read on the forward strand.
AAGAGAATCGTAACGCGACTAAAGGACCTCGTCGACCCATGCGTCTGTGTCAGTGAGCCGTTTCGAGCGTTTGTTCGTAGTTTCCGTACTGCTTTAGCTTATATATTTACTGTGCCGACATGATACTTACGTATGTATTTATTTATGTACGCAGAGCCGTGACCACAGTGTAACATATTATTTGTATGGTCTAGATATGAAAAACGTGGCTTCCTGGATTGTATGGAGTATCAGCCCCAACGGTGTGGTGCTGAAACACTTGCGCAGCTTCCTGGCAGGAGTTGAGAGCTACCTGCACAGCGCTAACGCGGGCCGATGGTCCTACAAGCTGAGGGACCTCCTCAGGAAACTAGCTCGAGAGTTTCTTAACAGGTAAAATTTTTAAACGATGAAGAAGAGCCCCACAAGACATACACTTGTGACCTGATCTAGCTATGTCTTGTCTCTTCGCGTATCAATCTATTTCATTTCATTAATTCATATTTCATTCAATCTATTCCAAATCATCACAGCATCATTCTCGCTACACCATTTTTGTTCAGGACAGTCTTTACTTACGAAACGATGTGAGTAAAACCGTACATGCTGCTGAACCATTCATCAAAACGTAATCATATTGGTGAAATGCTATTCGAACTCGACTTTTGTCTTACAGGGTGCGACGTGAACGTGAAAAGAAATTTTATGAAAGTTGGGAGAACCAAACGCCACCAGAGTATCGACTCAGGGATGAAGACATCACTGAGTTTGTTAACATTGTGCTCGAACCAACGCTGCAGGCGGTGTACAGCCGCAGCGGCTCGCTCGATGTATCCATCGCTTTGCATAACTTAGCGACGCTGCGTCCAGCTATAGTAGTGCCGCCCTTAGTAGAGAGGTTCAAGACGTCTCTAACGTCACTAACTGAGCCTCACCGAGTGACGGCCGCCATGTCAGCTGTGGCCGCCGTCGCCCGGCCCATGCTGCGAGGTGCTGACCTGGACTACCCGGAAGGCCCCACTCATGTTGTGCCATGCTTGCTAGCAGTCCTGCCCGGACTCGATCCTAACGATATCAAAAAGACATTAGTATCACTGCACTTCATACTCATCTTCACCTGGATGATGCCGATAATAGATTGTAGCGCCGCACACGAGCACTGGGATGACCTCACGGAGGAGGAGCTCCTCACCTGTGAGTCTACTGCTCAATTCGAAGACTTCGTCCTCGTCTTTTTGGACAGACTATTTATCATTATCGAGTCCAGTGTACTCGAACATGTGAGACTGGATACCAAGGAATCCGACGCGGTCCGCAGCAAGACTGATGCTGTGATGGAGACAGCGATCTCGTCAGCCGCAACGGCTGTGCTAATGCAGAGCTCGCCAAAGATATTCAAGGAGGCATTAAGAAAGTTCAAGGCTTTCGCCACGGAGTCAACGTTTGAGACGAATGTGTCTGGAAGTATGGTGGGGGTGATGTTGCGCGTGTTTGCTAGAATTGATTCGGAATCAACTTTAGCGGCTTTTATGCCTAAGCTGTGTGAGGATCTGACGGAACTGTTGTCGACGGACGAGGCGCTGCACGAAGAGAACCCGCCGCGCGATCTCATGTACCGACTGGTATTGTTCATGCACGCGGTGGAGTGCGATGGCACGGTACTGCTAAAGTACGTACCCGACATCTTGCCCATATTAGACCGTGCTCTAAAGTTGCACTCTAACTACGCGCTGTCGCGAGCGTGCGAGGTGCTGAGCCACATGCTCACGTCTCTCTGCTACATCGATTTAAAGGATTGGAAGAGTTCGCCGAAAGATTATGGGGAGGCTCCGGAGAAGTGGCTGCCAATCCGGGAGTGGGGTTACGGGTGTATGTTGAAGGACGCTAACTTCAAGTGGCACGTGCCTTGTGCGGAGGAGGCAGAATGTGCTCAGATGTTGCTGGACCGGTACTTGAAGGTAGAAGTGGGGCGCCTGCGGCAGTGGCTGAGCGGCGAGAGGCCCATGTGCCGCGAGCGCCGGTTGCGCTCCTTCTACATCATCAACGCTGTGCTGGCGTGCAGCACCTTCCTGCCGCCGCCCCCAGAACAGCCTGTCACGCTGTGAGTATTTCATTATTCCACCATAAAAAATAAAAAAATAATTCACAATATTTATTCTCCAGACAAAAGTTATCGAGACTTTTAAAAACTTAGTATGAACTTCGATTTTAGTGAACTTCTCTTACATTCAAACCAATTAAGCATAAAAAATTGGTTAAAATTGCAGAGATGAAAATTTTGCAGATGTTATCTATAACTCTCATTGAAATTATATCAACCGATTTTAGTTACTATAAAAGAGATTATCTGCATAATTATATGCAATCGTGAAAGTTACCTACTAATTTCTGAATTTCTTCTAGCATCGAGACACAGGTCCCAGCAACGAGCATTCCGTTTACCCGCGGCGTGAAGTTCAGTGTTACACTGGACGGAGAGAATGTGCGTGTGGCGCTTACCAATCTACTGCTCGAAGTGCAGGCCAAGCTGCTGGCCGAGAAGACTGATGACACGAGGGGCCTGGAGATGCTCATACAGGTGAGTGTTCTCTCTTCTAAGCTTGTCTAGTCACGCTGCACGAAGAAACCGTGCGCGTGGTGCTCACCAATCTACTGCTCGAGGTGCTGGCCGAGAAGACTGACGACACCAGGGGCCTGGAGATACAGATGCTTATACAGGTTAGTGCTCTCTTGTTAGTTTGTCTAGTCACGTTGGACGGAGAGAACGTGCGCGTGGCGTTCTTCAAGCTACTGCTCGAGGTGCAGGCCAACATGCTGGCCGAGAAGACTGTCGACATACAGGTGATTCTGAAAGTTAAAGAATTTCATCCATACTTTTCTAGATATTATTCAGGTGCCATTGGACTATATAAAATACTCTCTCTCTCAGCTATTTAATTAAACTGGTGACAGGTGGTGGTTTTACAGGTGACTATATGATATTTAACTGACTGGTAAGTTTCTATCAACACAGATAATATAATACTAGCATACAGATGCCTCATCCCATACAAAGAAACCGTGCCGACGTAACTAGCGTTTTCGTCTGATTATTTTTATAAGTACTTTGATCGCGTTCGTTTCCGTTCCACGGCTATAAATGGTGTTAGCAGGGACTTGCAAGTAAAAAGATTCTCGCGGTTCATGTTTTTTTTTTTATATAAATACACTGACGATTTGTTTTATAGTATTTTTTTACAAGTTTTCACAGTTTCATTGTACCAAAACTGTGTTACAATACAAATTAAAAAAATCGAGTGTGTTTTACACTGCCTCAGAAATTTAAAACCTAGTCACCTATTGGAATCAATTTCAAATGATCCGTTCAAATTATCTTTGAAATGTGAATTAAGAGCCCAATACTTCATAATTTTGTACTTAGGAGAGTTGATTAAAAAATAACATACAATTTTTACGATCAATTCTAGTAAATATTAATTTTACACACAATTCAATAACGAATCGTTGCATATCGCGCCATCTAGTGACATTTATTTGAACCAACTTTTCTTTGTTTTCGCTGGGAGTGCTGGGACCCCGTGCTAGAAGTATTTTCTGCTTTATTAACCAGCAATTGTCCTGTAAATATGACAATCTTGTATTTTTTTGACAAATATATGTTGCTGATTGCATAGCAAACCTACTATAAGAACTGTCTTTCTTAGGGTTCCATACCCAAAGGGTAAAAATGGGACCCTATTGCTAGGACTGCGCGGTCCGTCTGTCTGTCTGTCTTGTCACCAGGCTGTATCTCATGAACCGTGATAGCTAGATAGTTGAAATTTATACAGATGATGTATTTCTGTTGCCGCTATAACAACAAATACTAAAAACCGAATAAAATAAATATTTAAGTGGGGCTCCCATACAACAAACGTGATCTTTTTACCGTATTTTGCGATAATGGTACGGAACCCTTCGTGCGCGAGTCCGACTCGCACTTGGCCGGTTTTTTTGGAGGATTATTGATACATAAAAAAAGAGTGTCCCACTTATTATCATAAGTTTATTGCATAACTTTTTATAGTACCAAAATCAGCCTCGTTGAGGTCCTGCAGCCAAATTGCGCAAGTGAATTCGGCAAGGTGAAGGGTTTGGCCGCTATCAAATCAATTCAATTCAATTATTTATTTTTTATTTTACATAGGCCTACATGGGCACTTATAAAACGTCGACAAAAGGTGCACGGTTCGGGTTAGTCGTTTCCTATGGAGAAGAACCGGCAAGAAACTCCATGGTTACTCTTTTCCATCACCAATACCAATCGACCAATCACATGCGAGATGAATGACGCAATGTTGATTTCCATCTATGTGATTGGTCGATTTTTCATACTCTTTGCCATTTGCTCTTTTCGAATTCATTACGCAATATGGCTGCGGGTCGAGCAGTGTTGTTGGTCTTTTCAATCTGGAATTTCTTAGTAATTTGTTAAAATTTATTTTATACCATTCCCCCTCTAAAAAGCTTATTTTATTCACTGAAAACAGTGAATAAAAAGCTTTTTCTCACTGTTTTCAGCTTTCTCACTGTTTTGGTGTTTGAATTTAGAACACACCAATATATATTCGACGTCCATCTCAATGCTATACAACCTCCTTGCGCTTAAAATACTCGATACAAACTCCTTGTGCAAAGAATATTCGACTTTCAAACTTCTTCATCGATTTAATTTTCAGTTTGTTAATATTTAGGATTTCAATAATGATTTTCATGATTTTGATTTTAGTCTGGAATGTTTAGTGAATACTTATTTGTATTGTAATTCTAATACTAATTGCATTGGTGTTTAATTAATTAAAAGTATGTAACGTAACGGAGGTGGTCACTGGCCCCTGAAACACAGATGCTGTTACCTAGCTCAGCTTCAATTTACAAAAAATGTGAAACACTGAGTTTAAATTTTTTTTGTAAATTTTGAAGGTAATAAAACATTTATTTATTATTATTCCTTGTGCTTTTCGCTTAAATCTTTCTTTTTCTCGTAGTCATGGTATAAAATATAGTATGCAACTCTTGAATAAAACGGATTTATTTCGAGGGCCATGAATCACTCGCGTCGCTCAGGATTCTAACACTTGAATCACTCGCTATGCTCGTGATTCAATGATCATGAATCACTCCCTACGGTCGTGATTCAGTTGATAGAATCCTTCACTTGTTCGTGATTCATCTATGGCCCTCGCTTTAAAACCGTCCTTTATTCACTAGTTGCATAATATACTATTTGTCAGGTATGGGAACGCGTGGTCGTAATGAAAGGACTACGCGGCGGGCCGGGTCTGGAAGCCCGCCTGCGTTCCTACGGGGCTCTAGAACGCGCAATGGACGGACGCGGCGGCGCGCCGGACCGCGACGGTGGATCGCGCTTCGTGGGATGCGCGCGCCTTCGCATGTTGTCAGCTGACGCGTGCAGGCTGCATGATGACTCGAGATACGACCTGGTGTGTGAAGCTGGGATTACTCCCTCGGCCCTCAAAGCGATGCATGCATTGGCTGATTTGTCTGTCAACACATATAGCTCGGTGAGTATTCTCCTTACATTTTTTTCAACAGAAGATAATGTTTCTGGACAGATAAAACTTCTCGATACACCCCAATAGTTTTGTATTGTAGCCTAACTAAAATATAACTTGTATTTTACACAGTAGCTATAGAATCAATATCAGTCAGTCTAGGCTCTTATCTTCGCGTAGGGAGATGCAAAGGAGACGCCCTCACGCCCCTAGGTACTGCAGGAGACGCCCCGGGCGTCGGGAGTCGCGAGCCGATTCCCGGCCACCGGACGGAGGCGACCAGGCGCGGGCTTGGGGACGGAGAGTAATGGGTAGCTCGCCGTCCGATAAGGACCAAGCCCGAGTTTACGGCGCGTAGTTATTCACGCGCGCCTCAAAGAGATGTCAGCAAAAGTGACGGGGTCCGATAGGGCCGATGCCTGTCTGGGTCGCGGATAAATTTGTAAGAGAGTTACCGCGGCCCTGGCACAAGTAACTGAAGGAACACGGGTGGGTTTTAGTCAGTAAAAGTCTGACACGCCCTCCCACTTCACCCAGAGCGGGAGAAGTCATTGGATGACTTACCACCCAAAAAAAAAAAAAGGTTCTTATCTTACCACTTATAATTTTTATTGCATCTTACAGGTCCGCATCCTAGCTCAAATCCGTCTTTACTGGATGTTGAGCCACTACCCGTATTCCTACCGGTCCTTAGTACCGAAGCTGGCCGCAATACTAGCGGCAGGGGGTGAGGGGGATGAATGGCACGCGAAGCACAAGGGCGTGTTGTTCATGATGCTGGGGCCGCGGACTGGTCCCCTGGTTGCCAAGCAAGACTGGGAGGTGGCCCGTACACTGTGGCCTGCCATTCTCAATGCGCCGCTCAGTGAGAAACCCAGCATGGTTCGGTGAGTTAAAAAATAATATTTATTTTTACATTTTAGTTCAATCGCTAATCCTTAAGATCGTGGTAAGGATAATGGGACAAATTGTTTAAATTATTGCATTGTCATTGGTCCTTGTGCAAAGTTTCAAATTAATCCGACTTTTTGAAGGGAATGAAAATCACATTAAAAGATTTCGTTACTTAGATTCATAGATACATACATACCAAGCTAATAAAAGCGTGTTAATTATTTGGCTTAAGATTTTATGTCCCTTTACTGGGGCAGAGGGCATCCACAGTAGTCCTCTATGCAAGTGGTCTTTAGTTTACCGCTTCGCCTCGCTTCCGATATTCCGATGCTAGTAGTTTCTACCAATACTTGCGTCGCCACACATCCTTATCCCTTGAGGAGACCAATCCATCTCCAATTACGACGCGGTGTTTCGAGCCGCCATTTAGATTTGACTGTACCTGTAATACTTAACATTACCTTACAGCTTAGAACAAGCCTTCAGTGACACCCTCCACCGCAACTTCCCCACCGTGAACACCCGCCTTGTCATGACAATAGCAGCGGTGGTCGCAGCCGGCAAGCTCATAGGTGAGCCGGAGCGCACCGAGCCCAGCTTCAAGATCCTGTTGAACGCCTCGCTGAAGAAGGAGCAGGAAGCTTCAGATAGAAGTGAGAAGGCGTACATTGAGCTCATTACCGAGCTTGTTAAAGTCGTCGAGACGCCTAATATGTAAGTACATTTCCAATTTTTTTTAAGTATTTGCCCTACAATAGTAATTTCTTCTAGTATCGTGGATGCGTTTACAAACATTTAAACTCACATAAACAACAATTTGAAAAGACGAAACCGTTTTTCTGTTCTTGTATAAAAAATATGTTATGGTAAAGGCAAATTGGCTGCGCCGGTTAGTACGCAACGCAGAGATGCGATGGGCTGGTTTTCGAAAGAGAGGCAATGATAAGCGATTTGGATCAAATGGATGATGTTTTTTTTTTATTTCTTATAGGCTCGGTTTTGACCACTATCTCGCCTGATGTTAAGTGATGATGTGGTCGAAGGTGAAGCACGCTTGCCTAGAAGCAACCTATTCACTCTTGACTTGAAGACCCCTAGGTTGTAGCTATCAGGAAACAAAGACGCCGGTAGGGAATTCCACTCCTTAGCTGTACGCACAATGAAAGTATTTTCAAAACGCTTTGTGCGTATGGGTCGGATATCCACCATGTACTGATAGCGCATTGCTGTACGTCTTGTAGTCCGATGATGGAAAGGGCTAGGTGGAATCAAATTGTGCAGTTCCATTGCACACTCTCCGAAATGTAACCGATAGAAAACCGACAGGCTGGCAAGTCGTCTTCGGTGTTCAAGGCTCTGGAGCTTTGAGTTGACCAGCGCATCGTTGCCGATAAGTCTCTTGGCCCGTATGTCAATCGATTCGCCTACAATACGGTTAAGGAAAGCACAAATACTTGTTTTCGGATGTTCGAGAGTAGACAGCTGTCGATGAGCTGATGCAAAGGAAAGAGCGGTATAAGAACTGGCGAACTCGCTGTCTCCTGAATTACATTGTGTTCTGTCTGTGTCGAATAAATGTTTTTTTATTTTATTTATTTTGTTATTCTGTTCTATTCTACAGCCAATGGCGCCGCCTAGAACTAGCAATGCAGATGCTCACATTCTGCCCGTCGCTCCAAACGCCTTACCCCGGGTCAGCCGTGCCGGCCATGTTGCGTGCGTTGCTTCATGACGACATCGCAGTACGTCGCACTGCGCAGCGGCTGACGCACTACGTGTTGAAACAACGCAAGCACAAGACCGTGAAGATGAGCGTCGACCCGTATGAGGTCGCTGGCTTCCCGCGCCCTTATAGGCGTGTACCTGGTAAGTTGACAACTTTTGAAGTGAAACTTCTTAGGCGGCGATACGAGTTTTATTTTATTTTAACTTTGCCTCCCTCTAGGTATTTCTTCGGTATCGTGGGTGCGTTTAGAGTCTGGCAAACGAAAGTAGAGACTGAATAAGTGCGGCAAATTAAAAATATCAGCATAGCAACCCCAAAAACTAGTATGCAATACCTGGAATAACCTAATTTGATACTTTAGAATTATTTATATTACTTCGTCTGAGTAAAAATACTATAGGTACATTTAGGTAGGTAATACTTTAGATATATCATAAGAGTCACAGGAATCATTGTTTTCTACATTAATAATGAAACATTTTAAATTATTAAATAGAGAAAATGTTTTTACAAAAAGATAAAATAGTGTTTACGAATTAAAACAAAGTATCAACTTAGTAGCGTCATACGGAAAATTGGGGTTGACATTAGTATAGCATTGCCATATAAAAATTTTGCAAATAATTCGAGTGTCTACTTTCGTTTACCAGACTCTACAAACATAAACTCAAATACACAACTCCCAAAGCTGGAACAACTATCTGTAGGTCATACAAATATTTGTCCCGTGCGGGAATCGAATCCGCGACACGCAGCGCAGCAGTCAATCGCTCAACCACTGCGCCAACCGAAAATTATGAAATAAATTTCAAGGACGCGTCACATTTAGGCACATTTTTTTTTTCCTGATTCTCGCATTTGAAACACTATCTCTGCTGATGGTAAGCGATGATGTGGCCGACGATGAAGCATGCTTGCCTAGAAGTAACCTATTCACTCTTGACTTAAAAGACCCATAAGTTGTAGCAATCAGGCAACACAGACTCCGGCAAGGAATTCCACTCCTTAGCTGTACGCAAATTGAAATTGAAAGTAGGTATTCTCAAAACGCTTTGTGCATATAGGTGGGCTGTCCACCATGTACCGATGACGCATTCGTTACATGAGAGAGAAGGAAGACATAACTCCTTCTTGCTCTGAATAAATCTCTCTCGTGTATGGTGACGCACACGCAAATTTTTGCCGGTTCCTTAATTATTAAAAAAAAATTATTTGGGTTAGAATCCACCAGGGCCCTATTAAAAAAAACGGATATCCGACTAAGCTACGACTTTATAATCTATCAGTGTTTTCTGCTTTTTAGGGTTCCGTAGCCAAATGGCAAAAAACGGAACCCTAATGGATTCGTCATGTCTGTCTGTCTGTCTGTCCGTCCGTATATCACAGCCACTTTTTGCCGAAACTTTAAGAACTATGCTGTTGAAACTTGGTGAGTAGATGTATTCTGTAAACCGCGTATTACAAACTGAATACTTTGCGCGAGAGACACTTCCAAAGTGGTAAAATGGGTCCCCCCCTGTAACTTCTAAAATAAGAGAATGATAAAACTAAAAAAAAATTGATGTACATTACCATGTAAACTGCCACCGAAAATTGGTTTGAACGAGATCTAGTAAAGTAACTAGTTTTTTTTTAATACGTCATAAATCGTAAGCCGCAATTTACCAAGTACGGAACCCTTCGTACGCGAATCCGACTCGCATTTGACCGTTTTTTTTTTTAACTCCACTTGAAAAAGTGTCAATATTGCCAATCCTATCCCAGCTCTTCCTTACCCATTGTCAAACCATATTATTTTTATCCTCTGAAGAAAATCTTGTCGTAAGTTACTTCATCTGTTCTGCATTTCTTTCTTATTGTGTCATCTCTATCCCTACATCATCACACTAATGTTATAAAGGCGAAAGTTTATTAGTGTGTTTGTTACTTCTTCATGCTCAAACGGCTGGACGGATCTGGATGAAATTTGGCACAGAGATAGTCATAATACCACATATGATATTTACACTCACAAACTTTCGCCTTTTTTATATTTGTGTGATAGGCTATTCGAAGTAGGTACTAATGCTAAGCAGAGGAAGTCGCGGGCAAAAGCAAGTGTTTTAATAAAGGAACAAACAACCTTCAGACAGATAACTTAAAAACTATTTCTCAGGATACCGGCCGGACCTTGACTGGGCGATATGGTGTGAGGATAGAGTAATCAAAACTGATGAGGAATGGGAACGCCCGTGGTTGAGGAATCCCACTTACGGATTCTACGCTTGGCCTGATGTGCTCGAGGTAAGTCAAACATTATTCATTCTTACTTGTTCTCAAAACGGTGAAGGAAAACATCGAGAGGAAACTGGCAAGTTGTCTTAGAACCAATAATTTGAAGACCCCGTGAGGATTACGGTCCACTACCTCTCACGGAGAGGAAGGCTTATGTGCCCCAACAGTGGGCACATTATAAGCTGGTTTTGGTTATGTTAATTGCAGGTGTTGTTATTCTTGTTCTTAAACTAGTATTGGGGTGGTCAATCAACAAGAACTGTTTCCTAAGAGAATGAAACTATTCTCAAAACGTTTAATGGATATGGGTAGGATTTCAAATTGTCCACCATGTACCGATTGTGCATAGCTGTACGTTTTTAAGGAAGAAATATGTTTTTCAATGATGGAAAGAGCTAGGAGGAATTAAATTGTGCACTTCTATCGCACACTTCTCGCAACATAACCTCAAAAAAACTACAGACTAGCAACTTGGCGTCGATGTATAAGGCTCTGGGGTTTGAATCGACCAGTATCTTGACGGCATAAATCAAGCCATTTAAATAATATTTGGTATCATCATTCCTTTAGGTGGCAGCTCCATCATCACAGCAAATATTCTCTTCGGACCTTCCCTCCGAAGACATGGAGGAAGGTGAGCGCGCCGTCTACGAATTCTTCCATGACGACGCTAACATTGAGCGCCTGGTCGCCTTCCTCACCGTGGAAGAGAAGAAGGGGAAGGATAAGTTCAACGGAGTGCGCTTCTCACTGTTGAGGGTGAGTTTCATAGAAATATACTGTAGAGTAAGATAAATAATCTGCTTTGGTTATAGACAGTATTGCTTACAGGATCTTATTCCGTCCAGTAAATGTACCGCTGGAAACAATAATATTTATGATAATATTTTTTTCAAAGAAATGTTTTTGCGCTCAGCCGCGTCCGCCCTGAAATCGCATGTCAAAAAATTTATCAGTTTTAAACGCAATAATTTAATATTACTCAGCGTGTTCGTAATATGACGTCATAATGTCAGTACTTAATCTCCCAAAGGAAAAATATTTTTATTTTCTTTTTTTATGCACCTACCATGTTACTTCTTCCACCACCCTCGGTTGACTGGTAGAGAATGCCTAGGGCATAAGTTCGTCTACTTTTATGTTGCATGAAGTTTTAAAACATAAATAAATCGCCCACACAGACACTATTCGCGGAATTCGGTGAGGAAGTAGCGGGCAAGTTCATGCGTCACGCGGAGCGCTGCGCGTCCGACCCGCAGGAGGCGCCGCAGCGCTTCGCGGCCGAGGTGTGCGCCGCCGCCCTGCGCGCGCCGCGCTACTGGGGCCGCACGCGCGCCACCGCCATGTACGCGGCCGGCGTCAAGATATTGGAGACCGGTGAGCTAATACTACATCAACTATGTAAATCAAAAGGAATAGAGAATAAAAAAGCCCTGCAGGCCACCAGCTTCCATGGGCCACCTGGAAATCTTTAAACTGACTGGGGATACTTAAATGAGCTAAGTACGTCCAAAACAATATCGTGCCCTCTGTGCAACACCAGCACCACATTTTTATTTTTCGCTGATTAATGCTCGTGTGTACTGCACAACCACTGGGAGACAGTGCAGTTATGTGGGATTCCAACCCACTAAAACTCCGCGGTATCCTCGTGTGCTGCTTATGGCAGGAACACGGACACGCGTTAGCACTCACCGCGAACCCGCCGCGGCTGTACGTCACCAGACCCTCCTCTGGGGAGTACCCCCATCACCGGCGTACCAGAACACTATGCCGTGACCACTCCAGGGACCAAACCAGCACATAGGCGCCAGACGACCCCGTGTATGCTAGCCGACTACACGCAGCAGCAGCAGACGACGTGTCGTAGCTTCGTGTCGCCACGACACGTCGTTGCGTTCTATCGCTGCAGTCATGATTCCAAACCCGACTGCAGACGACAGCAGACGTAAACGCTGTATTCCTATTGGTTCTGAGTGTTCCGTGAGACATAATGTCTGACTACACTTACTCCCTACTGGTCACTACTGATCTGCGGTCGGGCGACACGTCGTCCGCAATCTGCACACACGTCGTCTGCTTCTACTGCGTGTAGTCAGCTACCAACTTGTACCTTTACTCCTTAACCACTACCAAATATATATATACTAAATAATGTATCGTTCCGTGATTTTTACATTGCTTGTCCAGTCACTTAGCGACAGACTTAGGTAGTGGTTTAGGAGTAATGTATTTATTGCAAAAATAATACATTCGCTGTGATATTTGATAACAAACATAATTTAATAATGGCCATTTGCCTATGACATGGTCACTGTGACCACGTTACGTCGAAACCTAGACGCCCCCTTGCCACTTCTCCTATTTTTATATTTCTATGCATAGGACTTTTAGATAAATATTATTATCCTTTTTATCATCAGGTCTAACATCAGTGACGCCAGAAACTCTGGAAGACTGGGGAACATGCGTGGCAACAGGCGTGGAGAAGCTAGACCCCACGCGAGGTCGCCAGGTGTTGATGTCGCTTGTGAACCTATGCACACCACAAGCCCGTCGAGGTGATAACGAACCAGACATAGACACGTCTTTCAGCATCTGTGCTAGGCTTTACGCCCTTCAGGTAAGTGATCTTTATTATACAGGCAATTAGAGCCACAATAGTGATCATCGTCAGTACTGTAGGTGGTTTTAACAGTTCCAGCCTTTGTCTTGTGATCATGCCTTATGTTTTGTTTGTTTTTGGAGATTTTGTCGGAGTCATCAGTGTGGAATACGATTCTTCTAACGGCATAAAAACAACAGCGGAATTACCTTGGTAACTATCATTATTCTTGGCTTTTTTTTTGGGATGGGAAGTCATCCAATGACTTCTTCCGCTCTGGGCGAAGCGAGAGACTTTTACTGACTAAAACCCACCCTGTGTTCCTTCAGTTGCTTGTACCAGGGCCACGGTAGCCTTGGCCGCGGTAACTCTCTTTCAAATTTCATTATTCTTGGCTACTGCCAGGGGCAGTATGTCGGCCAAATCGTGTCCATCCTTGTGGCAAAGTTACCATCTATCTTTATCATTCGATAAATTAGTGCATCTTGTAGAATCTCACTGGCTACGTTGGTATCAGGTCCTAGGTTGAAGATATATAGGAATTAATGAGTTGGGGGAAGCAGTGCAGTTAGTGGCTGGCACTTCATAGTTCAGGTAACCAAACACAGTTAGGTGATCAGCTATTTCTGCAGGGAATTGTACACAAGTTGCTGCTTTTTCGGAACGTTTATTGAAGGCAACAGCGTAGACGTGTCATCACTATATAGGCACGTTTGTAGAAAACATTGGAGAATCGAGGAACAGTTTTACTGTCAACGAATATAGAAGATTTTTTATCGAGCGGGTGGTATGTCTGACCAAATGCTAGCTCATCTGCCTGCTCGAGCTTGAGCTGATGCAGGTGAATATAGGCAACTGAGTACATTTGAAGCGTAAAAACGTTACAGTTTAACTATTAATTAGAATATCTAAACCAAGTGACCGATCCAACAGAAGGGCCTCATTCAAGCTCGGCCGGAAATGCCGGCGGACATGCTAGAGATGCTCAATTCATCCAGCAAGCGCTACACCGAGGCGGGGGGCGACACCCTGTTCCGTGTGTGTGCTAGGCTTTGTGCCATTCAGGTGAGACCTCGGAACCTTCTGATCACAGCTTTAGGCGCGAGCGTCTTTTGTTTCTGAGTAGATTTTGGATAGCATGCATGATTTATGTATTCTTTTTTTAAATGTTTAATTTATTCTTTTATGAAAAAAAAACCTTTTTTTTGTAAGCGTTTACTTTTCAGTTTAGAAGAATTAGAGCAGGGATACGGATTCAAAATTCGGGGTGTGGTGAAATTCGGACTTGTTGTTTTTACATCAAATTTTAGAACATTATGTCGCCTGGTCCTTGTGTTCATTGGCAAACTTCATCCTGCTGCATCCCTTGCTTTCCATATTTTTATTTGTTTTTAGTTTTTTTTTTTCGTCATGAATGTTTGTTGTTTAGTTGCTTTCCAAGTTTTTATTTGTTTTTTTTAGATTTTTGGATGGCAGACATTTTTAGGTATTTTTTAATTTGATTCGCTTTCAAGTGGGATGCGGGTGAAAGATTTTTTATTTTACAAAACATATATTTTAATTACTATACCATGTGTTTTGTTTAATATACTTTTAGCTACAGAAAATTACTTTGTATGGTATTATTTCTAATAAAATATGCAAAATGTTTGTGTCCAGTTTTAACGATTGTCTATTTTTATGGATAGTGGAAATTATATTTTCACGATGAAAAGAACATCATGCATGTTTTTTCGTGAAGGGTAAGGTAAACATGTACCTACCTGAGCCCTAGACACTATGGTAGGGAAAGCCTATATTGCCATTAACCAGGTAGAAATTCAGCCTCCGTGGTGCTGCTGAGAACTGCCCGATGGGCAAACCCAATGAGGCTTTAATACTAAACACAATGTTTAATTGTATTCTATCCCACTACTATTAAGATAGATAATCATCTATATATATAAAAATGCATCACTATTTCCCTTGGTTACGGCATCACGCGTGAACGGCTGAACCGATTTCGCTTATTTTTTTTTTTTGTTGTGTTTGTTATTGTTAGGAGAAGGTTCATTTTAAAAAAAAAATATGGTAACTTACCTACATAGGTAGGGTAGATATGTAGGTAGGGTAGGGTAGATTGGGTATTGTAAGGTAGGTAGGGTAGATGAATGTTTGGTGTTTTTATGGCAAAACAAAGTTTACCGGGTCAGCTAGTCTATACACTAATAATATTTTAAGAGGAAAGATTTTTTTGTTTGTTTCTTTGTACCGAATAGGCTCCGACACTACTGGACTGATTTTACCAATAGAAAGCTACATTATTCCTGAGTGACATAGGCTATTTTTTTATGCCGAACAAGGATCCTGTGAGGTGGTCCACGGGAGCGAAGCCGCGGGCAACAGCTAGTATAATATAAATTTATTAGGACACCTTTCTAAAACACAATAAACTAGTAAAAATTATAGCATAGGTACACAATAAATTACAAATGTTAAGTTCATTGAAGAAACCCTAGACCTCACACTAGGATACCCTGTGTCGTGGGATCTAGTTTGATTTTAAACATTAAAAATTACGATGATTAATGCATTTTTGTTACTCTTTGATGCAAAACCGGCTGAACGACTTTGGATGAAATTTGGCATACAGATAAGTTTATAACCTGGATAAACATATATAATATCCTTTTTATGCGGGTAGTATGTTCCTTTGGGATAATTTTCTACTACTCGAACCGCTGGAAAAAGTAGTAGTAGGTTTATACAATATTCTTTTATGGGTGGATTTAATGATTTCATTTAACTGTATAGGGAGCTTTAGGCGCACTTCGCTGGCGCGCGGCGCCGCTAGCTGCTCTGCTCCTCAAGCGGCTGGAGGAAGCCAACTTCACGCAGCACCCATACCAGAACGTGCGAGAGACTGTTGGCAGGTAATTTGAATAAACTATGCACTTAATTCACTTTTCAAAGATTATTTGAACGGATCATTTAAAATTGATTCCAAGAGATGGCGCGGTTTTAAATTTTTGAGACATGCCACTCGATTTTTTTAAATTTGTTACACATTTTGGTAATCTTATAGAAGCAAAAAATATCTACAAATATTGACTGCATTCTAAATATGATTATCCTTCCAGAATCAAATATATGTTGCCAGTTTTATAAAAAGGTATAGAGGTAGAGGTCGACCCTCATTACAGTATACCTACATATGAATTGGAAGTTACTTTGGTACTTGCCCGGCTATGAACCCACGCCCTCAACTACGAGAGGCGAGGTCATAAAAAAGGCCAAAACAAATAACATTTATTTTGTTTGCTGTAGCCTGTTGATGACGATCTTCGACACGGAGCTGATGTTCCCGGGCGGGTTCACGGGCCCGTCGCCGCGCCTGGCCAACTTCCTCATGTCGGTGCAGCCGCGCCTGGCCGCGCTCTACGACGAGAACGGCGATATAGGTCGGTACATTATATTTATAGGTTTGTAGCCACATACAAACTACAAAAAAAATCCGGCCAAGTGCGAGTCGGACTCTCGCGCACGAAGGGTTCCGTAACATTATCGCAAAAAAAGACAAAAAGAACACGTTTGTTGTCCACTTAAATATTTATTTTACTCAGTTTTTAGTATTAGTTGTTATAGTGGCAACAGAAATACATCATCTGTGAAAATTTCTACTGTCTAGCTATCACGGTTCATGAGATACAGCCTGGTGACAGACAGACGGATAGTGGAGTCTTAGTCCCATTTTTACCCTTTGGGTACGGAACCCTAAAAAGAACTGACGTCACACAAATCTGACATCACACAGTCAAAGTTCTCATCGCGATTTGGACATTTGGGATTCTGTGTAGATTTGGTAAGCCTATCTATTATACCTATTTATAAAATATTGAATCGTCTTGTACCAAGTACTACAGCTTTTATCTACCTCTGCTCATTCATTTAATTGTACCTACTGAAGTATTCATAAGACAAACTCACGACTTTTCCCCACAGGAAAAGTATTCTTTATACAACCATTATTTGGTAAAGTAGCCAGCACGTAACTTGGCAACAGTCGTTAGATGCGCAGAAGTCGTTTTTTAGATCTCTTTGGTTATCAAATGTGACGGGGGGAGTGTGGTAGCTAGCGTTCCGAGCGCGCGATTGGTTGGTCAGTCGGCCCAAGGATCGACTGTCCAATCGCGTCGCGTCCACGTTCCGTTGGCTCCCGAATACACGACATGTTTAAAAATAAATTATGACAAAAACCATAGAATAATGACAAGCAATAAAATCAATACATATAATAAATCTGTAGAAAAATATTTTTTGTACATCGAAAAAAATTCCAAAAAAAATAGCCAGGGTGTTAAAGGATAACCAACAGAACCCATTTCTAGCATTTTTGGAACTTTTGTCTGTTTGTCAGTTTATTTGTGCACGCATCACGTGAAATGTACGAAACCAATGTAGATAACTTTTATACATAAAAATTTTGCGTATCTTGAAGAATTACTTAGTTTTTGTTTCATCGCAATCGGTTCACTCTATCAAAAGTTAGATGAATTTAAAGTGTTCAAGAAGTAAAATTATCACAGCTCACGCAATTCAGTTACTCGGACAGTTGAACTCGCTATTCGATAGATGGCGGTGTGCATTTAAAGTCATTTTCTGAATCGCGGTGTTAAGTATTGTAGGGTTGGCAGGCAGATGACGGGAGCGAAGCCGCGGGCACAGCTAGTATAAAAATAATATGCGCGAACTTACCCCCATTACGCCAAAACCTTGCCAAGTAACGTGACGGGGACTGTATCAACGGGTCTTGGTACGAGTGGAATTACTATCTCTTCCTACCATTTAGAGGCGTCTTTCACAAGAGCGAGAAGTCTAGTCACCAGCATCCGTTCGTCAACTGGGTGTAACCATATCATTGCGTATTGTGTCACTATAAACAAAGCGTTGTATTGATATAAATTATTTAATTCCAGTGATAAAGACAGCTGCATCAGCCGCAGCGGCCATGCAGTGCGGCAATCGCGAAGAGACTGCGGACTGCGAGGCGGCTACCAGAGCCCTCCGCACGCTCGCGTCCATGGACGTGGGAGAGGTGGCCTCCGTGGACGTGGCGCGCCTGTCGCCCGAGCACCGCCACGCGCCCGCCGGCGAACACGCGCCGCAGGTGACCTAATAGTTAGATCATCTTCAGGAACCCACTGCATGAAGACATGGAGACTTTTCTCCAGCAGCCAGCATTGTGCATGTAGCTGATGTGACCCGCCCAAGAAATTGAATTTTTTTACTTAAATAATTGTTTGTTCTCAGTCGGCGGAAGGCGGGGAGTCTTCAGACAGAGATGGCGGGCCGCGCGGGTCGCGCGTGGAGCGCCAGCTGGTGACGCGGCTGGACACGGCGCTGCAGCTGGCGGGCGATGTGGCCGCGCCGGCGCCGCAGGACCACGCTAGAGCGCTCAACTTGCTCACTACAGGTATTACAACAAATCTTCTAACGGCTGACTTTTCCAATATTCATGTAGTTTTAGGAGATGATAATGATGATAGGAACTCCCTTTTCCGCACTAAGATTCCCATTTGGTCCGTTGTACGTGGGGGTTCTGGCTAATTTTGCCAGCCTAGTTCCGACCAGAAAATCAAAAGCTTCCTGGGGGCTACACAGATTTCGCGGAGCGACCTCAATGTTCCGAGGATATCGTCAAGTGGGTAACTGAGTCTTTGACGTTGACTCAGCAAAGATGATTAAAAAGATGTTTTTTGAGGGGGTTTTAGGAGAATAAATATTGCGATTTGACCGCATTTTATGTAACAAGTTTATTGTTTAGATAAAAGTTAGATAACTTTTATCTAAACAATAAATTTGTTACTAACGTAACTTTATGGATCGTAGCCTAATAAAGTGTCACAAAAACTAAGCATTTGGGGCAATCTGAATGTGATTTATAATTGCTGCGCTCACTTTTTTTTCATGTAACAATAGACGCACTCTCGTATAAACCTTTTCATATGTCCGGTTGCACTTATTCGTAACATAATGACGGTACAAATTGCCGAAACAAGCTTCGAATACATATTTACAAAACGAGAACAAAATTGTATCGTACGAGCACACGTTTATCGAGCGCTGAATGACTACAGCTTTTCTCCCTATTTTAGTGTTACGCGGCTGCATGGGCGTCATAGTCCGCGGCGTGAACGGCAACACCATCACTCAGTACTCGATGGTGGCGACGGCGTGCGCGCTGGCCGCGCGAGGCCCGCCGCAGCCCAACGACGAGCTGCCTCGCGCGGCGGCCGGCCTGCTAGCCTCGCTGGCGCTGGCTAATCACTCGTGCGTAGCTTTCGATTCGGCGCTCAAGCATCTGGAGACGCTGTCTAATGGTATGTAAAAATTTCCGTTTTTAGAACCAGATGAACCCTGAGGGTCCATACGGAACCCTATTGCTGTCACTCACGTGTCCGTCTTTCTGTCACAAAATTTTGATTCGAAGAATTTTAATTGACCTATGGACTTGAAATTTGGTAATAATGTTTACTATAACGTATATCTTACTAACATATACCAATAAATTCTACATTTGGTACGGAACCCTAAATGTGCAAAATCCGACACGCATTTGGCTGGTTCTTTTTGTTTTGCATATCTACCTTTGGGTAAAATTTGGTACACGGGTAGGCTATGTCCTGCATTAGGACATATGATAAAAGTTGTCTGGTAGATGGCGCTGTCAGCGATAAGACCGCCTTTGACCCTTAAAATAATTTTTTAAACAGATTTGGACCTTGTCTGGTGTACAATATAGTATATTCTATTCTATAAGATACTATTTATCCTAGGATTATGTTCCTTTGAGATAATAGGGATGTTTCCTGGGTAGAAAATGATAATTATATATAGACTGTCAGTGAGATTATCAAATAAAATATTACACGGACACGTATTTATTTGCTTTACCAAATCAATAAAAAATTACAAATATAAAGCGCATCAATGTTCAGGAGTGGGGGGCTTGTGACGTCACTATGCCAGTATAAAGTGTACTAACGGCGTGACTTCACACTATATTTCAACGCATTATATCATCGTCTGAAAGTGAGTTTTGTACGAAATAAATTCCATTAATTGACTACGTTTTTTCAAAGTATAACATTAACTTATTCATCACGGATTAAAAAAAAAACATTCAAAATAGAGGTAAGACGTATATTATACTGGAATAGGTTTTTGAATTAGGTTTTTGGCCGGACGTGTAATGACTTATTCCGTGCGCACCACATAAACGCGTTTCGAGTATTTAAGCGTATGGCGTTTGACACGTAGTACTCGCGCGCGTCTAGTGTCTGTTAGCGGCGGGCGATCCACAGGCTCGGTCAGTTCCGGTGACATTCGGAGACGTTCGGTTCGGCACTCGAAGTTTGCGAGTCGATTTATTTGTTTCGCGTTTCTAAACCTAATGTCTATAACAATAGAATCACTGTTACCTTGTTAGGCAGAGTTGAAAATGTTTAGCAAAGTTTGTTTTTTAAATCAGTACGTCACAAAAGGTCATAGGAACGGTACCTAGTGTTTACGTGAACGTATGTTTAATATCACGTTTATAAAATAAGCTGACAGTCCTAAGCCTGTAAAGTATGAAGGGAAGTTTTTAATAAGTACTTATTTAAGTATTTTTGTGCAGGATGTCGTAGATTAATAAGTTATATTTAAGGACGCTGTTACATTTTCGACGAGCTCAAATTTAGGCATCTAGTCACACACAGCAACATTACGCGTACGCACACATTGAAACTACTGAGCGCTCGATTTTATACATCACTCAAATAATATTGGTCCTTGATATTATTTTTAAGTTTATTGTTGTTTATTCAGGAAGGTTAATTGGCACTTTGAAAATGCATTAGGTAACTTTTACTTAGAACCGTCGTCGTGATAAGTAGGTTAGTATTTTCAAACGACTTCAAAAAAGGAGGTGTTCTATCTATTCGACCCGTATGTATCCGCGATTTTCTCAAAAACTACGCTCTCTATCCGATATTGATCGGGTTTTCGTCGATAAACGTATGTGTTTTTAGGCAAGGTTTTATTGTATAACTAGCTGACCCGGCAAACTTTGTTTTGCCATAAAAACACCAAACATTCACCTACCCTACACCTACCCTACACCTACCCTACACCTACCCTACACCTACCCTACACCTACCCTACACCTACCCTACACCTACCCTACACCTACCCTACACCTACCCTACACCTACCCTACACCTACCCTACACCTACCCTACACCTACCCTACACCTACCCTACACCTACCCTACACCTACCCTACACCTACCCTACACCTACCCTACACCTACCCTACACCTACCCTACACCTACCCTACACCTACCCTACACCTACCCTACACCTACCCTACACCTACCCTACACCTACCCTACACCTACCCTACACCTACCCTACACCTACCCTACACCTACCCTACACCTACCCTACACCTACCCTACACCTACCCTACACCTACCCTACACCTACCCTACACCTACCCTACACCTACCCTACACCTACCCTACACCTACCCTACACCTACCCTACACCTAACCTACACCTACCCTACACCTACCCTACACCTACCCTACACCTACCCTACACCTACCCTACACCTACCCTACACCTACCCTACACCTACCCTACACCTACCCTACACCTACCCTACACCTACCCTACACCTACCCTACACCTACCCTACACCTACCCTACACCTACCCTACACCTACCCTACACCTACCCTACACCTACCCTACACCTACCCTACACCTACCCTACACCTACCCTACACCTACCCTACACCTACCCTACACCTACCCTACACCTACCCTACACCTACCCTACACCTACCCTACACCTACCCTACACCTACCCTACACCTACCCTACACCTACCCTACACCTACCCTACACCTACCCTACACCTACCCTACACCTACCCTACACCTACCCTACACCTACCCTACACCTACCCTACACCTACCCTACACCTACCCTACACCTACCCTACACCTACCCTACACCTACCCTACACCTACCCTACACCTACCCTACACCTACCCTACACCTACCCTACACCTACCCTACACCTACCCTACACCTACCCTACACCTACCCTACACCTACCCTACACCTACCCTACACCTACCCTACACCTACCCTACACCTACCCTACACCTACCCTACACCTACCCTACACCTACCCTACACCTACCCTACACCTACCCTACACCTACCCTACACCTACCCTACACCTACCCTACACCTACCCTACACCTACCCTACACCTACCCTACACCTACCCTACACCTACCCTACACCTACCCTACACCTACCCTACACCTACCCTACACCTACCCTAAACCTACCCTACACCTACCCTACACCTACCCTACACCTACCCTACACCTACCCTACACCTACCCTACACCTACCCTACACCTACCCTACACCTACCCTACACCTACCCTACACCTACCCTACACCTACCCTACACCTACCCTACACCTACCCTACACCTACCCTACACCTACCCTACACCTACCCTACACCTACCCTACACCTACCCTACACCTACCCTACACCTACCCTACACCTACCCTACACCTACCCTACACCTACCCTACACCTACCCTACACCTACCCTACACCTACCCTACACCTACCCTACACCTACCCTACACCTACCCTACACCTACCCTACACCTACCCTACACCTACCCTACACCTACCCTACACCTACCCTACACCTACCCTACACCTACCCTACCCTTTTTTCCCCATTTTTTTTGTTTTTACCCTACCCTTTTTTCCCCATTTTTTTTTGTTTTTAAACCTTCCCTGTATTCTGTCGAACAAAACAAAAAAAGAATTATCCAAATCGGCCCAACCATTCTCGAGTTTTAATCAGACTAACGAACAACAATTCATTTTTATTTATATAGATATATTAGGATCTGATAAAGATCTTCGGAGATAGACAATGGAACTCTTCAATAACAAACAGCAAATGACCTGTGATTACTGTGACCGTATGTTTATGTATTGTTTTTACCATACCATAATATCACGCTAGACCGATTTTAGGGGGTAAACAGATGTATTTAGTACACCCAATATGGGGTACCAACCAAAACTAAAAAGAGGCAAATAATAACTTTCCTGAGTCGAAAAACGAAAAACAATAGGTACCGCACCGACTTCCGAAAACAAAATTTAGTTTTCACTTTGTTGTAGTATGTAGTTATTTTAAAAAAAACGCTACGTAAAATAAGTAGATACCTAAAACAAAATAATTGCCGGTCACAAGGATTAAAAAATTACTTGAACATTTTGCATTGCGTTACATAGAACATATAAAATATTACTATCAAAAAGGAGACGGGGATTGCTGGGCCTGAATGTAATAAGTTGAGGTATGGTTTAAAAAAAGGGATATATTTTTATAGTTCAAAATATGAAAAATCTGCTTAATTCACAATCTGGAAAATGAGAAATCCAGAAATAAAGTTAGGGTTACGAAGTAAATCGAATATCGATTAAATTATAATTGATTAACGTGACAGAGTTCATACTATTTAAGAAAATGCTTTTACCAGATATTAATTCAATTAAAATAATTAAATCTATTAGAATTAACGTATTAAACAGTTTAAACCAATTAAATATCTACATAATTAAGATAAATCGATTCACGTTTACTAATTGATTATTGTATTTTTAGTCTATGCTAACTCTGACATGACGTTGACATGCATGACATGACACTCTGTATAGTCTATGCCAGTGTTTTTCAACCTTTTTCATGACACGACCCCATAATATGAAAAAATATTTAGCGACCCCCGACACTTAGTTTTTTTCAACCGACTTCAAAAATGATGAGGTTCTCAATTCGACTGTATGTATTTTTTGTATGTTTGTGCCACAATTTCTCCGCCGATTGTAAAACGATTTTGAATAATCTTTTTGGGTTTGAAAGATCCAAACTCCCGAAGTTGTCCCATTGACACTAAGTCAGAATCAGATGGGATCCCATGGAAATCAAGGGAATTCCCCAAATGTTATAGGCATACATATAGCATTGGTATTATATATTTTTCATCAACAATACAATCATTTGCACTCAGAATGAATCATTTTGTGAAGTGGAACTGATGAAGAAGACCACAGATGGCCTGGAACTGGAACTTCTTAATAATAAACCCTTATCACGTCTCGAGTATAAGATATCTCGAATAACCGACTATGATGAAGCATATTCCTACTCATAAATAAATGGTAATGATGAAAATGGTACCATTGAACTGATCAGATGATCATGCGGGAAGGTAGGCACTGGAACTCCGAAATAAAACAATGTATCCTAGTAGTGTTTGGCCTAATTGGAATTTTCATGAGATGTTCTATATTTTTAAACCTTATTGTTTTTTTACTGAGGTAGTTTTCGCGACCTCTTGCGACCCCCCAGGGGGTCGCGACCCACAGGTTGCAAAACACTGTGCTATGCTGATACTTACTCGTTTCGTATCGTCTAGTGCGTGTGCATTTTGAGTGTGTTTCCCCCCATAGTTTTATTGATATTTTCCTCGACCCCTGCTTTCATTCTACGGACTTCTGATCGGACACTGAGAACCCCGCTTTAACGTTGAACTTGGATTTGTTATTTTGGATTCTACGAACGGCCTACCGATTGGATATTGTGGATACCACCATGGATCGTTGTGTAAATTGTGGCAGAGCGACTAGTCAATGTAATAAAAATAAAAAATTGCAAAAAAATACTACCGACTTCCAAATAAAAAACTACAAAGTGAAAAATATCTATATTTTTTTGGAAGTCGGTGTCTGTCGTACTAATGCAAAAAAGTTTTTTTATTTTTCCCTTTTTAGTTGCACCATAATAGGCAAGTTGTTTAGTAACTACCTATAAAGCCTTTGAACTTGAACATAACCGGTGAAATGAGAGATCTGCGTAAAACTTTCGAGCATGCTGGCGTGATGTTATGTTGTGTTGTGTTATGAAATGATATAAACAATAAACAGACATGCGATTGCAGCAATCTTGAGAGATTTGCCGTTAAACGTCCGTAATGAAGACTTCTGTTGTATATCTCCGAAGTTCTTCATCAGATTTTCATCAAATTAAATGGGACCAATTTCGGAACATACTATTTCAAACAAAAAAAGAATTTTCAAAATCGGTCCATAATTGACGGACATACCGGTGAACATACCTACACAAAAAAAAAATAAGAAAAAAAAGGCTAACATAGAACCTCTTCCTTTTTGGTAAGTCGGTTAAAAAACAATCGCCGTTCAAAAATCGGCTGTTATGTATAGATTGTTACGTAACCCCACTTTTCATTAATCTCTTTTATCTCGGCTCTCAGATTGCAAAAATCTGCAAAATTTTCAGTGAATGTTTGATAATATACGAGTAGTAGCTATCAATTGACACCAATTTCATCTTTTTACATCCAGGCCCAAAATTGTATGAAAGCGTATCCGTCTCCTTTTTGGAGCATTACATAATGAGCATACGTAAAATATCAACTCCTTTCGATCACGACAAACGACGACGATACGAAGCGCGGCGTTACTCACACGCATGCACACTACAATCTTTTCTATTACATTTGTCGTATTTATTTTTTGCGTGAGAGCGATACGCCTATCCTTCCACGAGCGCTTCTGAGCGCGGTATGAATATGAATGATGAACCGCGAGTCGCGAGTGTAAAATGTATGAAGAAGTCGGCAAGTGTTTTTATTTTAGCTAATAATTTAAAAATAATTAGCTGCACCTGTAAAGGACTATATATACCGTAATTTCTTATAATTTTGAAGATAAAATATGCTGTAAATTTACCTAAACCGGTACATGTTCGGACCCTACTTTTTTCATATTTTTGCGATTATTGTGATGGGAAAAACGTATTCTTGCGAAAATTTTGTATGATGTCATACAGTTTTTCTGATGCCATTCTGGAGCTGCATATATTATCTTTAAATTAAGACCATGATATCATCACATATGTGATTGCTTACACATTAAAATGGTACCTGAAAAGCACTGTTATTTGTAGAAAAATGTAATATCGTCCTTAAGTAACTTTGATGTTTAACTTGTTTAGAATTTTAGACAGCTAATTAAGTCAAGCCAAGAAATCAAAGTGTTTCACTCTGTCCACCAATACCAGTCAATATTTAATTTGCGTGTACAATTTTAAAATGTAAAAAAGTATCTTTTTACATTTTAAAATTGTACACGCGTAATAAAAAAACTACCAACGCGTAGTCTAATATACGTTAATAATCCATAAACAGAAAATACTCCATTACATTACTCCGACTAGCGACTACTCGATCTCGATATTACGAAGACTTGGACTCGCTATGGAAACTTCAATAACCTAGAGACGCCTAAATACTCGTGGATCTAGTTTTTGGAATAAGTATTTTATCGGACGCGCACTTCTAAAACTCAGTACGCGTTTTACCTAGTACATCTCACCTCTAATTCAAAATGAAAGTTATTTGACTTTTTCGTTAACTTAGTGTTGCCATTTTACACTTATTCTGCCAAGTGACAAGTATTGACTGTAGTATATCATTATTTTCTTTGTTATTATAATAAAACAGAGTAAATAAATTAACAGCATAGGCTATGTCTAAGTGTAGGTGTCCTTGCAGGTAGGTAAGAATACTGTAGTGTAGTAGAAATAAATGAATTAATTAATTTTAATTAATGATAGGCAAAAAGACTAGTATTCAAGTCAAAAAAAATGTGGCTTGGTTGTTGACGAACGAACTTTTGATACACGTCAAAGTAGCTTAATAAATAAATATACCGTGCTCTTTCCAAAGAGTATATTTCACATTTCATGCTGAAATAACTAGGAAAGTGGTATTTCCCTTGTAGGTACTGCCACGAAATTGTAATAATAATACCTATTAAACACATTATTAAAAGTTACCTAGGCTTAACCTACAAAAGTTCATGACTGAATATCTATTATCTTCGGCATTCTTGAACAAAAATTCTTGCACAAACTAATTCAGAAGATGACCCTGAATTAAACCAGATATTTTTCAGTTAAGAGTCATAGGAATTTAATCTCAACTAAAACTTTGTATGGGTTTCTGCCATTGTCCTTTCAGTTAACATGCCTATTTTCACGCGGGCAAAGCCGCAGGCAGAAGTTAGTTAACAATATTGATAGCGAATCACAACCTAATAATAAAGTATATTATTATATTCATGGCATCTTTATTTTGCAAGCGACAAAATAGAGGCCCACCGGTATCGAGAACCCAAGCTACCAGCGGTCTGGGCTCCAGAGAGAGGAACCTTCTAACAATACGAGCCGTGTCCAGAAGTACTGGTTTCTGAATCAAGCCCTTGACCCAGCCGCCTAACGAGAGCCTCCTAAGGTTGGGCAAAAAATATCGATATTCGATATTTATTTTAGAGTATCGAATTCGTTTAAATTTCGATATATTTTTTAACGCAAGTTCTTTTTCACGGTTTTGTATTTAGTGTAACTATAGATACTCCTTGAATGCCCCTCGGTTTTTCTTTAATTTATTGAAAAATCCCACCACAATCTCCATAAACTGAAATATAACCAATGAATGCTAACATTTTTCGACATTAAAAAGATATTTTGAAATTTTAAGTATTGTTTTTTCGGAACCTACATGTTTTGGGAATACTTTAAAAAAAAGTGCATGCAGTATGAAGGCAAAAATAATATAGATATTTTTTGATCGATAATTATCAATACTGCCTGTAAATATCAATTCGTTATTCATCGATATATTTTTTTCGTTTGCCCGTCCCTACTAAGGGGTTGGTTGGCTCGTGGCTATTAAGCCATTGGCTGACACGACTATCGGTACTATCATATCCTTTATTCAATTTATGTACATACTTTTTACATGTTTAATTATTAGCTTATAAAAATAAAATTAAAAAAAAAGCATTTAAAAATATAAAAAGTAGTAGCCCACCGGAATCGGGTACAGGGTCCAAGTTACCGGTGGTCAGGGCTCCTGAGAGAGTAACCTCCTAACGATACGTGGCGTGTCCAGGAGTAGGTACCGCGCTTTCAATAGCTTCAGTTCGTATTTCTCATACACGCACGCAGGTTATGAGTACGCGCACCTGGCCTTTCTGAACAAGACCATTAAGATCCATGTATGTTCTTCTAGGACGTCCCCTCCCGGTGTTTCCACTCAGGTCTACCTTGTAAATAAAAGCCTTTCAATACTCTATTTTAAACCTCAAAAGCCACCTTTACCCAGAAACCTGTAACTAAACCACCGTGTCTTATGTCAGGTCGGTCCTGGTGGGCTCGCCTGGCCTGTATCGACTTCGCTCAGCCGCTTCTGTTCTACGGCCTGCCCCTGCTGTGCGACCGCGTCGACCGCGCCGTTGCCACAGAGAAGTTCGCTCTCAAACTCATGAGGGATCCGAGACTGGAGGTAAGGGATACTTTTGTAGTTTGATAATAATTACGAGGCTGTGTTCATAAATATTTTTTTGTCACTTTAGGTCTGCGAAATGACCAACCGTCATGCTTACTTAAACTCTTTCAATTCATATCCATCCCTTATTGCCACACTCAGAAATGTTAATAAAATTAGACTTAACTAATTATCATTAAATCTGTTAAAACAGTCAACATCCCAGAGACAACTTAATGGTTCATTTATCATCATCATTTCGTCCGAAAGATGTCCTCTGCTTGGCATAGGCCTACCCCAAGCGTCGGTCCACCTGGTGGGTGGCCCTCCAACGCAACGTCTTCCAACGGTTCGCGGAGCGGAAGCGCTTTTATGCCCCATCGGCCATCCGTTCTGCGAGCTATGTGCCCTGCCCACTGCCGCTTAAGTTTGGCAGTTCTTCGGGCAATGTCGGTAACCCTGGTCCTCTTGCGGAACTCTACATTTCTGATTCGATTCATTTCTCTCTGCTTAGCGTTTGTGGACGCCGAGAAAGCCTTCGTTTCGATCGAGATTTGAGCTGTACTGCAGTTTCTCCAACGGTGCCAAATCAACTACCGGTAAATCGAAGTGTTGAAGTGTTTGCTCAAAAACGCCACCCTATCAGTTCGACTTCAGGATCAGACCTCGGAACCTATTCTTCTGCAGGGAGGTGTGAGACAGGGAGACGTCATATCTCCGAAACTGTTCATCGCTGCACTGGAAGATGTCTTCAAGGTTCTGGACTGAATAGGGCTAGGCATAAACGTCAATGGCGACACATCACTCAACTTCGGTTTGCCGACGATATAGTGTTCATGGCTGAGACCACGGAGGACCTCAGTACAATACCAAGTGTTGAATACAGGCCTGCGGATCACAAAGCCAAGAAGCCACATTGGGGCCCATGAGCAATGTTTCGAATCTTGGATCCTACAAGGTCTATACCCGCGAAACTTCGATACACAGCAGCGGTTAACTAGGGGTTTGTTCTTTGAGATACCGATATTCAATAACGTCAGTAGAGCTTCCGAAAGAGTGGGGCTTAAGATGAACATGGACAAAACCTAGGTGATGTTGAATGTCCATGTTGCACCCACTCCTATCAAGGTCGGAGACTCTACACTTGAAGTTGTGAATGATTATGTCTACCTGGGACAAACGGTCCAGTTAGGCAGGTCCAACTTCGAGAAAGAGGTCAACCGTCGAATCCGACTCGGCTGGGCAGCGTAAAGGAAGTTGCGCGCGGTATTTTCTCGTCCAAATTACCGCAGTGTCTCAAGACGTCTATTTCAAATGCATTTATTTCGGATAACTTAATCCATACAGTTCGATTAAATAAAAATTTAAATATAATAACATAAAATAAAAACACTTTCAAATTACCCGCTAAAGGATCTCCATAGCGAAGAGGCAATCGTATCAGCTACAGTCTTCTTCAGAATTCCGTTGTAGCTGCCACGCATTCTGCAGATCAGGGAGACAGTTTTTTTTTGTGGATGACGGCATGAAAGCCGTCAGTGCGATACAGCGCAAATATCCCCGATGCACTACAAAAGCGAGGCAGCCCCAACATCATGCTGAAGATGTTGTTATACTGGACGCGCAAGACATCAGCGATCTTTTGGTGTGACTGAACCATAGATTTCCCGTATAAAAGCTTTGAGAATACGTCTTAAACAAAGTTATGACCAGTGTGTATTGCCAGTGATAACCTATGGCTCTGATACGTGGTCTCATCAGAAAGCTTAACAGTCACACAATGGGCTATGGACCTCTCTATTGTGTGACTGTTAAGCTTTCTTATGTTCAGCGATTCCTTGCGTGATCGAAGGGTTCCTTAGTTAATGACAATTCACCCACAATCCACCCATCTTTTCTTGACCTTCCTTGTCCCCTTTTATCAGGGTGGTTATACAACACGTATTTATTAGGGTGGTTAAACAACATGTACGTATTATAGTACTAAAAAAAAGTCGTTTTCAGGTCCGTCAATCGGCAGCAAAACTTCTGACAGGACTGATGCACTGCCGCGCGCTGCCGGACGAGGAGCGCACGCTGCGCACGCTGACGCGCAGCTGTCGCTCGGCGCAGCCGGTGGAGCGCCACTGCGGCGTGCTGGGGCTGTGCGCCTACCTGGCGTCGCGGCCCTACAGCCTGGGCGCGCGCCTGGGCCACGTGCTGCAGGAGCTGGCGCGCCACACGGCGGCGCCCGACCCCGTGCCCGCCACCATCCGCGCGGCGCTGGCCGACTTCCGGCGCACGCACCAGGACGACTGGCCCAAGCACCGCGAGCAGCTCACCGAGGACGAGTTGGATCTGCTCGCCGACCTGACGTCGCCACCCTCCTACTGCGCCTGAATCTACGCACTAATTCTATCTTTACGCTAAGCGATTTAATTGTGATATTCAACAATAGCTTTACGTACTACACTCATTTTTGTTGCATAATTATTCCAAAATGGGATTTTTTGTTTCTTCATAAAACTTGCAACCTATAATCGATATTGCCGTGGAATATAATGTTGCCAGCGGTAAATCAGTGTAATAAAAACGCCATAGATGTTGTAGTGGCTTAGTTATGTAAGTTACGATTTAATCACGCATCACTTGCGCACATGGGCGTACCCGCGGTGGAGCAGGGTGGGACACATACCTCACCCTCCACCATGACTTAAAACCAAAAAATTACGTCTGATAAAAACGTAACAAAATTATCTATTCATTAAGTTTGTTTCTTTTGCATTTTACTATTTTTACTGTATTCAAAATATAGTAAAACTTTCACACAGCCAAGAAGAACTAACTAAAGAATTTACTTTTTACTCGACTTTTTTCGAATCTTTTATTCTTTCTGAAATTTCGTCGAATCATACGAGTATAGATTAGATAACAGGATACGATCTCAGCGTGGATGACCATAAGCTCTTAGAGCAAGGTTATTTAGAGTGTTTGTAAGGGACAGATGTATATACGAACCATGATAGTTTTGATACGTCATGGTACGGGGGCCCCACAATTGTCGCGATACCTGAATCATGTGTTTATCTATTGTTTCGCCAATTATGACTGATGAGTTCATCGTATTCAATTAAAAAATAACATTCTTCCTTTCTCTATTATTATGTCTTTATTATCTAATTGGAATATTTCGCTATCCAATAAATCAACAATTTCTTCTTCGATTGTTTGTTACCTCTGGACAATTCCGCCCCTCGCGGTGCACTGTGTTATCGCGCGTTCATCAGGAAAAGCACTTAAACGTACTCGATTACAAGTTTCCCTACATTGTATAGTAGTCACAGCGGATCTTTGTGTCTCTGAAGTTTGCTCTGCCAACCATGATTGCGCAAGAAACTGTCATTGAGTATACTGCATAGAGTAAGCTATATATAGGACAGTGCGACAAACGTAAGCGAGTGAAAGAGACAGTTTATACAATGCTATCTTCACCTTCAACATTAACACAAAAATAAATTGTAGTTCTAAAAACTAAAAAACACGCTTTATTGGTAAGGATAATGGGACAAACTGTTTAAATTATTGCATTGTCATCGGTCCTTGATAAGTGTGCAAAGTTTCAAATCAATCCAACGTTTTGAAGTGGGTGAAAATTACGTTCAAAGATTCCGTTACATTGATACATTGTTACATTGATACATAGATACATACATACCAAGCTAATAAAAGCGTGTTAATAGCTAGTGCGCAGTCTTGTAGCCAATTCAGAGACGCAAAGATCCGTTTTGAGTATTATAAGGTTCATTCAATTTCGCTTTCTTTTTTTCATCTCGCTTTGTTTTGTCATCAACTGACCCCGCCAATTGTAAAGTCATTTAATACAATTATGGGTCTAACATACTGGTCGAGTTGCCTTTCTTACCCACCCCTAAGCATATTATGCTGGGTACGCCCATGCTTGCACACGTATATAATAACGTATTTATATTGAATCTGTCATGGTGGTGGCTCTACATCTCATTATAATAAGCCCACAGTAGACGCCGGTGACGGATTTAGGTATTAAGATGCTCTTAGAAATATTTTTATATTCTATTTGTTTTGTAGTTTTATTGCATATTTCGTGAATTGTTTTGGAAAGGGGAATAAAAAGCTGGAAAACTTGAATTTTTAATTGACGGGCATAATATTATCGCCAATTTTGTATGACTATGTTGTTGCATTGATCTTAAAGACATTTGTTCCATAATAGATCTGTTTAAATGGGTTAGGGATTTGTAAATACGTGTATAAATATTACTTAATATTTCATTTTTAGGATCTTATATTAAATACTACATTCGTAAATAATGTGTGTTTTTCTAAATAAATCCAAATAAAAGATGGCTGTTTACCACTTATACAATTTATTTATAGGTACCCAATTTTATGTGAAGAGTTGCAAGGAATATATTACGAAATTCAGAGCATCCATAATGTATTTAAATTAAACTTAATATCAATTTGTGCCCGAAGACTACCTTCTTTCTTCAACATCTGAAAATAGAAAAAAAATAATTCATCACCATCATAAAGCAAAAAAGTTTTAGTTTTTACAAGTTTTCTTTATCTAAATAGAGTTTTTTATAACTGCAATGTACATGACAGTCCCATCATACCCTAATACAGTCAAACAGACACATAGTATCATCAAAATTTGGTTGAGACAGAAATCTATGGCATGCACCCAAGTCGGTTCATCCTCACAAGACTCCACAGATCATTTCGATGAGACTCATTTACATGGAATTTGTCCAAATCTGAGTCTATGAGTAACAACAAATTATCTACTTAAAGTACTAGTTATTTTCCATAATTAATCTAGGAAGCCTTAGTTAGCTCATTAGTTCTGAATCTGTGATGTGTACAACACTTGGTGGTCATAGTCTCAAAAGGGAAGGCACAGCAGCTCAAAAAATAAATTCCATGGTCAATATTTGAGAATTTTACGAGTGTATAACTATAAATAGTAGTCACAAAAAAAATGTCTGACGCCAACGAACCTGAGGTTGCAGCGACTCAAATAACCAAATAAGTTATTTGACATTATCACTTTTCATCTTTATTTTACCTTATTTGGCTAAAATAAAGATATGGTGGGGGATGTATAATATGGTTAAAGTTTGGGTACCACTGCCTTACAGCCGTAAAACACGCTCGGACATATGGTACGGGCGGACTAACGCCGCCCATAAATCCGTGGTCCGCCCGTACCAAATCCGAGAGTGTCTAATACTGCTAATTAGACTTAACACAGAAAGCCAAAAAGTACTACAAATAATACACAAGGTATTTACTCCAATGTAGGTCTTTACTTTGAAAAATCTTGGCTGAAAATCGGAAATTATGACAGTAAGAAGAAACATTGAATAGTTATCATTGTGATTCATTCATAACATTCGCCTAGAACAATTGACTTTTAAGAACATGAAGCAACACTGGGCAATCAATTCCTAATAATATTAAATAGCTTCTAGTTTTGTGTGAGGTTGTTGGTTCAAATCTGGGCAAGCCTCAATGAGACTTTTTCAAATTCATAATTATTATATCCTTTATTAAATTACTTTCTTATTTCTTACATTTTTAAATATTTTTACAAAATACATACAAAAAAGAAAAACATTTAAAAATATAAAAAATAGTAGCCCACCGGTATCGGGAACAGGGTCCAAGCTACCGGTGGTCAGGGCTCCTGAGAGAGGAACCTCCTAACGATACGCGCCGTGTCCAGGAGTACCGCTTTCTGGATCAAGCCCTTGATCCAACGAGAGTCTCCTCAGAGGCCTTAGTGCGAGTTTTTATTCACGCTCAATCGCGTTAACTTAAACTACAATTTGTATTGAAATTGGATAAGCGCCGTCTGGTGACGACAAGGCAAAACCTCTTTTTTTGTATACATTTTGACATAAGAGATCGTTTACGATATCACGAGTGAGTACGTTAAAAAACTCGCACTAAACACACAGATGTTCGTCGAGGCTCTTGGCTATTATGCCATTGGCCGTAACGACTATCGGCACAATGATTGCAGTATTCACATCCCACATGTCGACAACCTCGCGAGCCAGATCAAGATACTTGCTTTTCTTATCTCTCTCAGCCTTCACGAGGTTCTCGTCATGGGGGACCGCTATATCAACAATCATTGCGCGATGCTCTAGTCGGTCTATCACCACTATGTCAGGCTTATTGGCAACAATAGTCCTGTCAGTGATGATAGACCGATCCCAATACAACGTGACATTGCCATTCTCGAGAACTGGGTCGGGCTCATACCTATAGTAAGGCACTTCCGATTCCACAAGATTGTATTTAAGAGCAAGTTGCTGATGGATAATCCTGGCTACAAGGTTGTGTCTATGCAAATAGTCTCCGTTAGCTAGACTAGAACAACCGGAGATAATGTGACGGATGGATTCCCCAGGCCGATGACATGCCCGACAGATGTCAACCGTGCCATCTTTCACAATGTATTTCCGGTAGTTGTTCGTCATCATAACTTCATCCATAATCGCAAAGACAAAACCTTCGGTTTCCCCGAAAAGGTCACCAAATCGCAACCAGGCCACGGACGCCAAAAAATCTACATCGGGCCCATGTAGGACCCGGTAGAAGCGTCCGTGAAGCTCCTTGCTCTGCCATACCTCCATGCGGTCATCAGTATCTAATATTATAGGTTTGCGCCAGTTCTCGTTAGCCAAGGAGAGCGGGGTAAGGCCCTTGTCCACTGCTACCACATCTCGATGCATACCCACGTCAGCGGCCTGGAAGTATTCCCTAAGACTGCATACCTCGCGGTTGTGCAGGGTCTTAGCATTTAAAAAGCCACGACCCCCGCTCTTCCGAGGGATATACAGTCTCATAACCGATGACCGTGGGTGATGCATACGATTTGCGGTAAGCAATGTGCGGACTCTCCTATCCAGGGCGTCAAGTTCTGTCTGAGTCCATTTGAGTATCCCGAAAGAGTACATCAAGACCGGCATGACCCAGCCGTTGAAGGCGCGCACCTTGTTCCCGCCTGATAAAAGACTATTTAGTACTTTTTTCAGGCGGCCAAAGAAGCGTTCCTTCAACGATTGTTTCACGTCAGTAACATTGATGCCTAGTGCTTCCGACATACCCAAATACTTGTAAGTCTCAGTTGAGGAAAGGGATCTAAGGTGTATGGAGTCCGAGAGTTGTATTCCCACGGATTCCATAATCTCCCCTCGCTTTACATGCATGACTGCACATTTGTCCACACCAAATTCCATCCTGATGGCGTCACTGAAGGTTTCTGTTACCTTCAGTAGCTTCATCAGTTGCAAGTTGTTGGGGGCAAAGAGCTTCAGGTCTTCCATGTAAAGGAGGTGTGATATAACCTGACCACCTCTCCTCAACCGATAGCCCAGGCCTGAACCCTCCAGCAGTGTACTGAGAGGGTTCAGGGCTAAACAAAACCACAGAGGACTCAGACTGTCGCCCTGAAATATACCACGCTCAATCCTTATAGGTTCACTGTTTTCCTGAATCTGTCGACATCCTGGATAGTGAAGGACCGTCAGGAAGGCGCGCAGAGTTGTATCAATTTTATACAACTCCAGCACCCTCATGAGCCATGTATGTGGCACTGAGTCATAGGCCTTCTTGTAATCTATCCAACATGTCGCCAGATCCTTGCGGGAACGGCGAACCTGTTGGCTAATGGCAATGTCTATGAGGAGCAGCTCCTTAGTACCGCGGGACCCGTTCCTACATTCATTCTGTATCAGACCCTTGATCCAACCGCCCAATGACAGCCTCGACAGATGGTCGTCGAGGCTCTTGGCCATCAGGCCGTTGGCCGTAACGACAATCGGCACAATGATCGCCGAGTCCACATTCCACATGTCGACAACCTCATGTGCTAAGTCAAGATACTTGATTTGTTTCTCTTTCTCAGCTTTCACGAGGTTCTCGTCATGTGGGATGGTGATATCGATTATCATTGTGCGGCGCGTTAATCGGTCTATCACCACTATATCCGGCTTATTGGCAACAATAGTCCTATCAGTAATGATAGACAACGTGACATGGTCATTTTCGAGAACTGGGTTGGGCACATACTTGTAATACGGTACCTCCGATTCCACTAGATTGTACTTCAAAGCAAGTTGCTGGTGAATAATCCTGGCCACTTGGTTATGCCTGTGTAAGTACTCGCCGTTAGCCAGACGAGAACAACCAGAGATAATATGTCTGATGGATTCACCCGGACGGTGGCATGCCCGACATATGTCAACCGTCCCGTCCTTCATTATATGTCTCCGGTAGTTATTCGTCAAGATAACTTCGTCCATAATTGCACAGACAAAACCTTCAGTTTCCCCGAAAAGGTCGCCGAAACGTAGCCAGGATACGGACGCTGGGAAAACTACATCGGGTCCATGGAGAGCCCGATAGAAGCGCCCGTGTAGCTCCTTGCCTTGCCATACCTCTTTGCGTTCATCAGTCGATAGTATTACAGGCTTGCGCCAGTTCTCTTTTGCCATGGACAACGGGGTGAGTCCCTTGTCCACTGCGACCACATCCCGGTGCATACCCACTTCAGCTTTTAAAAAGTATTCTCTGAGGCTGCACACCTCGCGGTTGTGAAGAGTCTTGGCGTTTAAAAAGCCACGACCCCCACACTTCCGCGGGATGTACAGTCTCATCACCGATGATCGTGGGTGATGCATCAGGTTTGCGGTCTGCAGTGTCCGGACCCTCCTATCGAGGGCGTCGATGTCGGTCTGAGTCCATTTGAGTATGCCGAAAGAGTACATCAAAACCGGCATGACCCAACTGTTGAAGGCGCGCACCCTATTTCCGCCCGACAAAAGGACACATTATTATTATTATTATATACTTTATTGTACACCACTTAAATAATTACAGGACAAAAAACATTTATAAAGATAAGTGTACAATGGGCGGTCTTATCGCACAGGGCAATCTCTTCCAGTCAACCTTTTTTATATACTTTCTACATGCCCAACAAACTAAATGAGAGTCGTAAGTGCGGCAACGGGACTTCCTACCACTACTTATGTACTTTCTATGTTTATCTTAGACATCACAGACAACAGTGAAGGATTAGATCGTTAAACCTGGACTTATAATTAATTTAAGTCCAAAATTGCAAATCCGCATTATGCAAGTGTGGTGATCAATGCTAGTGCCAACATTAACATTAAAAGCGGGATATTTACCATGTTTACTGTTTGTTGCGAGTTCCCTCTTTAAATGTTAATGTTAGTGTTAGTGACCATGACAGTTTAAAAACTTATAATGCTAGTGCCTTCTCTATAATTATGAGAAGAGGCCTTTGCCCTGCAGTGGTATTATTAATAGCTTCTAGTGTATTCTTTTTCCCCAGAGGAATGAGAAAGACAGGCAGACAATGCAAAAGATGGGTGGCCTAAATAGTCGGGATTGCAGAGAAAACGGAAACAGGAAGGACTCAAAACAGAGACTTGAAATTAGTATAGAAACAATTTGTTGAAACTAGTTCATTAATTATTTAAACTACCTTTTTTCCCATGGCGTGGCTCCCATATGCCACCTCACGGGGCCCGTTATTTTCATCAAGATCATAAGTAGCCTATGACATTCAGGGATAACAAAATAGGAGGAGTGGTTTCTAAGATTACCTCCTATATCCAAACTTACAAACTTGACCTCTTTATAATATTAGTTTAGATACAAACACCAACAAGCATTTTCAGTTTTGTATTTGCCTCTATAAACAATGAAGTAACTCTGCTTAACAACATGGAGGATTTGAATGTGAACATCAGTGCAAAATGGGGGTGCGTGTGCCGATTTTAACTGAGAATATTGACCAATTTATCTCATGTAAAAACAAACTAATCCAAATGGATGGTGGGATCTGGCCGGATTGAAGAACATACTAGGTTACATTCCCTATCACTGACCAATACAATAAGCGCTTGAGCACTAAATGGATCATATGATGGTAATTAAAACAATTGTTTTTCTATTGTGTCTACTAATTAGTGCTCAAGGGGTTAATAGTATTCATAATCATAGATGAGTTGGCTTGTCTGCAGTCAACCCGAAAGAAACGTAATAAAGACTTAAATCAGTACTTCTAAGACTAAAGAAAAAAGAGATACTCACTTTTGCCATCACATGCTACAATTTTCACTTTGTCAACTTTTGCAACTTCTTGTACTTCACGAAATTCGACATCATTCAACATGAAGGTCCATACATTATCACAAAACCTGAAATTCACATTGTGTAAATTAGCTACAGAGATAAATACTACCCAAACACAATTGTCTTGAAATATTTACCTATATGTATTTAATTTTCCTGCTTTAAAGGTTAGTCTTGACTTCACCCTGCTGGATAGCGCCTGATTTATAGATTTATCAAATTGCAATAGAACTTTCACTGCAAGCGCCGGTGTGATTTGTCCATACTGAAAATTATCAAACATTTAGTAACAAACAGATATGGATGGGTATTTAAACAAAATAATGTAAACAATCCATACCTGTATCAATTCGTCGAGACTTTCTTGTAAAGTATTTCCGATCGTGGTGTTTCTATATAATTGATATGACATTACTAATGATTTCAGTATAACTTTAAATAAATAATTTCAAATCAATTATCAAATAATCGATAAAACTAATGCTAAATCTCTATTTTGTGAATCTCTTACGTTCAATCCAATTCAACAGTTTTTGATAGAATAAAATTAATTAAATAAATAATGAATGAGTGAGTGAATGGAATGAAATGGATATAGTGATGTGCCGATGCTGATGCTCATCAGTTCATTGCTTTTGGCATGGGCTGTGTGATGTGCCGAACCTAATCGATTGTCAATCGACTAAAACCATAAGCCATTGGGGAAAGAATATTTTTTTCAGATTAGTGTCGGACCTTAGCACAATTTTCAGCCGTAAATGTAACTGGGGTGTGACCATAAGCTCTTAAGAGTAAGGTTATTTTGAGATCGCGTAAGTGACAGATGTATACAAGTCATATACATCTGTCCCTTACACACACTCAAAATTTTGATAGAGTCTGGCACGAAAGCCTTATTGGTAAGCTTCCTTCATTCGGTTTGCCCGGTGGTCTGTGTGATTGGATTGCAGACTTCCTGAGAGATCGGTCCATTCGAGTGGTTATCGATGGCTGCTCGTCGGACCACTTGGATATTAATGCCGGTGTCCCTCAAGGGTCAGTACTCTCAGCAACTTTATTCTTGCTGCACATTAACGATCTGCTAAAACCAGGTACCTTTGGGTATGCAGACGACAGCACTGTTGCTGAGAGATACTTGTCCAATGCTCGTACTACCGGGCCTCAGGTCCAGTCTCTCCGGGAGGCCATGGTGGAGCGCTTAAACCGCTAAAAAGAGTCAATTTCACCCGGCTCTAACTTTCCGAAGTGTGACCGTACCAATAACTGACCATCTTCAGCTGCTTGGCGTTACGTTGACATCGACTATCAATTTTGGCCCATACATTTAGGCAAAGGCTCAGCTGGCTGCCAAGAAGCTGGGGATCCTTGCAAAGGTGAGAAGGTACTTCACGCCAGAACAGCTGCTCAGCTAGTATCAAGCGCAAGTTCGATCATGCATGGAGTGCTGTTCTCATCTCTGGGACGGCTCTGCCAAATACCAACTTGATGCACTAGAGTCGATCGAAAAGGCCAAGAGGCTCATCGGCGATGAGGCATTGGTTAAGTCAAAGCTCCAGAGTCTTGAACATCGTCGCCGAGTTGCCGGCTTGTCGGTTTTTTATCGATTACATTTCGGGGAATGTGCGATGGAATTGCATAATCTAATTCCGCCCAGCCCGTTTCATCATCGGACTACCAGACGTACGGCGATGCGCCATCGGTACATGGTGGACATCCCACCCATACGCACTAAACGTTTTGAAAATACTTTTATTATGCGTACAGCTAAGGCGAGGCATTCCCTGCCGGAGTTTGTGTTTCCCGATAGCTACAACCTGGGGGTCTTTAAGTCAAGAGTGAATAGGTTACTTCTAGGCAAGCGTGCTCCATCATCGACCACATCATCGCTTACCATCAGGTGAGAAGGTGGTCAAGCGCGAGCCTATATTAGAAAAAAACCTTTCTCTAAGAGCTTATGGTCACCCCCCTGAATAGAATGTTCTGCTCACCTCCGTCTTTCTTTTAGTTTCGGTAAAAAGATTGTTTGTACCTCTTTGATGGAAACTTTCCTCTAGTAGTCTAGACAGTTACCATTAGTAACGTCATATAACAATCTTTGTCTTACCTAATAAAAATATACGATTAGTATTCAGTGAACTTTATTTATTTGAAACAGTTAAAACCATATAAAACTTAACATTCGGTTCAAACCACTTACGTAGGGTTACCATCTGTGTAAGGGAGGATGCCTGTCTAGAATGTACAAAATGCCAGATATTTCTGAAAAATGACTATCTATAGTAAAAATGACCGTTTTTCAAAGAATATACATTAACAGATAGTTATAAAAACTGACATTTATTAAAAATTAATAGGTAGGTACAATGATGAATTTACAATTCATATAAAAAGCGCGCCGGGCGCCGGCGGTAATAGCGCTTTTACTGACTATAGGTATTTTCAGACGATTCCTTTCTTTACTCCACTGTGCATTTAAGGGAAAACATTAGCTCCACATTTACATTGTGTGCGAATATCTTACTATTATTATAAATGTGAAAGTTTGGATGGATGGATTGTTACTCAATCACATCAAAACGGCTGAACGGATCTGGATTGTTGTTTAACCATTGATAGGATCTGGTTATGCTTTTAATATGATAACGTACATTGCTCGTACATTGCTACGGTAGGTATTTCACACTAAGCTGGCTGGTAATTTGTTCAGATTTTGAATATACCCCCGCCATTCCAACATCAGGTTGGCGGCTCACATATTTTTTCTAAAAACTGTGGTTGTAAAATAGTTCATTGCTTCAAATTTTACGTACATTCGGTACATTGCTCGTACATTGCTCTCACGCATATCGTATGACCAATATGGCCATTTATTTGTTCACGCAAGAAATCCCTTTAGTTTACACATAGCAACGTATAACGTAGGCACAACTAGTTGCTAATAAAATTGTGCAGGCTCTAAATGTGGAGTAATTTTATTTTTATAATTAACCGTTGATAGCATCTGGTTATGCTTTTAATATAATAACGTACATTGCTACGGTAGGCATTTCAGTCAGATAGTAGGTAATTTTTTCAGATTTTTAACACACCCGCCATTCTATATTTGCTGTCACAAAATAATCAGGCGGTTTCTATATATTTTTTGTAAAGTTAAAATAAATAAAACCACTGTGTAATAAGTGTGGCTGACTCTGGCTTGGCCACCATCAGGGATTTTAATTTTGATAACACAAATATTTAGTCGCTAATTAGTCGAAATTAGTCGCCAAATATCAGATTTAGTCGATCATTGGTTCAAAAGTTAGAATGGTTTATCGGTGGCCGATCTGGAGAGACTCTCCCCGGCTTGGCCACATTTATATCTCAAAAACTAGGGCACCTAACGAAGATCTGTTTTCATTCAGATTTAGTCGCTAATTTGTCGAAATTAGTTGCCAAGTCACAGATTTAGTCGGTGTGT
Organism: Orthosia incerta; assembly: GCA_948252205.1. Classification (NCBI taxonomy): domain Eukaryota; kingdom Metazoa; phylum Arthropoda; class Insecta; order Lepidoptera; family Noctuidae; genus Orthosia; species Orthosia incerta. Next base: position 14,159,801 of record OX411747.1, read on the forward strand.
AATTAAAAAGATTTTAAAGTAATAATTTTCTCCTTACATTGGTACAAGCAAGTACAAAATACTTTAAGTAGTTTCTAGACAATACCTATGATATCTTAAGGTGGAATGTTTGTTTCGAAATATAAACATAAATATAATGTTATTCTATGTTATTATATACCAAAAAGGAAAGCAGTATGCATTACCTAGAAACAGATCTACAATAAATATAATGTAATTATTTATCGAACATAATGTGGCAATCGCTGGCAAACAGATCGCTGCGCTCCATTTCATTTATGTATGGTAAGTAAGAAAGAGATAGATGCGCGTGTACAGACGAACTACATAGAGCGAATTGCCCGTGACGTAAATTAAGGCCAGCCAGTTTACAGTGGAACTTGTTAAGAACTCGAGTAATACCGGTTTTGTAATAAATTAGTGTGCGTTTTATATATTTTATCTACTCTCATATCGTAATAATCGAATTATAAACTTCAAAACGAGTTTATATTGACATACTTTATAAACACAATACCGAAATTTAAAAATAGAATTTTATTATAACAAATCGGTACATATCTGGCCATCTAGTAATATGTATTTGAACCATATTTTCTTGTTAGCGTCAGAATGGCTGGTTGCCTAAAGCAAGTGGCTCTGAAAGTATATTCAAGAATTGCTACCCAATTGCTTATATTTGCTACATTTCTTCAATAATTGCTACATATCATGGATTCAGAGAAATTTTAATATTTTTTTGACCAGCCATTCTGACGTCAGGATGGCTGGTCGCCTCCGTGAACTGCATGAAGGACGCAGAATTTCTAAATGTTTGTTGTATCAATAATTGCTTACTAATTGCTTCTTTTACGAATTTAAGTTTGAGCTTCGTATTTACATTGGGTAAAAAATAGAGCTTTTATTAAAATTTGTACAAAGAAGTGCCTTATAACCTGGAAAGGCAACAGTTTACTACAGCGTCTTGTTCAAATCGTGCAGGCGCTCACAATTATGGGTCACCCATCACATTGACGCGGCATTCATTCTAAAAGATTGTCATATCAATAATAGCTTACTAATTGCTACTTTCACGAATTTAAGTATGAGCTTCGTACATACATTAGGTAAAAAAAATAAAGTTTTTATTACAATTATTTAAATTGGCACGTAGAAGTGCCTAATAATTAGGAAAGGCAAGAGATTTTTTCACTACAGCGTCATGTTTAAATCGGGAAGGCGTTCACTGATATGGGTCACCCACCCCAGATCTGTTGATGCGGAATCTACCAAGATATTTGAAATGATTAATGTGAAACAAAAAATACAACATATTATTAATGAAGCAGCATATACCTAACAATAAAAGCATAAATATGAAACACGAGAAACGTATGAAAGAAAAAACCGTAGTACCTCGTTAAATCTTTATTTAATATTATTCCTACGTTTTCATAAAATGAAAGATTATTTTTTAGCATATAAAACACAATGGGGGATCACCTTCTTTTTGCTCTTTGTTGTCTTTGTAGATTGATCGTCATAACAATACAAAAGAAAAGATAGGCAAAAGATTTTCATATTTATACTTAGGCTTGCGCTTGACCACTATCTCACCTGATGGTAAGCGATGATGTGGTCGACGATGGAGCACGCTTGCCTAGAAGAAGCCCATTCACTCTTGACTTAAAGACCCAAAGATTGTAGCTATCGGGAAACAGATTCCGGCAGGGAATTCCACTCTTTAGCTGTACGCATAATAAAAGTGTCCCCAAAACGTTTTGTGCGTATGGGTGGGATGTCCACCATGTACCGATGACGCATCGCCGTACGTCTGGTAGTCCGATGATGGAACGGGCTGGGCGGAATTAAATCATGTAATTCCATCTCCCACGCAAAGCCATAGTAAAGCTGACCAAGCTTATCAATGCTGCATTTATCCTAAAATATGTACCTGAGCCATGGAAGGTCGCTGAAGTCATTATGATTGCGAAGCCAGGGAAACCACCCCATGAAGCATCATCATATAGACCTATTTCTCTGTTGCCCGTGTTATCAAAGCTTTTCGAAAAACTGTTATTGAAACGGTTAAAACCAATAATAGAAAATAAAGACCTTATTCCAAATCATCAATTTGGCTTCAGGGAAAAACACTCAACAATAGACCAGGTACATAGAATAACAAACATTATTGAAAAAACACTTGAAAATAAGGAAGTCTGCGCCACCGTGTTTTTAGATGTCGCGCAAGCTTTTGACAAAGTTTGGCATAAGGGTCTAATATTCAAGCTCAGACGCATGCTACCAGAATTTGCAGATATTCTAGAGTCGTATATAACTAATAGAATGTTTAGAATACGGCAAGAAGACGCATATTCAGAGCTAAAAGCTATTAAAGCTGGGGTACCTCAAGGAAGTGTGCTAGGCCCAATTTTGTACTTGTTATACACATGCGACATCCCAGAACTGGAAAATAACACCATTGCGACCTTTGCAGATGATACTGCAATTATGGCTACTGGATCAAGCCACAGAGAAGCAGTAGAAAAAGTTCAACTAGCTGTGAATAAAGTTTATGATTGGACACAAAAATGGAGGATCAAACTGAATGAGTCAAAATCAATTCACATTGACTTCACAAACAAACACTTGGACTATCACCCAATCTACATAAATGGCATGCAAGTGCCTTATGCTAATACAGCTAAATACCTTGGCATTACTCTCGACGCCAAGTTGCGTTGGAAAGCTCATGTCAAAAAGAAAAGACAGGAACTCGACATACGTTATAAAAGTATGTATTGGTTACTCGGAAGGAAATCCTGTCTATCAATACATAATAAAATAACCATATATAAGCATTTACTGATGCCAATTTGGACGTATGGTATCCAACTTTGGGGCTGTACTAAACAAAGCAACGTCAAACTAATCCAACAATTCCAAAATAAAGTGCTCAGGGATGCTGTAAATGCACCCTGGTACATAAGGAATGACGATCTTCACCGTGACCTTAAAACGGAATTCGTCACCACCATCATCCAAAAATTTGCTGAAGCCCACGAACACAGACTTCATCGACACGTGAATGTTGAGGCTATCCAGCTGCTAGACAATACAGACTTAGTGCGTAGACTAAAAAGAACTAAACCGTTTGAATTAGTGTAGTGTAAAGTGAATAATTAATAGTGACAATGCTGTGCTATACATATAACACATGAACATAGTGTTTTAAATTATATCAGACTCTAAGAAAGTGCTGCGGACTTGTGTAAAAGTGCAAATGGACACTATTCTTAGTTTTAACATAATCTATCACGTAACATATTAAGTTAGAGTTAAATTGCTTATTAGTCTTTTAGGCTAGATCGTAATTAATTATTAAGAATTTTGTTCTTACTAATAAAGTATAAAAAAAAAAAAAAAATGTAATTCCATCGCACACTCCCCGAAATGTAACCGATAAAATACCGACAAACTGGCAACTCGGCGACGATGTTCAAGGCTCTGGAGCTTTGACTTGACCAATGACTCATTGCCGATGAGTTTCTTGGCCCGCTTTTCGATTGACTCTAGTGCATCAAGCTGGTATTTGGCAGATCCGTCCCAGAGATGAGAACAGTACTCCATGCACGATCGAACTTGCGCTTGATACAAGTTGAGCAGCTGTTCCGGCGTGAAGTACCTTCTCACCTTCGCAAGGATCCCCAACTTTTTGGCAGCTAGCTGAGCCTTTGCCTCAATGTATGGCCCAAAATTGAGAGTCGATGTCAACGTAACGCCAAGAAGCTCAAGATGGTCCGTTATTGGCACGGTTACATCACGGAAAGTTTGAGCCGGGTGAAATTGGCTCTTTTTTGCGGAAAAAAGACACGCCTGGGTTTTAGCAGCATTAAACTTGACCAGATTGGCATCGCCCCATTCGGAGACTGCTTGCAAGGATAAGTTAAAACGCTCCACCATGGCCTCACGAAGAGACCGGATCTGCGGCCCGGTAGCCCGTGCGTTGGACAAGTATCTCTCAGCAACAGTGCTGTCGTCTGCAAACCCAAAGGTGCCGGGTTTTAGCAGATCGTTAATGTGCAACAAGAACAATGTTGCTGAGGGTACGGACCATTGAGGGACCCCGGCATTAATATCCAATTGGTCCGACGAGCAGCCATCGATAACCACTCGAATGGACCGATCTCTCAGGAAGTCTGCAATCCAATCACACATACCACCGGGCAAACCGAGTGAAGGTAGCTTACCAATAAGGCTTTCGTACCAGACCCTATCGAAAGCCTTCGAGATGTCGAGGGAGACGGCAAGCGCTTCCCATCCTCCATGCCTCTCGATGGCCTCACTCCATATGTGAATGGCATACGCTAGAAGATCCCCAGTAGACCGATTTTCATACGTTTCTCGTGTTTCATATTTATGCTTTTATTGTTAGGTATATGCTGCTTCTTTATTAATAAACACATCAACACGGTCTAGGGATATTTCATACTCAATTAAATAACTCGAAAAGTACTGGCCGCATTGGAATCTTTTATACACCGATATGTTTGTAATTTATCTCAGACTAAATCCAAATTCAATTTTTTGAAAATTCTTTTGTTTCGGTGGCATAAAAATGTCTTGATGTGTAGGAGAGGGAATTTTCATTTGTGCGAAATTTAGAAAACAATACGAATTACGTTTAGTTACAGTTTTTTTTTCATTTTTAAACGAAAGATAAAGTTAAAATTGAGGTATTGTAGCCATGCAACGCCAACATTTGACGAGGGCGGAGATGTTACGAGCTGTGGGAATGCTGGAAGCTGGATCTGTTCAGCGTAATGTTGCTGAGGCCATAGGGACCCACCAAAATGTAATTTCAAGATTGTGGACACGCTATCGTGCCACAGGTGAAGTAGCGGAGAGGCACCGGGGGCCAAGTCGCATCACTACCCCCAGACAAGACCGATTTTTGCACATTACTGCGCGAGCTCAACCAAATGCAACGGCGACTCAATTGGTCCAAAGGCTGCGAGTGGAACACCAAGTACTTGTGAGTGACCAAACTGTAAGAAGGTGACTGCATGATAGCAATCTACGCTCTCGTAGACCACTCCGGGTCCCACCTTTACGGAGAGGCAATCGTGGACGACGATTAGAATGGGTTCGGAACCACGTGGACTGGGGCCGTGAGCAATGGTCCAATGTGCTGTTCACGGATGAATCCAGGTTCGGCTTCCATCCAGATTCACGAAGGACGCGTGTTTGGCGAGTTCCTGGACGATGGAGCTGTCTTTAGCTCAGGAAGTTCACCCATACCAAGGAGGAACAATTATGGTTTGGGCAGGAATTCGTCATGGAGGACGGACGGATCTCGTTTGGGTGCGGGGCAATATGACGGCAGAACGATACGTCCAACAGGTGCTGGGGCCCGTAATCTTGCCCCACAGAACACAAATGGGGCAAGATTTCCTGCTCATGCACGACAATGCCCGGGCACACACGGCGAGAACGGTAGCAGCTTGGTTACATACACACAATGTTAGGGCCTTAGACTGGCCTGCTCAATCACCAGATCTAAATCCCATTGAGCATGCGTGGGATATGCTGCAAAGAAGAGCTCTGAAGGAAGTTCCTGAAAATCTAGCTACAGAAGATCAACTTTTTGCGCACCTCAGAAGGATATGGGACAATATTCCGCAGCAAGACATTGACAACCTTATTCTGAGCATGCCGAATCGTTGCCGATGTGTTATGAACATCATGGGCGCTTTCTCAGACTACTAACTTCAAGTTTATAAATACAAATTAAATGATATTTCTATTTTTTTCAGTTTTTACTCACAAATTAAAAGTTAATTCATATACGGTTTCCGTCTATGCTTCATTTTTTTCCATAAAATCCTGAAATTTTAATCGAAGTACCTTAACCATTATTAAAAAATGGTAAATTATTAAATAACGTATCTTTTAAATATATACATGTCATATAAATAATTAACACATTGATAGTAATACGCTTTTTTAAAAATATCCCTAGACCGTGTTGATGTGTGTACCTATGTTGTATTTTTTGTTTGACATTAATAATTTCAAATATAGTCGATTCCGCGTCAATAGATCTGGGGTGGGTGACCCATATCAGTCAACGCCTTCCCGATTTAAACATGACGCTGTAGTGAAAAAATCTCTTGCCTTTCCTAATTATTAGGCACTTCTACGTACCAATTTTAATCATTTTAATAAAAACTTTATTTGTTTTACCTAATGTATGTACGAAGCTCATACTTAAATTCGTGAAAGTAGCAATTAGTAAGCTAATATTGATATGACAATCTTTTAGAATGAATGCCGCGTTAATGTGGTGGGTGACCCATAATTGTGAGCGCCTGCACGATTTGAACAAGACGCTGTAGTAAACTGTTGCCTTTCCAGATTATAAGGCACTTCTTTGTACAAATTTTAATAAAAGCTCTATTTTTTTACCCAATGTATGTACGAAGCTCAAACTTAAATTCGTGAAAGTAGCAATTAGTAAGCAATTATTGATATGACAAACTTTTAGAATGAATTACGCGTCAATGTGGTGGGTGACCCATAATTGTGAGCGCCTGCACGATTTAACAAGACGCTGTAGTAAACTGTTGCCTTTCCAAATTATAAGGCACTTCTTCGTACAAATTTTAATAAAAGCTCTATTTTTTTACCCAATGTATGTACGAAGCTCAAACTTAAATTCGTAAAAGAAGCAATTAGTAAGCAATTATTGATACAACAAACGTTTAGAAATTCTGCGTCCTTCATGCAGAACACGGAGGCGACCAGCCATCCTGACGTCAGAATGGCTGGTCAAAAAAATATAAAAATTTCTCTGAATCCATGATATGTAGCAATTTTTGAAGAAATGTAGCAAATATAAGCAATTGCGTAGCAATTCTTGAATATACTTTCAGAGCCGCTTGCTTTAGGCAACCAGCCATTCTGACGCTAACTATTTTCTTAGCGCTAGGTCCCCGTGCTAGCATAGTAGGTATTAGGTAGAAACATCATATATTCTTATTTGACAACAGAAGCTAAAACAATGTATGAGCACAGATAATATAATACTAGCATACAGATGCCTCATCCCATACAAAGAAACCGTGCCGACGTAACTAGCGTTTTTCGTTTTTATTATTTTAACGTACCTAATTTAGACCTCAACATTATAATTTGGTAAAACAATTGTATGCGACTGTACATCTTGACACCAAATAGTGTACGTTACCCCAACAGGAAAGTGGCTCCTGGAGTGATATGAGTGGAACGTATAATTAGAGCGTAATCTGCTGTGAATGTGCGCTACATAAAAAACATGTGCGTGTCGTCGTTTTTGAGAAAAACGGAAAAAACGTTTCCTGCTAGGGTAACGTTGTTCCAGCAGGAAAATTCTAAACGAATAATCGGAGTGAGAAATATAGTGCATGGGCAGAGAGCTTATACTTGTGCAAGAATGTGCGCTGAAAATATAATGAGTGCGTAATCAGGTTTTCGAGATATTGCATTTCCTGCTGGGGTAACGTTTTGCAGAATCGTGTATCTCTGAAACTATTGTATGTGCGCCTGTAGAATAAACATATACGAGTAGCTCTTGATTTGTGCGTATTTGTGCCGGAGTTAGATTTAAGAAAATATTTATAGTTTTAAAGAAATCGCACTTTTTTTAAAACCCGAAAAAAAATCACAGCGCCTAAATGAGAAAACTTATAAGCTCGCTGAAAACTGTAATCAGTCCATCTTGACGCTTGTATTAACCATAAAAAGTTTCAAAAGTATACATGCTTGCGTTATCGAATAATATTGCTAAAAGTCAAAACGACGGTGTCATAACTTTGACGGCAAAATACGAGAAACCGGCTCAACCCAAGATGGTAGGTGTAAAGCACAAATAAGAGAGTTTGGTCAAAAATATATAGTGAAAATATTCAGCTTGGAATGTTTCGCATTAAGTAGATTTAAACACAAAACTAAATATGTAAACAACGGCTGGTTATCCGACCAAATTCGAATGACTACAAAAAAGCGACGGATTCATACATAACGATGACCTTCTTAACTTTACTCACGAATCGGTTGAAACGTGTTGTGCCTGAGTACGCTGAGGTAGAAAAGTATTAAAATAATTAACTTATTATTGGATTACATTCTACTAGCTGTTTCCGTAATCAAGTGCCAAGCACTTGATTACGTAAGAACACTTTATTCCAACTTTCATTAAAATACATTCAGAATTTTGTGGACACATCCAGACATTTTAATTTGCCTTTATAATATTAGTAAAAAAAAGTAATTTAAAGACCAAAAATTTGATGGTGGTTGTTTTTAATAAAAACCAAGTGCGAGTCGCACTCGCGCACGAAGGGTTCCGTACCATTATCGCAAAAAACGATATTTAATTTGATTAATATTTAGGATTTCAATAATGATTTTCATGATTTTGATTTTAGTCTGGGATGTTTAGTGAATACTTATTTGGATTGTAATTCTAATATTAATTGTATTGGTGTTTAATTAGTTATAATTATGTAACGTAACAGAGGTAGTCACTAGCCCCTGAAAAACAGATGCTGTTACCTAGCTCAGCTTCAATTTACAAAAAATGTGAAACCCTGAGTTTTCAAATTTTTTGTAAATTTTGAGGGTAATAAAACATTTATTTACTATTACTCATTGCGATTTTCGCTTAAATCTTTCTTTTTCTCGTAGTCATGGTATAAAATTATGCAACTCTTGAATAACACGGATTTATATCGAGGGCCATGAGTCACTCGCGTCACTCAGGATTCTAAGACTGAATCACGACCGCAGGGAGTGAATCAGTTGATAGAATCCTTTACTTGTTCGTGATTCATCTATGGCCCTCGCTTTAAAACCGTCCCTTATTCACTAGTTGCATAATATACTATTTTTATTCTGTTTTTAGTATTTGTTGTTATAGTGGCAACAGAAATACATCATCTGTGAAAATTTCAACTGTCTAACTATCACGGTTCATGAGATACAGCCTGGTGACAGACAGACAGACGGATCGCGGAGTCTTAGTAATAGGGTCCCGTTTTTACCCTTTGAGTACAGAACCCTAAAGGAAATCGGAAATACGGAATCCTGTTTGAGATAATTAATTTGAGATTAATAGGTTTGTAATTTGATCTGTAATTTGATGCCATTATTACTTTAAGAAACATAATTTAGGGAAGAAAAATAATAATTTCTACATCAACAAGCTCTTTCATTTGTTATGGTCACAAGGTGCATTTAATGTATTTTTTAAATAGCCCCCAAAATTAGGTCAAATCACCAAACGTTTGAACGCGACTGTACGGACAACAGCTTAGGTTTAATACGTCCAATTAAGAAGGTCATCGTTATGTATGAATCCGTCGCTTTTTTGTAGTCATTCGAATTTGGTCGGATAACCAGCCGTTGTTTACATGTTTAGTTTTGTGTTTAAATCTACTTAATGCGAAACATTCCAAGCTGAATATTTTCACTATATATTTTTGACTAAACTCTCTTATTTGTGCTTTACACCTACCATCTTGGGTTGAGCCAGTTTCTCGTATTTTGCCGTCAAAGTTATGACACCGTCGTTTTGACTTTTAGCAATATTATTCGATAACGCAAGCATGTATACTTTTGAAACTTTTTATGGTTAATACAAGCGTCAAGATGGACTGATAACAGTTTTCAGCGAGCTTATAAGTTTTCTCATTTAGGCGCTGTGATTTTTTTTCGGGTTTTCATAAAAGTGCGATTACTTGAAAACTATAAATATTTTCTTAAATCTAATTCCGGCACAAATACGCACAAATCAAGAGTTACTCGTGTATGTTTATTCTACAGGCGCACATACAATAGTTTCAGAGATACACGATTCTGCAAAACGTTACCCCAGCAGGAAATGCAATATCTCGAAAACCTGATTACGCACTTATTATATTTTCAGCGCACATTCTTGCACAACTATAAGCTCTCTGCCCATGCACAATATTTCTCACTCCGATCATTCGTTTAGAATTTTCCTGCTGGAACAACGTTACCCTAGCAGGAAACGTTTTTTCCGTTTTTCTCAAAAACGACGACACGCAAATGTTTTTTATATAGCGCACATTCACAGCAGATTACGCTCAAATTATACGTTCCACTCATATCACTCCAGGAGCCACTTTCCTGTTGGGGTAACGTACACCACCAAATAGACCAAGAGCAAGGTTTAATGTTTTCAAAGAAGATTAAGCTACTCTAACCTAGTAATATAAAACATAAAAATTGCTGTTAATTGAGAATTTATATCTCTGACATTTCTAAGGACTTTAGATCGATAAAACTAGAAGTATATTAGGTACACATATTAATAGAAATATTTTTATCTTGGCTATTTTTCGTAAAGAGAAAACAGATCTTCGTTAGGTGCCCTAGTTTTTTAGATATAAATGTGTCCAAGCCGGGGAGTCTCTCCAGATCGGCCACCGATAAACCTTTCTAACTTTTGAACCAGTGATAGACTAATTCTGACATTTGGCGACTAATTTCGACTAAATCTGGGGGAAAACAGATCTTCGCTAGGTGCCCTAGTTTTTGAAGATATAAATTTGACCAAGCTGGGGTCTCTCCAGATCGGCCACCTAACAACCCTTCTAACTTTTGAACCAGTGACCGACTAAATCTGATATTTGGCGACTAATTTAGACAAAATATTTGTGTTATCAAAATTAAAATCCCTGATGGTGGCCAAGCCAGAGTCAGCCACACGTCTAATAATATTATTAAATACGAACGCAATATGCACTATTCGTACAATAGTCTTCATAAAAAAAACAGTAGCATTTATCTTTCCTGAGTACCTACATGTTCTGTGTGCATGACACTGAAGGATCTGTATATCGGACTAATATTGCCTTTAAATTAATGTTAAAAAAGAAACACACATATTACAATACATATTTATTATTATTATTTTTACAATCTTCATCTTCTTCGCCACCTGGTCAGTCTTGATCTTCCTCGCCGCCTGGTCCTTCTTCATGTTCTTTGCCACCTGGTTCTTCTTCACCGCTCGGTCCATCTTCATCTTCTTCGACACCTGGTCCGTCTTCACCTTCTCCGCAGACTGGTGTCTTCATTGTCTTCTCTGCTACCAGATGAATCTGGAAAACACAAATTGGAGGTCATTTAGTATGGGTGGTTAACGTGGTGAAGGTAGAAAGAATTGGATCTTGCAAAGATTTAAATTACGTCACGAGTTAATTCTTTAAAAATATTGTCAAGATACCTTGCTGAGCCATCTTTATTTCCTGCTGTTGCGTCTTGCGCGTATTTATTCAATTATTTGCAGTCCTTGATTTTATAACCGTTGTACTTATTTGTCCGTCCTCGTAGTGTAAGTCTTCTGTTCCTTGTCTGCGATGCCTTGTAGATTGCCTGTAAAATAAAATAAAAAACAGATGTAACTATGTGTTATTCTATTTAAGTATTACTTCTGGTTATCATGTTACTTCCAATTTCCATTACCTGTTACACGTTCTGATACTTTGTTCGATCAGCGTCTTCTTCTTGTAGATCTTCTGCTCCTCGTCCGTGTCGTCCTTCTTGATGATCTTCTGCTCCTCGTCCGTGTCGTCTTTTTGATGATTTTCTGCTCCTCGTCCGTGTCGTCTTCTTGATGATCTTCTGCGCCTCGTCCGTGACGTCTTCTTGATGATCTTCTGCTCCTCGTCCGTGTCGTCTTCTTGATGATCTTCTGCTCCTCGTCCGTGTCGTCTTGTTGATGATCTTCTGCTCCTCGTCCGTGTAGTCTTCTTGATGATCTTCTGCGCCTCGTCCGTGTCGTCTTCTTGATGATCTTCTGCTCCTCGTCCGTGTCGTCTTCTTGATGATCTTGTGCTCCTCGTCCGTGTCGTCTTCTAGATGACCATCTGCTCCTCGTCCGTGTCGTCTTCTTGATCTTCTGCTCCTCGTCCGTGTCGTCTTCTTGATGATCTTCTGCACCTCGTCCGTGTCGACTTCTTGATCTTCTGCTCCTCGTCCGTGTCGTCTTCTTGATGATCTTCTGCACCTCGTCCGTGTCGACTTCTTGATCTTCTGCTCCTTGTCATTTTCTGCTCCTCGTCTGTGTCGTCTTCTTGATGATCTTCTGCTCCTCGTCCGTGTCGTCTTCTTAATGATCTTCAGCTCCTCGTCCGTATCGTCTTCTTGATGATCTTCTGCTCCTCGTCCGTGTCGTCTTCTTGATCTTCTGCTCCTCGTCCGTGTCGTCTTCTTGATGATCTTCTGCTCCTCGTCCGTGTCGTCTTCTTGATGATCTTCTGCTCCTCGTCCGTGTCGTCTTCTTGATGATCTTCTGCTCCTCGTCCGTGTCGTCTTCTTGTAGATCTTCTGCTCCTCGTCCGTGTCGTCTTCTTGTAGATCTTCTGCTCCTCGTCCGTGTCGTCTTCTTAATGATCTGCAGCTCCTCGTCCGTATCGTCTACTTGATGTTCTTCTGCTCCTCGTCCGTGTCGTCTTCTTGTAGATCTTCTGCTCCTCGTCCGTGTCGTCTTCTTGTTGATCTTCTGCTCCTCGTCCGCGTTGTGTTTTTGTTGTTCTTCTGCTCCTCGTCCGCGTCGTCTTCATGGTGATCTTCTGCTCCTCGTCTGTGTCGTCTTCTTGTTGATCTTCTACTCCTCGTCCGTGTCGTATTGCCATCCTAATTTATGTTAATGTTTTTCGCGTTGCAAATGTTAAAGTGTTACCTGCTACCATTTATTCCTTATATCAGTCGTCACTTGTGCCAGTGCCAAAGGTTATTTATTACCTCATAAGCGTGTTCATCGTTGCGTTGTCAACTGTTATCTACAGCTCGTCTGTGCCGATTGCAGCCACTTATGGTCACCTGGTCTGCTGTATCCATTAGAACAAATGCTACACGCTCTTTCCAATGTTAGTAGACTTATTAACCTCATGATCCTTTCTTCCTAGTTTTGTCTCAATATTAACCTCATGATCCTTTCTTCCTAGTTTTGTCTCAATTTAATTGTCTTCGCTCAGGCTTTTCTAGTGTAAGGTTTTTACATTGAACATAACATACCTTATCTACACTGTCATTTTCTCATCACCTATATTCTGTTTACCAATTTTCTTGTTGTTGTCATCTTAATTGAATAATTCGCCCTTTGAGTCATAAATGAAATTGATATTTATATAATTACCATGGTTTTAACTCGATGTTTTGCGCCTGCTCCAGTGTCGCCTGCATAATGTTCTTCAATCTTCTCGTTGTTGCAGCCCACATTCATCCACTGCATCTTCTCCATGTAGTTTGTGGTTCTGGGGTTCTCCATGGTTTCCTTAAAAAAAAAAACATTATATATGAGCGAATGTTGCGATTTAATATGAATAAACAAAATATAATATTACTAGTGATGATCAAATAGTTTGTGCTAATTCAATTACCAGTTCCACGTTCGAAGGAAATGCGCAAATGTTGTCCGACGTCCTCTCGTAGTTCTTCTGCTCCTTGCTCCTAGTCTGTGTAGTCTTCTTGTAGAACTTCTGCTCCTCGTCTGTGTCGTCTTCTTGTTGATCTTCTGCTCCTCGTCCGCGTTGTGTTTTTGTTATTCTTCTGCTCCTCGTCCGCGTCGTTTTCATGGTGATCTTCTGCTACTCGTCTGCGTCGTCTTCTTGTTGATCTTCTGCTCCTCGTCCGCGTCGTCTACTTTTTGATCTTCTGCTCCTCGTCCGCGTCGTCTTCTTTTTGATCTTCTGCACCTCGTCCGCGTCGTCTTCTTGGTGATCTTCTGCTGCTCGTCCGCGTCGTCTTCTTGATGATCTTCTGCTCCTCATCCGCGTCGTCTTCTTGTTGATCTTCTGCTCCTCGTCCGCGTCGTCTTCTTGTTGATCTCCTGCTCCTCGTCCGCGTCGTCTTCTTGTTGATCTGCTGCTCCTCGTCCGCTTCGTCTTCTTGTTGATCTTCTGCTCCTCGTCCGCGTCGTCTTCTTTTTGATCTTCTGCTCCTCGTCCGCGTCGTCTTCTTTTTGATCTTCTGCACCTCGTCCGCGTCGTCTTCTTGGTGATCTTCTGCTGCTCGTCCGCGTCGTCTTCTTGATGATCTTCTGCTCCTCATCCGCGTCGTCTTCTTGTTGATCTTCTGCTCCTCTTCCGTGTCGTTTTTTTGATGATATTATGTTCCTCGTTCGCGTTGTCTTCTTGTTGAACTTCTGCTCCTCGTCCGTGTAGTCTTCTTGTTGATATTCTGCTCCTCGTCCGCGTTGTCTTCTTGTTGATGTTCTGTTCCTCGTCTGCGTAGTCTTAATGCCGTTATCATGGTTTTTTTCTTCTTTTTGTTGATATTTCATGTTGTGATTGTGTACTTCTTTTTATATTATGATAAAATTTTATATTATGGTTATTTTTTTAATGTTTGTCTTTGAATATTATTTTTAACTTTGTTGTAAACATTCTGTTCGCCTTATTTACGTCTTCCCGATTTCCGTTTTCATTTTGGTTCTTGACCTTTATCTTCTCACTTGCGTTTCGAGCTTTCTCTGTTTTCATTTTTATCTTCATCCTTTTCATCTTGATTCTTGTCAGTTATCTTTGATTTTTACCTTCTACATTTTACACTTCAAATTTTCCATCGCATTCGGGGTCAAAATATCTGCCAACAACACTATTACGTACATACCAATAAGAAGTCTTCTCTTCATACGCAGCTACTGAACTGCCCTGCAAGTCGCCTGGTGCAGTAGGCCCAATCTCGTTTTGCAGATGATTCTCATCTGTCAACAATAGTTAATTACGGACCTTGCATTTCCTTTTACTGTAGCTGTATTCTTCAAGGATGTCGTTGCTGCAGCCATTAATAAGTGAGCATCTGTTAACAATACTTTATTAAGGTCCTACATAATTTCACTTCCATTGTTCAATTCTTTCAGGTTCTGAACTTTTGCAGCAATGATATTGTGATGTCTATACAACTTCTCCATGAAGTTTCCAGCGCCGTACCCTCGTGGACTGTCAACAAACTTAATTACGATCTTATCCTAGATATTTCATATCTATCGCAATTTGTTACCTTACTTGTATTTTTTTGCTGATTTGCACCAACAATTACTACCCAGGTTTTGAGTCCACATTCTCGGTTTTAAGCTATGGGTACCACTTTCACTGACGAGCGTTTAACTCAATCACTTTCCTCAATATCTGTCAACAATATTGGTTAAGATCCTATCCTATACTTGTAATTTTATCGATACTTATAATCGTTTATTACCTCTGAAACCAGTAGATACATTTCTATGTAGGTAAGTATTACTATTTCTTCGTCTATTGGTCGTGCTTACAATTTACGTACTCTTAGAGCTCACCACGAAATCTGATTTTCTTGAAATTATAGCATCCATCCAAGTTTTATATAAATAATGTCCTGTCAACAATATTTTTATTATGCACCTACCGAACTTGTAATCTGCAGATGCTTTCAGGCTGTCATTAGGTATAGCTGCATCCGTTGCTCTTGCGATTTCAGTGATGACATTTTGCAACATTGTCTTGCACATGACTCCTTGTTAAGTTGTTGGGACGTTCACTGACGCCAATCTGTTAACAATAGCTTTTACGAACATATCCTAGTTATTTATAGAATTGATAAGTTTACCCATAGCGAAGTGGGGTATCCCTAGGTACAACCGATGAATCTGTTGATAAATTATGTTTTAGCAGTGCACCAGTGACGGTGTCTAACATTTTCCGTTATTTTTCGCGTATCAAGACTGGTATTAAAAATTTAAGACTTTATTCCATATCATGTTGTTTTGTTGCCTCGAAACATGCAGCAATTCACAACAGTTAGAATTTGTGTTGCAAACATCAAATTAGTCATGTGGCATGCGTTATACCTACATTACATTGTACAGGATGTTCTCTAAACATCGTGACCTCTTTCAAATGATGTCGTGCCAAATCTGTAGAAGTCATCTGGCTTCCCTGACCATAATTGGATAACGTTTTACATACTTTTGCTGAAGCTAAATTTCTTTTTCCGTTATGATGTCTGTTGACAATTCTCATTACGAACCAAGCCAAGTTTTTTAAAATTTTGTTGAAGTGCCTTTTACTTGCCGATTCGTAGAGCTGCTTGATATCAAAAACGTTTGCGTTGTGGTAAATATGTCCATCATTGACGATGCTTTACGTACGGTTCGCTCTTCCGCCGCTCAGTTGTCTTATTCACAATAATAATATTATCTGTCAACAATACCTTATTACGAGCATTTCTTAGCATACCTATATAAATATATAAAGGAATTATTTGAAGTTACCTTATGCTGCTTTGACTCAACAAAATCCTGATAAACCTGTCAACAATAGGGACACCTACCCACAATTCAGCGAAGCCGACGTTGAGCAAAAGAATTTGTTGATCGGTGTTATGTTTTGGCTACTGTTGCTAGAAATATTCGATATAAAGGTGCCGTTATTCAACACAGCCAAAATCGCAATAATCAATAAGCAAACATACCTACATCATTATAGTACCAAATGTCGTGCATTTGAATTATACAAGCAAATTACTTTATAATAAACGTAGAGTTTGGTGCAAAGATCATTGAACGTTACCGTAAGCACGCGATGCTTGTTGCGCTAGCACGTTGCCCCTTCGTATACTCTACATTTTATTGAAATTCACGTTTTACATATTTTGGTCTCCAATGAAGTAATTGCGTTCGAAACTTTATCTCGGGCACTGGTTTTCTGTAACGGATACTTATTATGTTCCTATACATGCCAACGCCAACCACATATTTTTCGTTGTTACCAGATTGTTGTATTCTGTTTGCGCATTGCTCCCTGAATGGTATTCTGTCAACAACACATGATTATGCACCTACCACAACATTCACCATCCATGAATTCTGGTTTATTATAACAATACTTAAAAATGTAAAGATAGTTACATACTGATGCTCCAAAAGTACTTTCTATGGAATTCCCCCTTCTGTCTGGGGCCACTCTCTGGGTTTCGGGCACAGATATAAGGTTTCTCTTACCAGTAAGTATTCGACATTAATATAGATATCATGAGTTTTATAGCAAGCGCAATTTTCTTTTGTAAGAAAATGAATGTAGTTACCATTCGTGGCGTGGTCTCCTATTCGCGATCACAGGCGAATATTTGTCAACAACACATGATTGCACTTACTTCCATCTATATCCGGAGTAATTGCCCATTTAGATATATTTTATAATCAGATTACATACTGCTGTTGGTTCAGAAAACCTTGCAGCGATGACATTCTTGGGAGTGTCAAGCCACGTCGCATCATAAAAACAATTTCCTATGTATACCTGTCAACAATACTCGTTACTGCACTATCCTAGTTATTCTACTAATAAGAAGCACTCAAAACCATTACCTTAAGAGCGGTGTTCGATCCTGCACTGTAGGTTCGAGTGAGGAACCTGTCAACATACTTATTAGGTAGGTATGTACCTATGCAGCAGCTTATTGCTAGCTAGCTATTCTAAAAACATTTAGTTACAAAAAATATAAATTTTATTGATTTTACCTTTGCTATTATTTCTTGCAGTGATTGCTCGCATTCAATGCAATTTTATCTACACAGCGCTGTTCTCTCAACCACGCAGCAACGGATGAAACTAGTTAGCAAATCTGCACTCTTGTGAATACATCCCAGCATTTCATCTACTTTTGTATGCGATCTAGGTACCTACTACCGCGCAGCCATCGTTGCCAACTTCAGGGCGGCCAAGAAGTTTGGCGAGAACTATATCAATGTTATTTCTACCAAGACAGGCTCGGTGAAAATCTGAAAAACACGAAAAAAAAAGTGCTCCTACCCACCATTTACTCCAGAAGTTCTAATAGATATATACCAATGATTTTGAGAGGCATTGTACATTACATGCTTCGAACAGGTGATTGGTGACCAGGAACACATCGTACCATCTACTTGCGACGACGCCGCCGTCTCGAGCGAGTCTTTGGTCGAGATCTGTTAAGAATATTTAATATGCACCCATCCAAACTATCTACGCATGCATAACACATTTTGAAGTTTATTCAATAGCGTTACCTTACTCGGGTTTGAAGAGCATAATAATATAAAAGTAAGAGTAATATTAAGCGCACATACCAGCGATTTTTCCTTACATCGGTTTTCTACTGGCTTTTGACCCTTATTTATATTAAAGATATGATGTTTGCGTTGTTTTTACGTTTCGCGGAGTATTATAAGTATTGTTTTATTTGTCTATGAAGCTTCGAGCTTAGGTTGTTGAAATCTGTTAAAAATATTTGATTCGGTCGGATCGAAGCTAAGCCGTAGGGTTTATAGAATTTGTGAAGTATTTTACTCCTTTTCGATGAGTAGAATCTGAAAAACAATGCTTATTTTTGCACCTACCTATCTTCATACACTGATGTGGCTGGTTTTTGTAATTTTTTTATCGATGTTTCTAATTTATTGCAAATAACTTTACACATGTGCTTTACCAATGCAGCAAAAGTTCGTATAATTCACACGCACATTCCATTATTTCGGCATTAATTACGACGTGTCGCGTTCATAGCAAGCATATTTTCACGATTATGTATCTAGTCATGCACCATCCTCTAAGGCCAAAACTATTGCCCTCGATTTGTATCTGTTGACAACATGAATTATGCAACTAATCTAATTACATCTAGACAGGTATTTTAATTTAAAATACACAAGAAACATACAAATTGCGAAATATATTAAGTAAGTACAATAGAACACGTAGGCCAAATAAGTCCACACTTTATAATGCAGCTCTACCTACCTCGAACCAAGGCTTGTTCATGCGAAGTGTGCATACAACACTCAATGCGCCTACCGAACCTCATCCAATGAGTGGTCTTGTTTTCTCTGCGTTATCAATATTTAAGCGGCATTCAAAAAAACGTTTCTGGGTGTAGGTATTTTAACTTGTGAAGCCGCAAGGTGTGTGCAAGCAGGCCAACGAAATCTGGTAACAATACTCGTTATGGACATATTATGTCCTATTTTATGGAATAGCATAGATACATCGTTACCTCGCTGTTTCTTCTACTGCATCAAAGTCTGTATTTTTGTACTGACTAGTGCTAATCCAATTCTTTAGGAGCTAGTGGCTTTGCCCTTGTGTCCGACAATCTACCAACGTCATTCTGTCAACAATACTTATTACGAGCCTAATACTTATGCTAGTTAGCCGCTTATATACAATAATAGCAATTGGATAAAAAAAAAACATACTTATAAATGATTACCTGCTGTTTTTTAATGGGTGCAACACAAGCTTGGCATGTTAATAACATTTGATCATGCACCACCATATAACCATTTTTTTATGTACTTCCCATTCTATCAATAATCGTAAAATGTAAAACACCTACTTTGTTTTACGTAGGTACATAATGGTGGTAGATATCTTTAACGTATGACGAAAGGCGTCATCATGGTTGAGTCAGGCACGCAATTCCTCACCTGTCGACAATAACGAGTTACGAGCCTATCCTAGGTGGTATAGGAAGAAAAAATATTACCTCCCTGTGTTCTGGCTTGTATCTCACGCTCGGTTATCTGTTAACAACTTTTTGTTATGCACAAACACAATATTTCTAGTTAATAGTAATACTGATATTATAAACAGTAAAATTGATAAGTTGTGTTTTACATACACGGGTATAATTGCTCCAAACCATTGTTCACATGATGCAAGCTATTCGGTATGCCCTCGGGTTTCCAGTCATCATCTGTTAACAATATAAGTTACGAACCTATCCTAGTATGTTACCAATAGAAATAATACCTACTTAATAATAAAAATATATTACCTCTGATTGTTCTCTCTTTAATTGGCGATTGATTAATACCGGATAATAACATTGTTATGCACAACAATCAAGATCATTGTTATATTATAGCCAATTTTGTTACAATAGATACCATTCTAGTCACATCATCACTACATTATTTCATTAATCTCCTGTTTATATGTTCGTTTGCACATGCATTTACATAATATGTGGTTAAGTTTTTACACATGATGCCATGCAGCCTTAATCGGGCATTTGATCAATGACAAAGTCACCATCTGTTAACAATATGGATTAACGACTTATCCTAATTACATTATTTTAATAAATTGCTACTTACTACATACCAGTTTATGGTTTGCAGCTCACACTCGGACTCAATCTGTTAACAACTCATTATTATGCACGAACACAATTCATTGTTATAATAGTAGTAGGCTTATTTTAACACATAACGCTCATACCTATTTCGATGTTGTGTTTTACCCTCTTAATTACTGCTTTACTTAAACCAAATCTGTCAACAATATAAATTAGTATCCTACCCCAGTAAGCATTACAAGAAACACGATTTACTTACTTGCTTTGGTATTAGCTCAAATATGTACTTAGAACCTACATGCATCTGAAACCTGAGTGCGGTGCTACTCCTTACACATACAGCAGTTAGGGCACGAAACACTACTCTTAAGTCTAAATCTGTCAACAACATAATGCACACCTAATACCAATTCATCCCAAGCTACATAATTGTTAGCATAAAACAAGTAATGTCAAATAATACCAGTATTAATTATTAATCAACCTGTTAGTTACCTTTGCCATGTTGTAGTGATCTGTCGACAATACGCATTTAAGCCTAGATACTAACATTCAGTTTTGCTTGTAACACAAATTCAAGCCGATCTAAATAGAAAACCATATTTGTATTTCCTACCTTGCTTATCAAATTTGTGTGCGTCTGTTTTTCGCTGTTTATTTTCGTTTTCGGAAGGTATCTCACTTCGTAGTCCAAGTCAAAGTAGTTTAAGGCCAGTATTTTTCGTTTATCAATTTAGGTAGGTACTTATGTTCAAAAAATCTCAGTCTTCGCCCAATAATTTCGAGTATCCACGATAGTATAATTTTAATGACCTATTAATTTTGTTATTATATGTATTGCTGAAAAGAAGCATTTATAGCGAACTTACCGATTCTAAATAGAGTAAAATTGTGTTGTTTACATTTTGATAGATAAGTAAATAAATAGGTAGGTACTCCCAGCCTATAACATCGATCTAAGATTTTGATGTTTTCAAATTCCAGTTCCGATAATGCTTTTTTCATTTATATAGCTCCAGATTTAACAAGTTTTTAGAATGGTCTACGGTTTTTATAGTGTTTGAAATAGCCGATATTTCATCCAATACGAAGTTTTAATATATTCCATCCTGGGATAAATCTGCAAAAGATATTTTATTTGTCTAACGTCTAGTAGGCAATAGAAACATACCGTACCCAGTCAGCTGCCGACCGGTGTAGAGGCACAAACATGATTTGCGCAGGCGCAGTAGCAGCAAACCTTGTGAATGACGTGCCGCGACCCGGGCGACTGAGTCTGGCGGACAGGCCGCGTCGTCGAACACAGCGAAAAAACTTGACCGGAAAAGTCGCGCAGTCAGCGGCGTATGGGACCACACGACCGCCACTGGCTGGTCGTAGAGCTCGCGCAGTAAGCGAGCCACGGGGCAAAACGAGCGCCACAAACTGGCCGGAGAGCTCGCGCATTCAGCGAGCTACGGGGCAACACGAGCGCCAAAGACTGGCCGGAGAACTCGCGCAGTCAGCGAGCCACGGGGCAACACGAGCACCACAGGCTGGCCGGAGAACTCGCGCAGTTTGCGAGCCTCGGGGCAACACGAGTGCCACAGGCTGGCCAGAGAACTCGCCCAGTTAGCGAGCCACGGGGCCACACGAGCGCTCCAGGCTGGCCGGAGAGCTCGCGCAGTCAGCGAGCTACGGGGCAACACGAGCGCCACAGGCTGGCCGGAGAAGCCGCGCAGTCAGCGAGCCACGGGGCAACACGAGTGCCACAGGTTGGCCGGAGAACTCGCGCAGTCAGCGAGCCACGATGGCGGAGACAATTCTGTTGACTGACCGTAAAGTCGCGCAGTCTGCGAGCCGCGCAGAAGTGTCACGACGACCAGGAGGCTCCTACTGCTGTAGCAACGTGCTGCTGACACGTTCACCTGAGTCTGGCTGCCCGGAGAAGACGCGCAGTCTTCGAGCAGCGCAAAAGTGACGCGACGAGAGGCTGCTGGTAACTCTTCATTAAACATCGCGCTGATGACAGGTCTCCCTCGGGCGGACTGGCCGGAGAAGACGCGCAGTCAGCGAGCCACGTAGCCACGAGCACCATAGGCTGTCAGGGGAAGTCGCGCATACAGCGAGCCACGGTGCGACACAGGCTAGCCGGGGCAGTCCCGCAGTGAGCGGGCTACGTAGCGACACGAGCCCCACACGCTGGCCGGGGAAGTTGGAGTCTCGCAGACAGCGAGCCACGGAGTGACACGAGCGGCACAGGCTGGCCGGGGAAGTCGAAGTCACGCAGACAGCGAGCCACGGAGCGACACGAGCGCCACAGGCTGGCCCGGGAAGTCGTGCAGACAGCGGGTGACACGAGCGCCACAGGCTGCGAGAATACGCGCAGTTTGCTAGCCCCGGTAGATGATACGAGATGACCAGGCTACTGGTACCGTTGCTGCTAATGTTGCTGCTAAAAGCTGGCTGACCGGAGTAGGCTCGCAGTTAGAACACGAATCTCGAGGACATGTCGGGAGCGCGCAGTCTTCGAGCAGCGCAAACGTGATGCGACGGGAGGCTGCTGGTACCTCTTCATTACACACCGCGCTGCTGACACATCCTCCTCGGGCGGGCTGGCCGGAGGGCGCGAGGTTAGCGAACCGAGAAAAAGAGACACATGGTGCTATGATTGACTGTAGAGGCGCGAAGAAGTGGCACGCAAACTAGGTGGCTGGAACCGCTGGTGCAGCAACACCGCGCTGCTGGCCGCGTTCAGTTGTATTTGGCTGACCGGAGCAGACGCGCAGTCAGCGAGGCCAGCAGAGGAGACACGAGCTCCGGTGACTGACGTAGAGGCGCGCAGTCTGCAAGCCGTGCAGAAGTGGCTGGCACGTTGACCAGGCGGATCGTACAAATGTAGCAACGCGCTGCTGTCACGTTCACCTGAAGCTGGCTGGCTGAAGGAGTCGCGTAGTATGCGAGCCGCGGTGGGTGACACGAGGGCACGCGATGACCAGGCAGGCGGCTGGCCGATGTGATTGCTCGGCTAACCGTTCGGATGGTGCTGCTAGCACGTTCACCTGTTACTGACTGAATGGAAAAGATGCGCTGTTAGTTAGCCACGCTAGGTGACATGAGCACCCTTGATGTCCAGGAGGCTGGCCGATGGATGACAACCGATGCGAGCGCCGCCGTGGCTGACCGGAGAAGGCGCGCTGTTAGCGAGCCACGCGAGGCGACACGAGCACCCACGACGACCAGGCGGCTGGCCGATGAGTCAAGACAATGATGTGCTTGCGGCGCCGGTGGTTGACTGGAGAAGGCGCGCTGTTAGCGAGCCACGCGAGGTGACACGAGCACCCACGACGACCAGACGGCTGGCCGATGAGTGAAGACAGTGATGCGCTTGCGAAGCGCCGGTGGTTGACTGGAGAAGGCGCGCTGTTAGCGAGCCACGCAAGGTGACACGAGCACCCACGACGACCAGGCGGCTGGCCGATGAGTCAAGACAATGATGTGCTTGCGGCGCCGGTGGTTGACTGGAGAAGGCGCGCTGTTAGCGAGCCACGCGAGGTGACACGAGCACCCACGACGACCAGACGGCTGGCCGATGATTGAAGACAGTGATGCGCTTGCGAAGCGCCGGTGGTTGACTGGAGAAGGCTCGCTGTTAGTGAGCCACGCGAGGTGACACGAGCACCCACGATGACCAGGCGGCTGGCCGGAGAGATGGCTCGGCTGACCGTTGGAATGACGCTGCTGACACGATCACTGGCCCGGGGCCAGAGAAGGCGCGCCGGGCAGGAATGACACGATGATCGCATGGTGATACGTTCAGGTGTGGTTGGCTGCCTGGAGAAGGCACGCACGCAGTGTGCGAGCAGGGCATATGTGACACGAGCACCCAGGATGACCAGGCGGCTGGCCGATGGGATGCGCATCGTCGCTGCTCAAACGAATGCCGGTAGCTGCCTGGAGCAAGCGCGTCGTTTACGAGAAGCGTGAGGCGACACGAGCACCCACGATGACCAGACGGCTCGCCGAAGAGACCGCTCTGCCTGTACGTGCACCCTGTAGCTTCCCGGCGAAGGCGCGCTGCCTGCGAGCCGGGTGAACAGGTTGCACGGAGTTGATGAGCCAAATACCTACGGCAAAATCAATACGGAGTCATGTAGACAGGCGGCAGGTCACTTGACAGGCAACAGCATAGTTAAGAATGAAGCTAACATACCCGAAACATTTGCGATAACCGAAGCAGTCAGTGAAACCAGACGGGCAACACGTGGTAGGTTGGACGCAGCAAACGCGAGTGCAGACGATCCAGGCAGGGATTCAGTACTAAAGGAGCCCGCTGGGCAAGCTGCAGCTATCAGACGCTTCGCTGCTATCAAGTTCAGCACCAGGCAGGCCGAAGCGCTGGACACGTTCACCCCGTTGAGTTGCCCGGAGCTCACGGTCCCTCTGAGGGAGCAGCCATTCTAACTTCTAGGGGAAGTAAACTGAACTGCCCATTTGGCCTAGTATACGGAAATTGAGGAAATGAAACGGATAGCAGGAGTAGAGTGTGGAACGGATAGAAAGGGCACTACTTTTATGGGTTGCGCACGGCAGGCAGAATGCAACATACAAGTGAATAGGTGTTTAGTCACCATTGAGAAAACACACATGCGTCAGTGAGCATTGACGACACAAGATCACGCTGTCAACGAGCATTGACGACGCGCAGATGCCGCATCGTCAGCGAACATTGACGAAACGTGGAGGTCACATGGTCAACGAGCATTGACGACACGACTGTCTAGATTACGTTGTCAGTGAGCATTGGCGACTTGCGGACGCATCTTGGTTAAGTCACGAGGTCAGCGATCATTGACGATTCGCGAGGGTCACGTTGTCAACAAGCATTGGCGACACGCTGAGAGCACGTCGTCTGCGAGCACTGACGATACGCGAAGGTCACGTAATCAGCGAGCATTGACGATTCACGGAGATCTTGTCGTCAGCGAGCATTGACGAAACGCGCAGGTCACGTCGTCAGCGAACATTGACGACACGAGGTCACGTCGACTGCGAGCATTGAGGATACGCGTTGATCACGTAGTCAACGAGCATTGACGATACGCGAAGATCACGTCGTCAGCGAACATTGACGACACGAAGACACGTAGTCAACGAGCATTGACGACACGAAGACACGTCGTCAACGAGCATTGACGACACGAAGACACGCAGTCAACGAGCATTGACGACACGAAGACACGTAGTCAACGAGCATTGTCGACACGAAGGCACGCGTAGTCAACGAACATTGACGACACGAAGACACGTAGTCAAGGATCATTGACGACACGAAGACACGTCGTTAGAGAGGCTTGACTACCTAGGAAAGGACACATCGCGTCTGATGATATGTGAAGAGGCCTCGTTGTCAGCGAGCATTGACGATACGCGAAGAGGTCACGTAGTCAACGAGCATTGAAGTTACCCGAAGAGGCCACGTAGTCATCGATCGTTGACGATACGCGAAGAGCTCAGTAGTTGGCGAGTAGGTATTGAGGATACGTGGAGAGGCCACGCAGCGCTGTCAAGTAAGGGAGCAGAGTTAACACGCGAGAACTGACGACGCTAGGTCGCGCAGTCAAAGTTATATTCACAAAATAAAAGAGTACCTGCAACTGCCGCATGACGGGTCTCACTGAATTTTACTGAGTCTGAGAGCCGATGACTGGCAGATAAGCAGCAGGTAGCAAGCCGGAAGATAACTGTCGCTATTGACATACCCGTTTTACTTGAGACATATCGCGATTCCGGAAGTCACGTCGTCGGTCCAAGTTAAGAATGACCCAACTGATGTATTGAAAACAGTAGGCAGAACACGTGAAATTGACACGCGCCGAATTGGTTGAGCCGCTTTTCCCGACCGGCGATTATTGGAGAAACAGTAGATGACACGTAGTGTAGTTATAGAACATGGTGTCTAATTGCTTGTCAGCGTCACGTCGGTGCCTGTAGTTACTCGGAATTTTACCTGACAAATTGACATACCAAAGAAACAAAAATCAGCAACCGCGCAGTCAGAAGAAAAAAGATTTAAATGTACCTACCAGATTAATTTTCAGACTGTAGGATGCAAAGAATTTACCGCTTCTTATTACTACGCTCGAGTACGTAGAGACAATCATCAAATTAAGATGTTCTTGGTTGCTTTACATTGTGCATGGACAGCTATACTTTATTCATTAACTTGTGAATAACAAGTAGAATAGTTATGTACTATTGTAATAACAGTTTAAATTTCTCTTTTTGCAATGTATGTAGTACTTATGTAAGACGGCAGTCGGTTTCCTCATATAGATTCTTTGGCAAGCGCTGCAAATTGCAATCGGTATCGATGTAACGTTGTGCTCGTAATGCACTCCGCTAGATCCTTCCATTGAGAAATTCGCATCAATTCAATGATTAGGATAAAATGATTAATATCGCTTTGGACGATACGGCATTACATATAAGCACTATTATGCAACTTTTTGGTTAATATTACATTCGAGCTTGCCAGTTGGTACGTTAGTAGTTATTCCAAAAAGGTCTTGCCAGAGTTAACCATATTCGGTTTATTAATAGACCTCCGCTGGGCAGTATATAGTCTGCTATATCATGTCCAAAATAGCCTGCTCCTAAACAGATAGAGAAAAAAGGTTGATTATAGAGGCTAGCACAGCAACCTACACAAATGCATAGGAAGGTATGCTAAAAAGCTTTTTAGAAAAATAATCAAAATTAATAAAACTGCCCACTTTCTTGAGGTTTTACGCATAAAGAAATGTAAGCAGAAAAATCTAATAGGAATACAAATATGTACTTTTGATGAAAATGTTAATAATAATAAAAAATAATCGTACCATTTGGCAGATACAATCGCGTCTGGAAGTCGACTAGTAGTCCGACCTCATTTGGGTTCCTTGTTTAATCCATCACGGCATAATAAGTTTACAGTAGGTGTAATAAAATCTTGGGTGGTCTATCATTAGCTTGTCTACTATCATATATAGAAACCGTGATCAATCATTGACTTGACATAGCCTTGGCTAAATGTACAACACTTAAGTGTTTGACGTACCTTTCCTTAGCCAAGTATGTTTATGTAATTTATTATTCTCTTGATCACTTGATTATTACTATTATTAATTGATGTCATCTTGGAACATCTTGCTGACATAATTTAGCTAAGTAGTAAAGCCTTGAATGCCATATTGAAAAGAATTAAGCATATTCTTATCCTCTCTCTTGCTTGTGCTGGGAAATGCAGGTAACTCTTGTTCGTTTTTCGATTATGATAAATATTTGGTTATAGTTATATTTTCTGAGTGACACTGAAGCATAGTTATGTGCGAAGTAGTAAAACCTGTCAATCAAAATTTTCAGCACACACAAGTTCCTTTATAAAGGAACACAATATGACAACTAGGCAGTAACTTGAATAATAATAAGTATAAAGGTATTTAGTTCTTCATTGCAAATAGTGTAGGTTAGTGTACATACCTCTTTAAGACTTTTTGTAGGTTTTTGTCAAACTATACATACTTTCAACCAAAATGCTTATTGAAGTTTCTAAAATTAGATTTTTTCGTAATCTTAAATATAATCTCACTCTCTGCACTTTGTGCTTATTGCTCTCAGATTGTTAAGGTATTAAATATTGCGTGGTTTCGGCGAGTTGCCTTCAAATATGTAGGAATCTGTGTGTCATCAAATGAACACATTAGTTTTCATAATTATTTTGTTAGCTAGACGTAATTGCAGCAAGTCTGTCGCTGGTAACAAAGTAGGTAGGTATTTTAATGCATATCTGAAATCAAAAGTTCATCTGGTTATGGGACCCTACTTTGCCAGAGCGGCTAATAGATAAGAGAGCTAAATAGTAAATAATTGTACTGCTGATGCTTAAGCAAAATTTTTTATAGACAGACTTACCTATAGGTTAAATAGGAAATTCTCAATATGTGTATTCAATCATGTAATAATTATCTACTGCAGCCCTAGATAATAGAGTAAACTTCTATGGAATATTATGCATGTTTCATTTTGACTACAAGTTATATACGGTCGGTTAGACTTATCTGTGGATGGGGTGTGTCGATCCACTTGCTAATATCAACTGGAGCCGGGTTAGCCTTCTTCACTAGGAAGGACTTCACCTTGCTTTTCATGAGTCTTAGATTGCGTGATACTTGCTCACGTCAGGCCCCAGTCCAGTAGTTAGCTGTGAAGTTGGCACACAATCAGTAAATGTTGATACTAACAAAAACAATTTGTCGCTATAAGCACATCAACTAAGATCTCAGAAAATTTCATTATTACAGAAGATCAAAGAGGTCAGTACAGTTGCGACAACTCACCGTTCAATCTATCCTTTCATGTATTCACCCTCAGTTTGGTTATTCAGCTTATTTACTTAGTTTCAATATAGTTTTGTCCCGGTTTAGTCATCAGCCCACAATTTCTTTCTTGATAAGTCATTAAGGTCTTATCCAGAATGTTTCATGTTTTACCTATCACTTGGTGATCCATAATAATCAGTACCTACTTAGGTGGAACCTATTTGGTTCTGAAGATTCTTTTCTTTTTCAACAATGATAATAATAAAAACAGCATGCCAATTCTGATACTTAAATAAATAATAACCAGACGTTACCTAAAAGTGAAAGTCGCCACGACCGCCACCGCGTCGACGGCAGCAAGAGCCGTGGCATGTCAAGGCCAGTAGTTTGCTGTGTCGGAAATAACGGTAGGAACAGGTACGTTGCCCACCTCTTCTTAATCTTACTTCTTCCTTCCATGCTTACAAAACGTCTTGAGGCTAACTCCATTGTGAGTAATTTGTTCCTGTTCATTGGATTATTATGGCACAAGTATCCTAACAATTATGTTATTTATAAGATTTTTATAAAGATCAAAACAGCAAGTATTGTCTTATGGAATTGATTAAATACACAATGACCACTATGTTTTGAAAACAAGCGACTCACCAATGTTCATAACTTCTAGAAAAGATTCATAGTCCAGGTAGTAAGTAGGTAGAATTTCTGTGGCGACGCATAGATCGTCACGGCAGAGGTTAAGGTTGGAAGCCTTTCCTCGTCACTCGTGGCAGCTGCTGGCTACAGTAGGCAGGGCTCTGAGAGACTAAACACAATGTTACACGCAAAGGGCCGCGTACGGGCCAAACAATAACACTAGCTCAATGTAGAATAGGAACCTTCACGCCATCAACCTACGGTTACCTAGTGGGCTGACAACCGGGACGGATTCGTGCGAGCGCGTCGTTTAGCAGACAGGCAGCACGCCAGTGCGTGTGGTACGCAGATTGCAGACAAGCCAGCGGCACCGCAGACAGCAGACTCATACACTTGTTCACTGCCTCTCGAACACGCCATCGCTGACGCAACTCTGCCATGTTCTCCACGCAGAGGCGATGATGACTCATGCAATAATACATTGTTGGTGTGGTGAAATTGTAAGATAAGCAAAATGAAATTTCATTGATACAACCTTGTTTTAAAAATTGTTTATTTCCATACTTAAACATATGTACAATTTTATTATTCAATATGAATAAAAATCAAACTTCCAATTATTGATCCGTTAGGCGGGAGAATAAATTGAAACACTTAAAATAAAACTAAATAAATGCATGATACCGTTACAAACCCATTATGTTGCTAGCAGCGCCCACGCGTCAGCGGCAACCAAGATGGCGGCCGACGGATGCAGGCCCACGCAATGGGACTGTAATTTAGAAAAACATCCTACATAATATCACAGTTACAAAAACACTTTACTTTACCTAAAATGGCTATTTTATAGATGGCTTGACATTGTCCAATTCTCTAAAAAAACTATCTAAGCCGCTGAGATCATTCTTCCATATATTGTCGATTTTCTCCCGGTGCTGCTTGGCAACCTCTTCTTCCTTATTGCACAATCCAAGATCAGCTTGCATCTGAGCCCACCGCCTGGCACGTTCTCTTTGTTTCGTAACGAGTTCACTCTCTGCACGTGATAGAGAGGAACTCAAAATGGCGATTATTCTCAAATCACGATTTCTCTTTGTCTTGGCACTTAAGGATTTGCTTCGAACTTGACGAACCCAATTAGATAAGGATTCGGTCTTACTTTCACAAAAGTCAACGACAGATTTTTCATTTGCTTTGTAGCCCATTTTTAAGGATGGGCCAGAAAGTACTGTATTGAGACAATACTACACACCTGAATCCGTACAGGCACAAAATGTCACTTCTTGAAATCTCCAGCACTTCACACAACGAGGACACAACTGCACTCCACCAGGGTGATTTAAGAAATGTTGGGCACATGACGCCATGGCCGCCTTATATAGTCGACCTGAGGCGGGGGGCCGCACTGCGCAGTTGGCCGCAAAATGGCGTCATTTCAAGAACGAATCTTGCCGATCAAAACCGAGAACACACGATGATTTGGTACATTCGGAAATTTTGTAGTAGGTATATAAAATAATAATGTCTATCAACAATATTATTTCATTGAAAACAGTCTGCTAAAAACATTGAATATTTATGTCATTACATTTGCAATATAATTTTTGGTTAGTGTTGGGCGTTGGCACATAAATAATAACTAGTTTAGAATATTTAGTACATAGTCAATTGGTTGGACTAGAAAATCGATACAGAATAGGCTCGGTGTCCTACTTTTCTGGAAAGTGTCCATCTATTTTTAAAGGTACCAAGGTACTTAACAATAAAAATATTAAATTATTGACTGAATCCGTCAAAACAATATTGAGGCCGTACATATTTCCGAACATTTGCAACTGTTGATTGGCACGGAGAGACCAATTTATAAATTCTCCACCTTCAAGCCCAGTGGATGACTTTTTCAAATAGATATTTAATCTCTTGGTCATCACTGACAACGGTGAAGAAAAACATCGTGATTCGTGAGGAAACTTGTACTTCACTTTTAATACTTTATGCACAAGCGTGGTAATTTCTCGTGCCTTCTCTGTACGAGAATAGGCATTTTCCCTGCAGTTAGGGTTACTCGGGTTACTAAACTTACTATTTCCAAAATTGAAAAGTCCTGTCAAAATGCCAGACTTAAAAAAAAATGTCCGGACATAATACATAGTTGTAAAAGGAATTAGGCGAAAATGAGATGGATGAAAAAAAAATTGCCATCAAGCCAAAAATCGCATTTTAAATGTTATTTACTTAAAATTATGATTGTTATTAAGACATATTAAAAAATATTTACTTACCTATATAAGAATTAGTACATAAAATGAAATGTTTAAATGAGAAGTATAATAATTTCATTGCCCTCTAATAATTTACTTATACTTTTATTTTCTTTATTTTGGGTGCATGCATAAACAAAAATATTATAAGGATTTGTTCGTTCGTAAGTAAGGTAGGTACAACGTTTCCGAATACACCAGAAAAACGCATGCACCATGGAAAGAGAAGGCATGATAAAAAGAATGAGCAAGTAGAGGATATTGATCGAACAAAGGGGCCTCATTTGGGAGGGCGGGGGGAGGAAGGCTGCGGGGTGGTGCGGGCCGGGCGGTGCACGGGTGTTCCAGATATTTCCTACGAAGTATTGACGTACGAAAACTAGAAAATCGAAATACTGATTAGACGATGCTTTATTATAAGTAGGTAACTAGCATAATTTAATTATTGGACATACCTAAAGCTAAAACAACCAGCAAGATGATTGTAGACAAGACAATATTTCATTAGGAAGTACCTAGGTTAGGGTGCCTAACTACTTGTCTTATTTTCCTAGAAAATGATCTTTGATAATTACCAAAGGGTCCAAAGGTGTTAATTTCCTACTTATGTACCTACAACAAAACTTAATACCTACCTACTTAAAAACTCATATTACAGAACAAGAACAGTTCTTCTATGATCATGTCCAGATACCTAGATAACATTGCAAACTTGCAATACCTAGGTAATCTGGACGGCCAAAAATTCTAGCTAGCACTAAACTCTTTAACCAAAGGTTTTGCATACCTACTTACCAAAATACCTGCTTAACTTGATCAAAAAACTAAAGTACCTGAAGATGAGCCCTAAATCAGGTAGAATGATGTTTCTTGTGAAGCAAGTAAGTACCAAGTGCGAGTCGAACTCGCGCACGAATGGTTCCGTACAATTATCGCAAAAAACGGCAAAAAATCACGTTTGTTGTATGGGCACTTAAATATTTATTTTATTCTGTTTTTAGTATTTGTTGTTATAGCGGCAACACAAATAGATCATCTGTGAAAATTTCGACTACAGCCGACTACGAGATACTTACAGCCTGGTGACAGACGGACCGCGGAGTCTTAGTAAAGGGTCCCGTTTTTACCCTTTGGGTACGGAACCCTAAAAACTACACAAGTAATTACAAAATATTTATGTAGGTATGTACCAAAATTAGGTGTCAACCACGGGTGTCAACGAACTTCTAATAGGACAAACTGCAAAGTATAGTAGGTACCTATTTAGAGTGTAGGAAATAGATACCTACATAGGTAGGTACTAAAATAATTTCTGAATAGGTAGGTACCTACCTAAATTTTTGCAAAAATTCAGAATTTCTTAGGTAGGTAGGTAGGTACCTACCTACCTAAGAAATTCTGAATTTTTGCAGGCTGATGGATTTGGCAAATCCAATGGCTGAGGTAAATGAAAAGTTTGAGCAAATTAAGTACGGAGACTAATTCAACCTGAAATAGCCTAGCCATAGAGAACCATCATTTATGGCGAAATTATGTCCAAAATGGGACTGGTAAATGTGGGGATTTTATGTCGCCACATAATTGACGCACTTTAAATGTTTTTGTTCTGACGCAAACATGTATATATCAAACATTCAGTTACCCACTATGTACCTGTGTTTACTCTTATAAATAATTCCATATTAGTCATCTGACATGAACCATAGTGAATCATTTAATTTCTCATTGATTGAGTCACGAGATACAAAATGTCTGCATTGTCTTTCAACCGTTCTAAACTAACTCTTCTGAATATATGATTTAGGTTGATTTTTCCTTGTTTCTTTATTTAAAGAAACACCACGGTTGGAACTTGGAAGTCGGCCATGTTGTGTGTGACGTCACCCCAACGGTCTCACGGTCGGGCCACGGTCGATATACAGGGGTAGGGTGGATGGCAGCTGCATGCAACGGACTTTAGCAACCGGCCATGTTTTTGTCTAGAATTATTATTGAATATTGAAACGAAGAGGAAGTAACATGGTTTCTTTTGTGTTTAACGAACTAAGGTGCCATGAGAACTTTAGTTTGGCTTCCTCTGAGGAACCCATATAAAATAAACGATGCTTACACAGTACACACCCTAGACTTGCATAAAATATACTGAGCAACACCTACCTATACAACTACCAGTTAGGTATTTTGAATGTAAATGAGGTGAGTACTTCTTTGCCACAAGCCAACTGTCTGGGGGGCATTACAGGAATAAATGACACGGCTAGAGATGTTTACAACATGAGCAAAAGTATCTATACAAAAGAAACGATACGTAGTAGATGAATTAATTAATTTAATTGTATCCTCTAGTAGAAGTTGCAATGAGTGAGCCGTCGGTTTTCACCTTGATTAACCTACCTGTTAAAATAATGGTACAATTGAATGGTACCTTCTTATTCAAAAGAAATTCGCTGACGCCTCGCTGACGCATGTCTTTTATCATTTGTTTACCTGTTTTGTAAAACTGCGCAGTACCCGATTACTACAAAGCGTCTTTTTTACAAATTGGAAGTTGACTTGACGCATTGTTCCAAAATGTAGAAACGTGTTATATTATTGTTCCTTCAAATATTTGAGTATTTTCTCCAAGTGAGAAGTCCATTCTATATAAAACGCCATGGTATTTATTTCTGCAACATGACGCGTCACACTCACACAAGGTTAACGTCAGTCAGATATTCTAGAAACAACAAGTTTTAACAAGAATTGTTTGCACTTAAAATTGTCCGCAGAATAGCCTCGTTTTCATAAAAATGTTTATCACCGCTGATAAGTAGTTGGTCAAAGTTGGCCTGTATGACTGATAGTGGAAGAATCATAGCACGTTTGTATTGTAGGTACCTACGTGAATACCTACCCACTTTTAAAATTATGCGCATATTTCTAATGCGTGTCTAACCCTGAGATGAAGTAAAAAAGGGGTCTAACCCGATAAACTGCGATAAATCAAAATATCTATTATAGTATTGTAGGTACGAGTATTTAGAATTTTTGTGAAATTACAGGAAATTCGAAACGTCAGTCTTGTTGTGGTCCAGTTACCCTCATGACCTTGAAATGTTTAATCGTTTATATCCCCGATGCCAATGACTCCATTAGGTACTGTAAGGACGTAGACAGAGGTGTACGGGGAAAATCAAAGATTCATTAGTTTTACTTATTATATTTTATCAAATATGAGCCTGCCTTCAGGCGAACAATCTAGATCTGACATCAAGCTTAGCAAAAAACATCTTCACCTATTTTTATGTTCGAAATTTAATTACCTTTCAGAAGTTATCTGTTGCCAGTCTTAATATAGGCAAGTAGGTTGCCTTCTTAATATGAGAGTCCTCACATGAGCTACGCCCCTAAGAATAGACGCGCAGAGTCATACGAGGTGCTTCTATTCCAAGTTTTGAAAGGTAACATCAATCCTACCTTATACTAACCCGAGCATTTACCTAACTGGGGAATCACATTAACAATTGAGGTACGACCCTTAAAAGGGGAAGGCTTAAGTCATGACAAACGAGTTATCGGATGCTCCAATATGTGCTTTTAACTTCGGCTAACGTGCGCATACGCATTAACAAATCTACGCCGTCATGCTTGAACCTCCTTGCCCAAAACCCCAGGAAAAGGACCAAGGCGTCCTCCCGACACTAACAAAATGATGCGTCAACTCACATCGACCCGGATGGGGTTTAAATTTCTAAAAATTCAGATATGATACAATTTTTCGATCTCGTGCGTTTATCAGGCCAGAGAAGGAAAGGCTGGATCGCATCGAATTCAAATCCTATTCATAGAACTTGCACCAGGATTTAAATTGATAAATATATTTATATTTTTTTTAATTAAACAACAGCCATCAACTGGACCAATGATGTCAACTCGACATCCTTTGCAAAGGCTATGCCCCGTTAGCAAAGTCGGTTTCAGTTATGACTAATACCTTAAGGAACCCACTGGGTTATACTGTTATCCTGGTTTGAGCCTATGCAGCCCTAATTTCATAACAAATAATCACACATTTCTTCGATGCGTAGCTAATGTTGCCAGCCTCTTCTTCACCCAGCGGCATACAATCCATCAGTATATGCAAAAGAGGAAAAATGATATATATCGATAAGTCAACAAGAAAACTATCGATACATTTTCCTACTCCCCCATCCCTATTAGCTTCAGTGAATTAAATTGACAGTTGACATTCCTATATTTTTTTATCTTTTTTTTTTTGGTCGCAGGCCTATGCCGTTATTGAAACGTTTTTACCCTATTCTTATCTATTTAAACCTATCTCTACTACTCTAACATTAAAAGGTTTTAATCTATTTACACTTACTATCTCTCTAACTCGTCTACTATTATTTTTTTATTACATAATTTACATCTAACTATTCGGTATGGGCCTTTATACAATATACAATTAATATTTATTTTTTTAGACTTCTATTTATGGTTCGTCTAGGTTTATAGAGCAACACTAATTCATTCGGCATAAATATTCTCAATTTAGCTTTTCTATCATATCGCATTTTCTATTTAACCTGTACCCTTTTATATTATCTATGGCACAACGTGTCAAACTATTCCTTAGCTCATGACATTCTACATAATCAATCATGTCAATATTATTTCTGTTTATCTGTAATGGACCTTATAACTCCAAACTCTATTCTGTATCTATGGTCCTGCCTAACTAATCTGTGGCTATAGAGTATAAATAAATCTAATTCTAATGTAATGAACACTGTGCTTTATTGTGTTGTTTATAGCACTATGTGTCGAACCAATTTTTTAATGACCACTAAGCTTTACTTTTGTCAAGGTTTTGACACTTGTGCTTTTTATATTATCTGTGGCACTATGTGTCAAACCATTTCTTAAAATGACAACTGTGCTTTTTATCATTTATTTGCCTTATGGGCTTATATATAAATATTTCTTATTAACATTTTACTGTTTCAGACTTAGTCCTTATGGATTTGTATTTGAGACTTTGTCTGCTATTTCAAAAGCTAATCCTATTTTACAAATAAAGACAAGACCGAAGAGTATTTAATTTCACCAACACATATACAGATAAATCATTAAAACAATAAATTGCATTAAGTTTCTATCGATGCCCAGCGCGCATCGCATATTCCTTCAAGGTTGGATTCTATTCATTTGCTCGACATGAAAAGAAAACATTGGTTAATAAAGCACAAAATATAAGACATCACAACAATCACATCATGTTACCTAACAAATTATTTACACAATAATAATGAATTGTTTACTACACTTTATACCTAATCTTCTTTCTATAAAATTTCCAAAACTTGCATTTTACGAGTTCTATTTGTTTATCGTGAACATAATGCAAATATTCTAATGCTAAATTACATCTATGATAGAACTGAATCGGATTTTTATTTACAACAAACATAGTCATCTTCTTACTACGAAATCTTGCTCCCCTAGAAGTTTCATTATAAATTCTTTTATATTTAATTCGGATCATACCCTTTTTAATGATCGCCTTCTTTGAATGTATGTCGGCGCAATAAGAAACCTTATTAAACACTCCTTTAAATTTCCTACGGTTCTCTTTCGGTCGAGAAAAACTTTTCTTAAATGCTGTCAAATCATTTCTTTTCAAAATGACATTAATTATAATTCTCTGTTTTATGTCAGATCGAGAATTATTTTCGATAATATGGTTGAAATCAATGTGCATGTTAACATCTAAAACACCACTTTGGCATTCAGTTGGAACTGCAATTCGTTGTTCTGATGGAATCCGAACATGGTTCTCTGAAAGATAATCGGAATTATCGGAGCAAATTGGACTGGACCGATACAATACAATACCCTTGTCCGCACATACGCTGCTGGGTAGGGGCTCCAACACGTCGTCAGCTGGGCCGTCCGAGCGCTCGCCCTGGAACGTAGACTCAACCTCAAACTTGTCATCGACGGGGCTGTCGTCTCTGCTGGACTGGTCAACATCGTTCTCGAACAAGCAGCTCTCTCCGTCGGCGTGATCAACATCGTCAACAATTGCGTCGGCCTCTTCGTCAACGTGGTCAACAATTTCCTCACTGCACTGAACATCGTTTTGTGTTTGTTCGTCCTTCATCACAACACTAGAAAATAAATGTGTATTAACATCCTCACACAATACATCAAGTTGTTTTTCTTCAGCTTTTATTTCAGAGATTATTATGCGCTGTTCGCAATAATGACATCTGCGGTGAAACTTTGAAAATTCACTCCTCAAGCAATCGCACAACACTGCGAAGTCCATATCATATTTAAAAATAGTACGATAATAATAATATGCGGCTCCGTGTAGAAATCCTCCTAAAATCAGGCTGTAGTCGCTCTTTTTCCATTCATTCATTTCGGCCACAGACTTGAATTCGGTCAAGAATTCCTCCAGGCAGTAGCCGTCCGTTCCCGAATAATACCTATTCATCATGCTTGCTTTATGCTCAATTATACAAAATAACAAAACCACTTAGCTTTATTCCGAGTTCTCCATACATTTCCATCCGCTCGTGGGAGGGAATGAGAGGTAACAGCTCTCTCTATTATCACATATCTCGCTTTATGAACGCTGATAGGGCTTCGTGCACTGTATCGCCATGCACACGCGAACTATACCGTCTTCAATACACTTTTCTTCTAGGTTTTTTTCCTATACGTATACTGTACGCCGTATACACGCGAAATATATATTTTTTATTATTTCCCGGGATACTTTACCCGGCGCCTCCACCAATTGTAAGGACGTAGACAGAGGTGTACGGGGAAAATCAAAGATTCATTAGTTTTACTTATTATATTTTATCAAATATGAGCCTGCCTTCAGGCGAACAATCTAGATCTGACATCAAGCTTAGCAAAAAACATCTTCACCTATTTTTATGTTCGAAATTTAATTACCTTTCAGAAGTTATCTGTTGCCAGTCTTAATATAGGCAAGTAGGTTGCCTTCTTAATATGCGAGTCCTCACAGTACCTACTACATATACATTGTCTGGATACCTAATGTAATTTGGTGATTAACTAATGGACAAGTCTATTTTTAGGGTTCCGTACCCAAAGGGTAAAAACGGGACCCTATTACTAAGACTCCGCGATCCGTCTGTCTATCTGTCCGTCTGTCACCAGGCTGTATCTCATGAACCGTGATAGCTAGACAGTTGAAATTTTCACAGATGATGTATTTCTGTTGCCGATTTAACAACAAATACTAAAAACAGAATAAAATAAATATTTAAGTGGGGGGGCTCCCATACAACAAACGTGATTTTTGTGCCGTTTTTTGCGATATGGTACGGGACCATTCGTGCGCGAGTCCGACTCGCACTTGGCCGGTTTTTTAGTTTCGCGGTATAACTGACAACTATCTAATAAATATTTGAACTGGGAAGTCATTTAGTTAATGTTTTTTATTATGACCCTACATTATGATTTATTAGGTAACTACTGGCAATTAGTGTAGTGTGATTAGGTAATAATGAAATTGAAGATGAATGTGTTGTATTTCTCATAAATTTAATATAGATTAAATATAGCTAATAACTAAAATAAACACCATGAAATATAAATTAATGTTTTATTAAACTAAATAATAGGTACATTGAACATTGCACTTGTCCTCGCCATTGAGGCTACCGATAAATGATCAGTATAAAACAAAAAAACCTTGAAACAATCTCCATTCCAACGTGACTCACATACCGCTTATGTTGTAGCATGAGACAGAATCATTTTCTGAAACAAATGAAATATATTACATACTTTCATTCTAAGATACTTTTCTTATGAATACCTTTTAAAAGCCCATTAGGTCATCTTCACCCTTTTCTTACCCATAAAAGGGGATCTCGACACTGTTCAGCGACTTCTTTCTTAGCAAATTATATTTATTTAAATTTTCTTTGAAGAATTAGAATGTAGGTAGGTACTAAACATCATCGAGATTTTTATAAATAAAGGACGCTTTTATTTATAAAAAATAGCAATTGCCAGCGCCTTCGCGTGAATCTCAGAAATTCCCACGGGAACGTATTACAGCCAGGGGTAAAGTAGTGTTTGGCGTAATCAAGGTCATGGTCTCCCGTGAGACAAGTTTCATTTAAACCGTTCCGTCCGTCAGTAAAGCGCCCTATCTCCGAAACGGCTGGACAAATTTTAATGAAATTTTCAGACTCAGATCTTTCGATTGAGCTACCGGATAATCCTGTAAAGTTTGGTGGCGATCGGAGCATTTTTTTTAAACTTTGAACGCGGGGCGGAGCCGCGGGCAGAAGCTAGCAAACTATAACGTCCGGTCGTAAATCACTCTTATTAAGCGCCCCAAAACGATCAAATTGAACAAACATCGAAACAAACTGACTTTTAGGAAGTAGGATTTATGTACGACCGGGCGTTATAGTTTGCTAGCTTCTGCCCGCGGCTCCGCCCCGCGTTCAAAGTTTAAAAAAAATTGCTCCGATCGCCACCAAACTTTACAGGATTATCCGCTAGCTCAATCTAAAGATCTGAGTCTGAAAATTTCATTAAAATTTGTCCAGCCGTTTCGGAGATATACCAGTTGATTCTTTGATAATATGGTCTCATTAATATAAAAAAACACCTTGTATATATTTGTATTTTCTTGTGTATGCTATAATTTTTATTTTGTGTCGTCGAAAAGGTGTCTCAATAATTTTAAGTCATCTATCTTAGTCCCCGCCGCGTCTGTTCGCGATAAACTCAAAAACTACTAAACGGATTTTCACTAAGCGGTTTCACCAATAGAAAGAGTGAGAAACGAGGAAGGTTCTTGTATATAATTTGTCACGGGCGAAGCAGGGGTGGGTCGCTAGTACAACATAAACATCAAACAGCAAAGCCAAGCCATGCCTTCGGATTGGAAATGCTTTAGAAGAATCATACCTACGTGACATTTCGCACGGAGTAAGTAACGTTTTGATGTCTGTTTATTATTCGAAGTGACTCATCATCTATACTGTTACGAGCTGGGGCTCAGGGATAAATTATCTAAACAGCAGACTTCAATTAATCACACTTTATTACAAAAACACTTCTTAAACAATTCTTTTACTTCGCACTATTTTCCTTTTCTGATCGCTCTATGTCGCTTCCGAATCGAAACTCACTCACGACGAACCCGACCGCTCTTTATATAGCACCGAAGATGTTTCTAGAACGTTCCATACTGTTCTAGATAATTCGAGAAACTTCCAGAACAATCGACTTTCGAACTCACTGTTCTCGAAGCGACTAGAAACTTCCAGAATGTTCGGTTCGAACATTCCGGAAAATTCCATTCGACACGAAGAGATTAGTTCCGCTATTCGATACTAGATGGCGCCACCAGTAACTACTTAGTTATTCTACTCGTCACTAGATGGCGTTGCCCTATCTTGTAACATTGCCTCCCTCTTAGACATGCTCGTCCCGAGCATCGTTAGACCCATGGTAACGGGCCAACCGATCCACATGAACGACCTTTGATGCACCTCGGGGTCCCTTCTGAATTCGGTAGGTGACGTCATTAATCTGGGTAACTATGCGATATGGTCCATCCCATTTTGCTTGCAATTTAGGCGATTTTCCTTTGCTGCGTACCGGGTTATGTAACCATACCAGTGATCCTTCATCGAAGCCCTTATTGTTCGCCTTCCGATCGTAGCGAGTCTTCATCCTCTCAGACATCTGTTGACCTGTCTCTCTGATGTGCTCATATACCTTTAATGCACCTCTACTACGAGTGTGTGGTCCTTTCACAGGCGCACCCGCACAACTTGTGCATTTGCGGCACCATTCCTTAACGTCCTCTCGACAATGGATCCAGTAAAAGCGTTCTCGGATTTTGATTAGAGTCCTCTTAACTCCCATGTGACTTCCTGAACTTCCATTGTGATAGAGCTGTAAGACCTCCGGCACCTTAACCTTAGGTACGACCATTTGTAGATGACACTGGTCACCGCAAGCATTCTCCCATTTCCTGCACAGAACTCCATCCTGGATAACCAAGCTTTCCCACTGTGCCCAATAACTTTTGGTGACAGAACTCATTGCTGCAACATCACTCCACCGAGGCCTCGGAGCTCCTGATTTCTTCCATTCGAGGATCGGTTTTATGTCTCTATCATCTTGCTGAGCACTCTGCAAGATTCCCTTCCAATCTTCGCTAAGATCCGTCCTCAACATCCTCACAAATGTTACCTGCTCAGCCTCTTGCCTGGCACAGGGCTTACATTGATTGGAAAACGATCTACACGAGAAAGCATCTGCATTTCCGTGTGGTGTTTTGTTCCCTTCACATGATTGTGACTCACACACAATTTGTGAAATCGAGTTCCTTGGGGCTCTTCCATCACCAGCCACCAACCGCCAATTAGTCCTGGCGTCTACTGGTTTTCCTGCTGCTGGTAACTGAATTCCACAATGGGGGCTCCTTCGCTTCGGGCAGCTCAACCGGATGTGGCCTCTCTCTCCACAGCTATAGCACCGGGGTGAAGACACATCCTCCCTTATGCGGTGAGCTCGATCGTCCCGTCGTACAGCTGCCACCTCCAAAGCGTAGGCTAGGGCGTTCTTAAGGTTCTTAAAATGGCCTAGCCTTACGGCAGCTCTAACCTCCAGGTCGCGTATCCCATCCGTGAACGCCTGTACGAGGTTCCCGTCGATAAGCACAGGTGACGACTGGTAAGCTTTCCGGACCAGCTTTTCCACCTCCAAAGCCCACTGCTGTAAGGTTTCACCAACACGTTGCGATCGAACCTTCAGCTGGGCGCGAAACACATGTTCCAGGTGCGCGTCGCCGTATCTAGCTTCCAAAGCTTCCAGAAGCTTCTCGAAAGTAAAGTTCTGTCCAAGTGCCTCTAACACAGTCAAGGCCTGGTCGCGAAGACCCAAGGTTAGAGCAGTCAAGGCCTGTTCTTTGGTCCACCTATTCGATTTCATGACGGCCTCGAACTGTATCTTGTAGGCAGACCATGACGAAGACCCGTCGAATGGTGGCACTTTAAAACCACCCGGCGAGGGTGCAACTACTGCAGCTGCCACGTCTCCTCCCCCAGATGTGAGCCCACGAATAATCTTCTCCAACTCGGATATGCGGATCTCCTGTTGCTGG
Organism: Orthosia incerta; assembly: GCA_948252205.1. Classification (NCBI taxonomy): domain Eukaryota; kingdom Metazoa; phylum Arthropoda; class Insecta; order Lepidoptera; family Noctuidae; genus Orthosia; species Orthosia incerta. Next base: position 14,202,343 of record OX411747.1, read on the forward strand.
ACCTGGTCCTTTACTTCTTTCATCTCCTTCCCGATGGCTCCGCGGAGGTCCTTTATCACCAAGAGCTGCTCCTCTTGACGGCGAGCCTGCTCCTCCTGACGGCGAGCCTGCTCCTCCTTGTCGCGCTGCAGCTGCTCCTCCAAGCGCCGCGCCTGCTCCTCCTGACGGCGAGCCTGCTCCTCCTTGTCGCGCTGCATCTGCTCTTCCAAGCGGCGTGCTTGCTCCTCCTGACGGCGAGCCTGCTCCTGCATGAATGCCATCAGGGCGGCTAGGTCAGGCGACGCCGACGATTGAGCGGGTTCCGCTGCAGCCGTGGAGTCTCGAGGTCCACCTGATGACGGTGAGGGAGCGTCTCCAAAGCGCCTCTGGTCTACATCTTGCTGGCGCTGACTCCTGGTGCGCACCCCTTCCGTTTCTTCCTTTGGTAGAACCGGCATAATTTATCCCACTTCTGACACCAATTTGTTACGAGCTGGGGCTCAGGGATAAATTATCTAAACAGCAGACTTCAATTAATCACACTTTATTACAAAAACACTTCTTAAACAATTCTTTTACTTCGCACTATTTTCCTTTTCTGATCGCTCTATGTCGCTTCCGAATCGAAACTCACTCACGACGAACCCGACCGCTCTTTATATAGCACCGAAGATGTTTCTAGAACGTTCCATACTGTTCTAGATAATTCGAGAAACTTCCAGAACAATCGACTTTCGAACTCACTGTTCTCGAAGCGACTAGAAACTTCCAGAATGTTCGGTTCGAACATTCCGGAAAATTCCATTCGACACGAAGAGATTAGTTCCGCTATTCGATACTAGATGGCGCCACCAGTAACTACTTAGTTATTCTACTCGTCACTAGATGGCGTTGCCCTATCTTGTAACAATACTAATAATAATAATATAAAGAGGTAAAATTTGTAAGTTTGTATGTAGGGGGTAATCTCTGGAACTAATGATCCAATTCTAAAAATGTTTTCACTGGTAGAAAGCTACATTATTCCTGAGTGCTATAGGCTATATAACATCACGCTACGACCAATAGGAGCGGTGCATAAATGAAAAACGTTGCAAAAACGGGAAAGAATATTACTTTTTGAGTGCTTCCGTTGCGTACGCTGCGTAAACGGTTTCAGTTATGCTAAACGGTTTCAGTTATGATATATGTAGGGTAGGTGTAGGGGAGGTGTAGGGTAGGTGTAGGGTAGGTGTAGGTTAGGTATAGGGTAGGTGTAAGGTAGGTGTAGGGTAGGTGTAGGGTAGGGTAGGTGTAGAGTAGGTACGTAGCCAGAAGACGGGAGCGAAGCCGCGTGGGACAGCTAGTTTAAAATAAAGACAACAAAAGAAAATGTACCAGACAAAACAGGATTACGTACTTTCTCGGTTTCACGTTTAAAGTTTGTAATCAATATTAGGAAAGCGATTAGTGCATGTAATATGGAACGATTGCAGTTTTGAGAAATACATTGTGTAATGGCACGCGCGCACTTTGAAATGCTATGTAATAATAATAAAAACTGCGGTTTTAATGCGTCGTATTTTTGCAATCGTAAAATATGGGTACGGGAGTTCCGTACTTAGTTCGGAATACGCAAATACATACTTGTTTGTATCAACGAAAGATAAAAGGCCGTTACCCGGAAATCTTTATCTTGTATTTTGATAGCTGTATACATACGTAAATCGTGTTGTAATCTTTTGCAAGACATTCAGACATATTAAGCCGCATGGGTTCTGTTGCAACTCGCATATAAATAACACATTGATTTAGGTGTTACGAGTCGACTAAACTCCATTTGCGATAAAATTAGCCGTTAAAAATAGCCCATTTTACAGCCCGTTCAAAAGATTTTGACTTCTATTGCGTTGATGATAAGACAAATGATAGCTGTAGTAAACAGTTGGTTTTGGGTTTATGCTTTTTATGTCATTCGTTATGTTTACGGAATAGAACTCAAAATCGGTTGAACAGACTGTAAAAAGATTTGGAAACGTGTCTAATGTAATTTCAAATGGAATTATAGGGGTGGCAGAAAGGTGATACGTTTAGTTTGGGATATGTCTTGGGTGTTTTTTGGGACAATCCCACCGCACTATTCCCAAATCACTGTAACTCCTGAACGCCAGAATCAACAGTGGCGACCACCAGAAAAGCGCCGAGGCAATGAAGCTCGACGAAGTTCCGGAGATTGAATGTAACTGTCTTGGATCCCGCAATGAAATTAATCAGAAAATAATAACGGAGGAGTAGGAATTTGGGTGTGCTTGTAAACACAATATCAGATGAACAAAAGCCGGTTACGGATCACCTACAAAAAGGTCACACAAAATGTTCCGGGCGGAAGTCAACCCAGCTTAAAATTCAAGTCAAGCAAGTATTTTTTATCTCGTATATGTTTACTTTTACTACTTGTTCACACAGAGGTCCGTTTTACAGGTCCGCTTTATCGTATACGTTTTTATATGGCCCTGACGTATGTGTTGTATGAGCGAGTTCACACACATGACAGTATTCCGAATCCAGTAAAAAATACCGATCCGTCAAAATATGCAACAGTCCGTTTTACAGGTCCGCTTTATCTTATTCGTTTTTATTTGACAATGGCATAGGACCATAGGTAGTTGTATGAGCGAGTTCACACACACAAAAATATAGAACCCTTTTAGAAAGTTGGTTGGTGTGAACATTACCCCCAGTAGCGCCGCATCCGTTGAAAAGATCCTGGAACTGGATGTTCTGTGTGAACGTACCCTTACTTGTAAATAATGTTTATGAATCATTTATTTTCAGCTTGTTCTGTCCCGCTGCAGCGCAAAAGGCCCCTCTTTCTTCCTTTCATTCTGCCCGCAATGAAAAAAAAAAAAACTCTACTAGTTCGCGCCACTTTTGAGGCAGATGGAGATGGATCCTTTCCTTTGAAAACTCAACCGTTGTCAATGTGACGTTGACGCTAATTTAGCAAAAAATCATTATCGTTTTGACAGAGGCTTGAGCCTGTCGTCTCAGTGCTGCCACATGGTGCATGCAGTGCTGCCACATGGTGCATGTCATTTCTGAAAACCCTCATTATGGACCAATCCTGTTCGCCTAGATCCATAGTTCTTGCCAAACTTCTTGGCCGCCCTGAAATTGGCTACAATGGCTGCGCAGTAGTAAAATACAACAAAAACAGCATCGCGACGTGCCTTGCGCATCGGAGAGCCAACTTCAGGGCGGCCAAGAAATATAACGAGTACTATAAATATACTACCACGTTACACGTTGTCGCCGGACATCCTTTGTGTCTGTTCAAACTTTGTCACAACTATTCTACAGATATAAAATACATAAAAAATTCTGGTTTACCTTCAAAGGTTGTAAAGCGTTAGTGATCTGCAGGCCTACACTTCTAGCCAGTACTACGGGCATCAGGTCTATGGTGTACAGTCGGTGTAACATCTCTATCATCAGCTGGGTCGGCACGTTATGTCTTTGGCGTGTGCTCTCGTACTTTCCTAGCCAATCTGGATGAGCTAGAATAAGATGAAACATGTTATATGATGGTCATCCAATTATAATCCTATCAAAAACTTTGCTCATAATATTGTCCGCACTTTCATGACGAACTTAACAGTAGTAAAAATACAAGACAGTTGAGTGGAACAGGTGGTTGTTTTTTTTTTTTTATTTGTGATGGGTTTGCTCTTGACTCTAGTCTAGGTCAGAGGTGACAGAGACAAAGTCGACGATGGAGTGAGCTTACCCAGAAGAAGCCTGCAGCCGAATTGCGTAAGTATATTATCCAAAGCAAAAGAATCGATTCCTTCCCAAAAACGACTTTTCGTATCAATATGCACTACGTAAAGTCGGTTTTGGGAAAGAATCGATTCTATTGCTTTGGACAATATACTTACGCAATTCGGCTGCTGTTCACTCTAACTTTGCAGAGATTCGGGTTGTATGCGTTCGGAAACACAGACACAGGCAGTAATATAGTAATTTAGCTCCTAATGCAATGCAATTTTCTTTTTCTAGGGCCAGGATGTTTATGTGTCATCTTCTTCTTTCTGCCTTATCCCATGTTACTTGGAGTCGTTTTCTTATTGCATACCATCCTGTCCCCCGTCACGCTATCACAGATTCCCTTTTCTTTCATATCACTCCTCACACAATCCATCCACCTTTTATTTGGTCATCCTCTCCCTCTCCATCCATCCTAAATTATATTTATAACTCTTTTAGTAACATACGTTTCGTCCCTCCTCATCACATGACCATACCAGGACAAACGGTTTCCTTTCAACTGTTCTGTCACTGGCGCCACTTTCAAACTTCCTCTTATTGCTTAAGTGAATTCGGCAAGGTAAAGAGCAAAGAGTATGAACAATCGACCAATCACATAGACGGAAATCCACATCGCGTCTTTCATCTCGCATGTGGTTGGTCGAATGTTTATACAATTACGCAATAAGGCTGCAGGAAATCCACAGTAACGGTTCAAAATGTCAATCTGTTCCCTTGTTAATGGAAGTAGACTCTCTTCTATCACACGGGACTTGCACTTCGTAATTTTTATGTGTAGTATACATACAGGCTTCTGCCCACTCCTTCAGGTTTAATTCGTCATAGAACGCTACAGCTACGTAAATAAGCTACTTTATTAGCTTGACATAAGTTACTTTATAGCGTGACCTAGTAAAATTTTATCATAATCTATATGGTATCTACACACATTACTACATACATCTATATAGTATCTACACACATTACTACATACTTACTATGCCATATATGTTTATACACTTACTTATATCTAAACCACCGTACATAGCTTCTGATAATAAATGTGTAAGATCTTTGACGTCGCCGAAACCAAGGTTGACTCCTTGTCCAGCCAATGGGTGAACCCGATGCGCTGCGTCACTGTAAACAACAATTAATTATTATTAAAATGCTTTCTTCAACAGTGGCGTATTAGAGCCTGCTTTTTTTAAAGGTTGATACTGGGTTTCATTTGTTCGCTAGATTAGGTAATGTATTTTTGGGTTTCTTCATAAGTAAGGGATTTATGTCCGGTTGATGGCCCTCGACTCCTATTTTTATTTTTTTTATTCATAGACTAGCTTCTGCCAACGGCTTCGAACGCGTGGATGTCGAAAAGTATCCCGAGGGAACATATTCCCGGGATAAAAAGTATCCTATGTGCTATTTCTTACTTTAATCTATCTCTGTACCAAATTTCATCCAGATCCATCCAGCCGTTTAAGCGTGAAGAAGTAACAAACATACAAACGCACACATTCTCAAACTTTCGCCTTTAAAATATTAGTGTGATATTTTAACAAGGTTCTGAATTATTACTCTTAATTCAGAAAGGCATTCCGTTTGTTTACGGCCGACCTTATATTTTAGTTTAACCCACGCTTTGAAATGTTCGAGCGCGTAGCGACATCTCTACGGCTGTTCATGTACGTGCAACGTAGTAGGATAGCGAACTAGTTGCAACTTGTAGATGTAGATGGAGCCACTACCATTTAAATTTGCAAAGTTTAATAAAAAGCGGCATTGATGATGGCCAATTTTAATCAAAATTAATGTCTTGCATTAATTTATTAATCTTGATGATTGTGCTCGTCGACTGATGGTATTAAATTATAAAACATGAACAGCGTGTGAGTTACAGACACGTTTCTGGGACGCTTGTTGGTGCGATACTTTGCTGTAATATATTTTTCAATACAGTTGTTAAACATGGCGTACTTTCAGAGGCTATAATTATGATTCGAAAGTTAAATCATACGCATAGGCATCTTTCTGTTACGTGGTCGTGACTTTTGTTTACGAGCTCGATCATTATGTTTGCAGTTTAGTTTTAAATTTATAAGTCAATTTAAAAAAGTTTAGTAGCAAGGAGTTTTCAAACATAGAATAAAATGGGATAGATTTTCTACGAGGAAAAATGAATGATTCCGTACGTTTTAACATTGAATTATCAAAAGTCTTTTAAATGGTTGTTTAATATATTTAATTACCAGTTTTAATTTAATTATTTTCACATCAACATTTGTCAAAAATCGAATAGGCTGTATATGCTGTTTTCGTTGAAAAAAAATATGTCCAGTTGCAAAAACGCGCCATAAGTCAATTTAGAAAAGTTTAGTAGCAAGGAGTTTTCATACATAGAATTAAATGGGATACGATTTTATACGAGGAAAAATTCATGATTCCGTACGTTTTAGCATTGAATTCTCAATTTTTTTTTTAAATAGTTGTTTAATATATTTAATTACCAGTTTTAAGTTAATTATTTTCACATCAACGTTTGTCAAAAATCGAATAGGCTGTATAGGCTGTTTTCTTTGTAAAAACATATGTCCAGTAGCAAAAACGCGCCATATTGAAAATTTTATTTTTTGTGAATAAACAAATCTAATTCTTTGATTTGTTTTTACTGTTTCTCACAACTGTATTGAAAAACGTCGTGTGATACACAGGTGTATAGGTTATTGCAAACTCGTGTCATTAAAACCCTCGCCTTCGGCTCGGGCTTGTTAATGACAGCTCGTTTGCAATAACCTACTTTCCACCCTTGTATCACAATGTACTATTTCAATACAGTTGTTAAACATAACGTGCTTTCAGAGGCTATAATTATGATTCGAAAGTTAAATCTTACGCATAGGCATCTTTCTATTACGCGGTCGTGACTTTTGTTTACGAGCTCGATCATTATGTTTGCAGTTTAGTTTTAAATTTATAAGTCAACTAGTATTCGCTTTGTGCGCGAGCTGCAAGCAGCTCGCGTGTTGTTGTCCCTACACCTACCCTACACTCTGTTCCAAAAAACATAACCCTAATGTTTGCATTCGTCGCCAGGCACTGAGTTTCGCTTCACCCACTCAACCTTCGTTACGATAAGGAGGTCGCCGGCTCGCTTCTCTCGCCACCTCCCCCCTGCGTTGCACTCGGTCTCGTAGGTTCGCTCCACTCGGGATCCCTACGCTGAATCCGTAAAACAAACAAAAAATAGATTCGCCAAAACGGGGGGGGGGAGGGAGGAGATGGGGGTCAAGGGGGTCAACTTTGAAAAATGGTTTGTTTGTGACTATAGCATTGCCCCTTTATATGAATCTGAAAAAGAAATGTTCCAAGTCTCTCAACTTCCGAGATCTGCTTAAAGGGGGGGGGAAGGGGGGCGAGGGGGTCATTTTTGAAAAATGGTCTTAATTTTCCGAGCCTCCTCTAAACGAATCCGTAAAAAAAACTGAAAAAAAAAGATTCGCCAAAACGGGGGGGAGGGGGGGAGAAGGGGGGCAAGGGGTCAACTTTGAAAGATGGTATGTTTGTGACTAAAGCATTGCCCCTTTATATGAATCTGAAAAAAGAAATGTTCCAAGTCTCTCAACTTCCGAGATCCGCTTAAAGGGGGGGAAAAGGGGGGCGAGGGGGCCAACTTTGAAAAATGGTTTTTACTTTTCCGAGCCTCCTCTAAACGAATCCGTAAAAAAAACGAAAAAAAAAGATTCGCCAAAACGGGGGGGGGGGGGGGGGAGAAGGGGGCAAGGGGGTCAACTATGAAAAATGGTTTGTTTGTGACTATTGCATTGCCCCTTTATATGAACCTGAAAAAAGAAATGTTCCAAATGTTCCAACTTTCGAGATCCGCTTAAAGGGGGGGAGAAGGGGGGCGAGGGGGTCAACTTTGAAAAATGGTTTTTACTTTTGCGAGCCTCCTCTAAACGATTCCGTAAAAAAAACATTCTACGGGTACCTTAGTTTCCGAGATACGATAGAGGGGGGGAGGAGGGGGGAGGAAAAGGGTAGGTTTGGGACTTTTCCCATACTCGCGAGAGTTACTTGTATACGAATCTGTCAAAATATACCCACCTTCCCCTCCACCATCTGGGAGAACAATTATGTCAATGAGTGAGTCAGTCAGTCAGTGGTAATGCAGTTTTATATAATATAACTAGTATTTGCTTGGTGCGCGAGCTGCAAGCAGCTCGCGGCTTTGTCGTGTTTTTGAGAAGTATTCCTTAACCTACCCTACACCTACCCTACACCTACCCTACACCTACCCTACACCTACCCTACACCTACCCTACACCTACCCTACACCTACCCTACACCTACCCTACACCTACCCTACACCTACCCTACACCTACCCTACACCTACCCTACACCTACCCTACACCTACCCTACACCTACCCTACACCTACCCTACACCTACCCTACACCTACCCTACACCTACCCTACACCTACCCTACACCTACCCTACACCTACCCTACACCTACCCTACACCTACCCTACACCTACCCTACACCTACCCTACACCTACCCTACACCTACCCTACACCTACCCTACACCTACCCTACACCTACCCTACACCTACCCTACACCTACCCTACACCTACCCTACACCTACCCTACACCTACCCTACACCTACCCTACACCTACCCTACACCTACCCTACACCTACCCTACACCTACCCTACACCTACCCTACACCTACCCTACACCTACCCTACACCTACCCTACACCTACCCTACACCTACCCTACACCTACCCTACACCTACCCTACACCTACCCTACACCTACCCTACACCTACCCTACACCTACCCTACACCTACCCTACACCTACCCTACACCTACCCTACACCTACCCTACACCTACCCTACACCTACCCTACACCTACCCTACACCTACCCTACACCTACCCTACACCTACCCTACACCTACCCTACACCTACCCAACACCTACCCTACACCTACCCTACACCTACCCTACACCTACCCTACACCTACCCTACACCTACCCTACACCTACCCTACACCTACCCTACACCTACCCTACACCTACCCTACACCTACCCTACACCTACCCTACACCTACCCTACACCTACCCTACACCTACCCTAAACTTAGTTCCAAAAAACATAACCCTAATGTTTGATTGTCGTCGCCAGGCACTGAGTTTCGCTTCACCCACTCAACCTTCGTTACGCTACGGAGGTCGCCGGCTCGCTTCGCTCGCCACCTCCCCCCTGCGCTGCACTCGGTCTCGTAGGTTCGCTGTTCCACTCGGGATCCCTACGCTGAATCCGTAAAAAAAACAAAAAAAAAGTTTCGCCAAAACGGGGGGGGGGGGAGGGGGGAGAAGGGGGGCAATGGGGTCAACTTTGAAAACTGGTTCGTTTGTGACTATAGCATTGCCCCTTTATATGAATCTGAAAAAAGAAATGTTCCAAGTCTCTCAACTTTCGAGATCCGCTTAAAGGGGGGGAGAAGGGGGGCGAGGGGGTCAATTTTGAAAAATGGTTTTTAATTTTCCGAGCCTCCTCTAAACGAATACGTAAAAAAAACAAAAAAAAAAGATTTGCCAAAACGGGGGGGGGAGGGGGGAGTAGGGGGGCAAGGGGGTCAACTTTGAAAACTGGTTCGTTTGTGACTCTAGCATTGCTCCTTTATATGAATCTGAAAAAAGAAATGTTCCAAGTCTCTCAACTTTCGAGATCCGCTTAAAGGGGGTGAAAAGGGGGGCAAGGGGGTCAACTTTGAAAAATGGTTTTTACTTTTGCGAGCCTCCTCTAAACGAATCCGTAAAAAAAACATACTACGGGTACCTTAGTTTCCGAGATACGATAGAGGGGGGGAGGAGGGGGGAGGAAAAGGGGAGGTTTGGGACTTTTCCCATACTCGCGAGAGTTACTTGTTTACGAATCTGTCAAAATATACCCACCTTCCCCTCCACCATCTGGGAGAACAATTATGTCAATGAGTGAGTCAGTCAGTCAGTGAGTCAGTGGTAATCCAGTTTTATATATTATAACTAGTATTTGCTTGGTGCGCGAGCTGCAAGCAGCTCGCGGCTTTGTCGTGTTTTTGAGAAGTATTCCTTAACCTACCCTACACCTACCCTACACCTACCCTACACCTACCCTACACCTACCCTACACCTACCCTACACCTACCCTACACCTACCCTACACCTACCCTACACCTACCCTACACCTACCCGACACCTACCCTACACCTACCCTACACCTACCCTACACCTACCCTACACCTACCCTACACCTACCCTACACCTACCCTACACCTACCCTACACCTACCCTACACCTACCCAACACCTACCCTACACCTACCCTACACCTACCCTACACCTACCCTAAACTTTGTTCCAAAAAACATAACCCTAATGTTTGCTTGTCGTCGCCAGGCACTGAGTTTCGCTTCACCCACTCAACCTTCGTTACGCTGCGGAGGTCGCCGGCTCGCTTCGCTCGCCACCTCCCCCCTGCGCTGCACTCGGTCTCGTAGGTTCGCTCCACTCGGGATCCCTACGCTGAATCCGTAAAAAAACAAAAAAAAGATTCGCCAAAACGGGGGGGGGGGAGGGGGGAGATGGGGGGCAAGGGGTCTACTTTGAAAAATGGTTCGTTTGTGACTAAAGCATTGCCCCTTTATATGAATCTGAAAAAAGAAATGTACCAAGTCTCTCAACTTCCGAGATCCACTTAAAGGGGGGGAGAAGGGGGGCGAGGGGGTCAACTTTGAAAAATGGTTTTTACTTTTCCGAGCCTCCTCTAAACGAATCCGTAAAAAAACGAAAAAAAAAGATTCGCCAAAACGGGGGGGGAGGGGGAAGAAAGGGGGCAAGGGGGTCAACTTTGAAAACTGGTTCGTTTGTGACTATAGCATTGCCCCTTTATATGAATCTGAAAAAAGAAATGTTCCAAATGTTCCAACTTTCGAGATCCGCTTAAAGGGGGGGAGAAGGGGGGCGAGGGGGTCAACTTTGAAAAATGGTTTTTACTTTTCCGAGCCTCCTCTAAACGAATCCGTAAAAAACAAAAAATACGGGTACCTTAGTTTCCGAGATACGATAGAGGGGGGGAGGAGGGGGGGGGGAAAGGGGAGGTTTGGCACTTTTTCCATACTCACGGGAGTTACTTGTTTACGAATCTATCAAAATATACCCACCTCCCCCTCCACCATCTGGGAGAACAATTATGTCAATGAGTGAGTCAGTGAGTCAGTCAGTGGTAATGCAGTTTTATATATTATAATAACTAGTATTTGCTTGGTGCGCGAGCTGCAAGCAGCTCGCGTGTTGTTGTCCCTACACCTACCCTACACCTACCCTACACCTACCCTACACCTACCCTACACCTACCCTACACCTACCCTACACCTACCCTACACCTACCCTACACCTACCCTACACCTACCCTACACCTACCCTACACCTACCCTACACCTACCCTACACCTACCCTACACCTACCCTACACCTACCCTACACCTACCCTACACCTACCCTACACCTACCCTACACCTACCCTACACCTACCCTACACCTACCCTACACCTACCCTACACCTACCCTACACCTACCCTACACCTACCCTACACCTACCCTACACCTACCCTACACCTACCCTACACCTACCCTACACCTACCCTACACCTACCCTACACCTACCCTACACCTACCCTACACCTACCCTACACCTACCCTACACCTACCCTACACCTACCCTACACCTACCCTACACCTACCCTACACCTACCCTACACCTACCCTACACCTACCCTACACTTTGTTCCAAAACACATAACCCTAATGTTTGCTTGTCGTCGCCAGGCACTGAGTTTCGCTTCACCCACTCAACCTTCGTTACGCTACGGAGGTCGCCGGCTCGCTTCGCTCGCCACCTCCCCCCTGCGCTGCACTCGGTCTCGTAGGTTCGCTCCACTCGGGATCCCTACGCTGTATCCGTAAAAAAAACAATTAAAAGGTTCGCCAAAACGGGGAGGGGGAGGGGGAAGAAGGGGGGCAAGGGGGTCAACTTTGAAAAATGGTTTGTTTGTTTGTTTGTTTGTTTGTTTAGCACTGCCCCTTTATATGAATCTGAAAAAAGAAATGTTCCAGGTCTCTCAACTTCCGAGATCCGCTTAAAGGGGGGGAGAAGGGGGGCGAGGGGGTCAACTTTGAAAAATGGTCTTTACTTTTCCGAGCCTCCTCTAAACGAATCCGAAAAAAACAAAAAATACGGGTACCTTAGTTTCCGAGATACGATAGAGGGGAGGAGGAGGGGGGGGGAAAAGGGGAGGTTTGGCACTTTTCCCATACTCACGGGAGTTACTTGTTTACGAATCTGTCAAAATATACCCACCTCCCCCTCACCCTACACCTACCCTACACCTACCCTACACCTACCCTACACCTACCCTACACCTACCCTACACCTACCCTACACCTACCCAACTACTAAAAAACAACTACTGAAAAATGGTTTGTTTGTGACTATAGCATTGCCCCTTTATATGAATCTGAAAAAAGAAATGTTCCAAGTCTCTCAACTTCCGAGATCCGCTTAAAGGGGGGAGAAGGGGGGCGAGGGGGTCAACTTTGAAAAATGATTTTTACTTTTCCGAGCCTCCTCTAAACGAATCCGTAACAAAAACAAAAAAAAAAGATTCGCTAAAACGGGGGGGGGAGGGGGGAGAAGGGGGGCAAGGGGGTCAACTTTGAAAACTGGTTCGTTTGTGACTATAGCATTGCCCCTTTATATGAATCTGAAAAAAGAAAGGTTCCAAGTCTCTCAACTTCCGAGATCCGCTTAAAGGGGGGGAGAAGGGGGGCGAGGGGGCCAACTTTGAAAAATGGTTTTCACTTTTCCGAGCCTCCTCTAAAAGATTCCGTAAAAAAAACAAGAAAAAAAGATTAGCCAAAACGGGGGGGGAGGGGGGACAAGAGGGGCAAGGGGGTCAACTTTGAAAAATGGTTCGTTTGTGACTAAAGCATTGCCCCTTTATATGAATCTGAAAAAAGAAATGTTCCAAGTCTCTCAACTTCCGAGATCCGCTTAAAGGGGGGGCGAAGGGGGGCGAGGGGGCCATTTTTGAAAAATGGTTTTTACTTTTTCGAGCCTCCTCTA